>OU426877.1:143930353-144510368 GCA_911387805.1 Cantharis rustica | reverse complement strand
TTCGACGGTTTCTTATGTATTTTTACGAGAAAATTCGAATGACGCTTGCAGATTTCACGTAAGTATGATATTTAACATTTTATGTGGGTTTAAATAAGTAAGTCGATTTTCGCTTGCTCTCTGCTGCTTTCGCATTTTCTCACCGTTTTACACGCTTCCGTCAGGCCCTGGTGTGTTTTCCGAGCTCTACCCATTCGAATTAGTCGATATATGCAATAAAAACACCACATAAATTTTTGACGAATTTTGAAAAAAAAGCAAGGATAACCCCTTGGAATTTTTTTACCCCAAAAATCGAAAGTGCGAAATAGTAAACTTTTTCGACGGTTTCTTATGTATTTTTACGAGAAAATTCGAATGACGCTTGCAGATTTCACGTAAGTATGATATTTAACATTTTATGTGGGTTTAAATAAGTAAGTCGATTTTCGCTTGCTCTCTGCTGCTTTCGCATTTTCTCACCGTTTTACACGCTTCCGTCAGGCCCTGGTGTGTTTTCCGAGCTCTACCCATTCGAATTAGTCGATATATGCAATAAAAACACCACATAAATTTTTGACGAATTTTGAAAAAAAAAGCAAGGTTAACCCCTTGGAATTTTTTTACCCCAAAAATCGAAAGTGCGAAATAGTAAACTTTTTCGACGGTTTCTTATGTATTTTTACGAGAAAATTCGAATGACGCTTGCAGATTTCACGTAAGTATGATATTTAACATTTTATGTGGGTTTAAATAAGTAAGTCGATTTTCGCTTGCTCTCTGCTGCTTTCGCATTTTCTCACCGTTTTACACGCTTCCGTCAGGCCCTGGTGTGTTTTCCGAGCTCTACCCATTCGAATTAGTCGATATATGCAATAAAAACACCACATAAATTTTTGACGAATTTTGAAAAAAAAGCAAGGTTAACCCCTTGGAATTTTTTTACCCCAAAAATCGAAAGTGCGAAATAGTAAACTTTTTCGACGGTTTCTTATGTATTTTTACGAGAAAATTCGAATGACGCTTGCAGATTTCACGTAAGTATGATATTTAACATTTTATGTGGGTTTAAATAAGTAAGTCGATTTTCGCTTGCTCTCTGCTGCTTTCGCATTTTCTCACCGTTTTACACGCTTCCGTCAGGCCCTGGTGTATTTTCCGAGCTCTACCCATTCCAATTAGTCGATATATGCAATAAAAACACCACATAAATTTTTGACGAATTTTGAAAAAAAAGCAAGGTTAACCCCTTGGAATTTTTTTACCCCAAAAATCGAAAGTACGAAATAGTAAACTTTTTCGACGGTTTCTTATGTATTTTTACGAGAAAATTCGAATGACGCTTGCAGATTTCACGTAAGTATGATATTTAACATTTTATGTGGGTTTAAATAAGTAAGTCGATTTTCGCTTGCTCTCTGCTGCTTTCGCATTTTCTCACCGTTTTACACGCTTCCGTCAGGCCCTGGTGTGTTTTCCGAGCTCTACCCATTCGAATTAGTCGATATATGCAATAAAAACACCACATAAATTTTTGACGAATTTTGAAAAAAAAGCAAGGTTAACCCCTTGGAATTTTTTTACCCCAAAAATCGAAAGTGCGAAATAGTAAACTTTTTCGACGGTTTCTTATGTATTTTTACGAGAAAATTCGAATGACGCTTGCAGATTTCACGTAAGTATGATATTTAACATTTTATGTGGGTTTAAATAAGTAAGTCGATTTTCGCTTGCTCTCTGTTGCTTTCGCATTTTCTCACCGTTTTACACGCTTCCGTCAGGCCCTGGTGTGTTTTCCGAGCTCTACCCATTCGAATTAGTCGATATATGCAATAAAAACACCACATAAATTTTTGACGAATTTTGAAAAAAAAGCAAGGTTAACCCCTTGGAATTTTTTTACCCCAAAAATCGAAAGTGCGACATAGTAAACTTTTTCGACGGTTTCTTAAGTATTTTTACGAGAAAATTCGAATGACGCTTGCAGATTTCACGTATGATATTTAACATTTTATGTGGGTTTAAATAAGTAAGTCGATTTTCGCTTGCTCTCTGCTGCTTTCGCATTTTCTCACCGTTTTACACGCTTCCGTCAGGCCCTGGTGTGTTTTCCGAGCTCTACCCAATCGAATTAGTCGATATATGCAATAAAAACACCACATAAATTTTTGACGAATTTTGAAAAAAAAGCAAGGTTAACCCCTTGGAATTTTTTTACCCCAAAAATCGAAAGTGCGAAATAGTAAACTTTTTCGACGGTTTCTTATGTATTTTTACGAGAAAATTCGAATGACGCTTGCAGATTTCACGTAAGTATGATATTTAACATTTTATGTGGGTTTAAATAAGTAAGTCGATTTTCGCTTGCTCTCTGCTGCTTTCGCATTTTCTCACCGTTTTACACGCTTCCGTCAGGCCCTGGTGTGTTTTCCGAGCTCTACCCATTCGAATTAGTCGATATATGCAATAAAAACACCACATAAATTTTTGACGAATTTTGAAAAAAAAGCAAGGTTAACCCCTTGGAATTTTTTTACCCCAAAAATCGAAAGTGCGAAATAGTAAACTTTTTCGACGGTTTCTTATGTATTTTTACGAGAAAATTCGAATGACGCTTGCAGATTTCACGTAAGTATGATATTTAACATTTTATGTGGGTTTAAATAAGTAAGTCGATTTTCGCTTGCTCTCTGCTGCTTTCGCATTTTCTCACCGTTTTACACGCTTCCGTCAGGCCCTGGTGTGTTTTCCGAGCTCTACCCATTCGAATTAGTCGATATATGCAATAAAAACACCACATAAATTTTTGACGAATTTTGAAAAAAAAGCAAGGATAACCCCTTGGAATTTTTTTACCCCAAAAATCGAAAGTGCGAAATAGTAAACTTTTTCGACGGTTTCTTATGTATTTTTACGAGAAAATTCGAATGACGCTTGCAGATTTCACGTAAGTATGATATTTAACATTTTATGTGGGTTTAAATAAGTAAGTCGATTTTCGCTTGCTCTCTGCTGCTTTCGCATTTTCTCACCGTTTTACACGCTTCCGTCAGGCCCTGGTGTGTTTTCCGAGCTCTACCCATTCGAATTAGTCGATATATGCAATAAAAACACCACATAAATTTTTGACGAATTTTGAAAAAAAAAGCAAGGTTAACCCCTTGGAATTTTTTTACCCCAAAAATCGAAAGTGCGAAATAGTAAACTTTTTCGACGGTTTCTTATGTATTTTTACGAGAAAATTCGAATGACGCTTGCAGATTTCACGTAAGTATGATATTTAACATTTTATGTGGGTTTAAATAAGTAAGTCGATTTTCGCTTGCTCTCTGCTGCTTTCGCATTTTCTCACCGTTTTACACGCTTCCGTCAGGCCCTGGTGTGTTTTCCGAGCTCTACCCATTCCAATTAGTCGATATATGCAATAAAAACACCACATAAATTTTTGACGAATTTTGAAAAAAAAAGCAAGGTTAACCCCTTGGAATTTTTTTACCCCAAAAATCGAAAGTGCGAAATAGTAAACTTTTTCGACGGTTTCTTATGTATTTTTACGAGAAAATTCGAATGACGCTTGCAGATTTCACGTAAGTATGATATTTAACATTTTATGTGGGTTTAAATAAGTAAGTCGATTTTCGCTTGCTCTCTGCTGCTTTCGCATTTTCTCACCGTTTTACACGCTTCCGTCAGGCCCTGGTGTATTTTCCGAGCTCTACCCATTCCAATTAGTCGATATATGCAATAAAAACACCACATAAATTTTTGACGAATTTTGAAAAAAAAGCAAGGTTAACCCCTTGGAATTTTTTTACCCCAAAAATCGAAAGTGCGAAATAGTAAACTTTTTCGACGGTTTCTTATGTATTTTTTACGAGAAAATTCGAATGACGCTTGCAGATTTCACGTAAGTATGATATTTAACATTTTATGTGGGTTTAAATAAGTAAGTCGATTTTCGCTTGCTCTCTGCTGCTTTCGCATTTTCTCACCGTTTTACACGCTTCCGTCAGGCCCTGGTGTGTTTTCCGAGCTCTACCCATTCGAATTAGTCGATATATGCAATAAAAACACCACATAAATTTTTGACGAATTTTGAAAAAAAAGCAAGGTTAACCCCTTGGAATTTTTTTACCCCAAAAATCGAAAGTGCGAAATAGTAAACTTTTTCGACGGTTTCTTATGTATTTTTACGAGAAAATTCGAATGACGCTTGCAGATTTCACGTAAGTATGATATTTAACATTTTATGTGGGTTTAAATAAGTAAGTCGATTTTCGCTTGCTCTCTGCTGCTTTCGCATTTTCTCACCGTTTTACACGCTTCCGTCAGGCCCTGGTGTGTTTTCCGAGCTCTACCCATTCGAATTAGTCGATATATGCAATAAAAACACCACATAAATTTTTGACGAATTTTGAAAAAAAAAGCAAGGTTAAGGTTGGAATTTTTTTACCCCAAAAATCGAAAGTGCGAAATAGTAAACTTTTTCGACGGTTTCTTATGTATTTTTACGAGAAAATTCGAAAGACGCTTGCAGATTTCACGTAAGTATGATATTTAACATTTTATGTGGGTTTAAATAAGTAAGTCGATTTTCGCTTGCTCTCTGCTGCTTTCGCATTTTCTCACCGTTTTACACGCTTCCGTCAGGCCCTGGTGTGTTTTCCGAGCTCTACCCATTCGAATTAGTCGATATATGCAATAAAAACACCACATAAATTTTTGACGAATTTTGAAAAAAAAAGCAAGGTTAACCCCTTGGAATTTTTTTACCCCAAAAATCGAAAGTGCGAAATAGTAAACTTTTTCGACGGTTTCTTATGTATTTTTACGAGAAAATTCGAATGACGCTTGCAGATTTCACGTAAGTATGATATTTAACATTTTATGTGGGTTTAAATAAGTAAGTCGATTTTCGCTTGCTCTCTGCTGCTTTCGCATTTTCTCACCGTTTTACACGCTTCCGTCAGGCCCTGGTGTGTTTTCCGAGCTCTACCCATTCGAATTAGTCGATATATGCAATAAAAACACCACATAAATTTTTGACGAATTTTGAAAAAAAAAGCAAGGTTAAGGTTGGAATTTTTTTACCCCAAAAATCGAAAGTGCGAAATAGTAAACTTTTTCGACGGTTTCTTATGTATTTTTACGAGAAAATTCGAATGACGCTTGCAGATTTCACGTAAGTATGATATTTAACATTTTATGTGGGTTTAAATAAGTAAGTCGATTTTCGCTTGCTCTCTGCTGCTTTCGCATTTTCTCACCGTTTTACACGCTTCCGTCAGGCCCTGGTGTGTTTTCCGAGCTCTACCCATTCGAATTAGTCGATATATGCAATAAAAACACCACATAAATTTTTGACGAATTTTGAAAAAAAAAGCAAGGTTAACCCCTTGGAATTTTTTTACCCCAAAAATCGAAAGTGCGAAATAGTAAACTTTTTCGACGGTTTCTTATGTATTTTTACGCGAAAATTCGAATGACGCTTGCAGATTTCACGTAAGTATGATATTTAACATTTTATGTGGGTTTAAATAAGTAAGTCGATTTTCGCTTGCTCTCTGCTGCTTTCGCATTTTCTCACCGTTTTACACGCTTCCGTCAGGCCCTGGTGTATTTTCCGAGCTCTACCCATTCGAATTAGTCGATATATGCAATAAAAACACCACATAAATTTTTGACGAATTTTGAAAAAAAAGCAAGGTTAACCCCTTGGAATTTTTTTACCCCAAAAATCGAAAGTGCGAAATAGTAAACTTTTTCGACGGTTTCTTATGTATTTTTTACGAGAAAATTCGAATGACGCTTGCAGATTTCACGTAAGTATGATATTTAACATTTTATGTGGGTTTAAATAAGTAAGTCGATTTTCGCTTGCTCTCTGCTGCTTTCGCATTTTCTCACCGTTTTACACGCTTCCGTCAGGCCCTGGTGTGTTTTCCGAGCTCTACCCATTCGAATTAGTCGATATATGCAATAAAAACACCACATAAATTTTTGACGAATTTTGAAAAAAAAGCAAGGTTAACCCCTTGGAATTTTTTTACCCCAAAAATCGAAAGTGCGAAATAGTAAACTTTTTCGACGGTTTCTTATGTATTTTTACGAGAAAATTCGAATGACGCTTGCAGATTTCACGTAAGTATGATATTTAACATTTTATGTGGGTTTAAATAAGTAAGTCGATTTTCGCTTGCTCTCTGCTGCTTTCGCATTTTCTCACCGTTTTACACGCTTCCGTCAGGCCCTGGTGTGTTTTCCGAGCTCTACCCATTCGAATTAGTCGATATATGCAATAAAAACACCACATAAATTTTTGACGAATTTTGAAAAAAAAGCAAGGATAACCCCTTGGAATTTTTTTACCCCAAAAATCGAAAGTGCGATATAGTAAACTTTTTCGACGGTTTCTTATGTATTTTTACGAGAAAATTCGAATGACGCTTGCAGATTTCACGTAAGTATGATATTTAACATTTTATGTGGGTTTAAATAAGTAAGTCGATTTTCGATTGCTCTCTGCTGCTTTTGCATTTTCTCACCGTTTTACACGCTTCCGTCAGGCCCTGGTGTGTTTTCCGTGCTCTACCCATTCGAATTAGTCGATATATGCAATAAAAACACCACATAAATTTTTGACGAATTTTGAAAAAAAAGCAAGGTTAACCCCTTGGAATTTTTTTACCCCAAAAATCGAAAGTGCGAAATAGTAAACTTTTTCGACGGTTTCTTATGTATTTTTACGAGAAAATTCGAATGACGCTTGCAGATTTCACGTAAGTATGATATTTAACATTTTATGTGGGTTTAAATAAGTAAGTCGATTTTCGCTTGCTCTCTGCTGCTTTCGCATTTTCTCACCGTTTTACACGCTTCCGTCAGGCCCTGGTGTGTTTTCCGAGCTCTACCCATTCGAATTAGTCGATATATGCAATAAAAACACCACATAAATTTTTGACGAATTTTGAAAAAAAAAGCAAGGTTAAGGTTGGAATTTTTTTACCCCAAAAATCGAAAGTGCGAAATAGTAAACTTTTTCGACGGTTTCTTATGTATTTTTACGAGAAAATTCGAAAGACGCTTGCAGATTTCACGTAAGTATGATATTTAACATTTTATGTGGGTTTAAATAAGTAAGTCGATTTTCGCTTGCTCTCTGCTGCTTTCGCATTTTCTCACCGTTTTACACGCTTCCGTCAGGCCCTGGTGTGTTTTCCGAGCTCTACCCATTCGAATTAGTCGATATATGCAATAAAAACACCACATAAATTTTTGACGAATTTTGAAAAAAAAAGCAAGGTTAACCCCTTGGAATTTTTTTACCCCAATAATCGAGAGTGCGAAATAGTAAACTTTTTCGACGGTTTCTTATGTATTTTTACGAGAAAATTCGAATGACGCTTGCAGATTTCACGTAAGTATGATATTTAACATTTTATGTGGGTTTAAATAAGTAAGTCGATTTTCGCTTGCTCTCTGCTGCTTTCGCATTTTCTCACCGTTTTACACGCTTCCGTCAGGCCCTGGTGTGTTTTCCGAGCTCTACCCATTCGAATTAGTCGATATATGCAATAAAAACACCACATAAATTTTTGACGAATTTTGAAAAAAAAGCAAGGATAACCCCTTGGAATTTTTTTACCCCAAAAATCGAAAGTGCGAAATAGTAAACTTTTTCGACGGTTTCTTATGTATTTTTACGAGAAAATTCGAATGACGCTTGCAGATTTCACGTAAGTATGATATTTAACATTTTATGTGGGTTTAAATAAGTAAGTCGATTTTCGCTTGCTCTCTGCTGCTTTCGCATTTTCTCACCGTTTTACACGCTTCCGTCAGGCCCTGGTGTGTTTTCCGAGCTCTACCCATTCGAATTAGTCGATATATGCAATAAAAACACCACATAAATTTTTGACGAATTTTGAAAAAAAAAGCAAGGTTAAGGTTGGAATTTTTTTACCCCAAAAATCGAAAGTGCGAAATAGTAAACTTTTTCGACGGTTTCTTATGTATTTTTACGAGAAAATTCGAATGACGCTTGCAGATTTCACGTAAGTATGATATTTAACATTTTATGTGGGTTTAAATAAGTAAGTCGATTTTCGCTTGCTCTCTGCTGCTTTCGCATTTTCTCACCGTTTTACACGCTTCCGTCAGGCCCTGGTGTGTTTTCCGAGCTCTACCCATTCGAATTAGTCGATATATGCAATAAAAACACCACATAAATTTTTGACGAATTTTGAAAAAAAAAGCAAGGTTAACCCCTTGGAATTTTTTTACCCCAAAAATCGAAAGTGCGAAATAGTAAACTTTTTCGACGGTTTCTTATGTATTTTTACGAGAAAATTCGAATGACGCTTGCAGATTTCACGTAAGTATGATATTTAACATTTTATGTGGGTTTAAATAAGTAAGTCGATTTTCGCTTGCTCTCTGCTGCTTTCGCATTTTCTCACCGTTTTACACGCTTCCGTCAGGCCCTGGTGTATTTTCCGAGCTCTACCCATTCCAATTAGTCGATATATGCAATAAAAACACCACATAAATTTTTGACGAATTTTGAAAAAAAAGCAAGGTTAACCCCTTGGAATTTTTTTACCCCAAAAATCGAAAGTGCGAAATAGTAAACTTTTTCGACGGTTTCTTATGTATTTTTTACGAGAAAATTCGAATGACGCTTGCAGATTTCACGTAAGTATGATATTTAACATTTTATGTGGGTTTAAATAAGTAAGTCGATTTTCGCTTGCTCTCTGCTGCTTTCGCATTTTCTCACCGTTTTACACGCTTCCGTCAGGCCCTGGTGTGTTTTCCGAGCTCTACCCATTCGAATTAGTCGATATATGCAATAAAAACACCACATAAATTTTTGACGAATTTTGAAAAAAAAGCAAGGTTAACCCCTTGGAATTTTTTTACCCCAAAAATCGAAAGTGCGAAATAGTAAACTTTTTCGACGGTTTCTTATGTATTTTTACGAGAAAATTCGAATGACGCTTGCAGATTTCACGTAAGTATGATATTTAACATTTTATGTGGGTTTAAATAAGTAAGTCGATTTTCGCTTGCTCTCTGCTGCTTTCGCATTTTCTCACCGTTTTACACGCTTCCGTCAGGCCCTGGTGTGTTTTCCGAGCTCTACCCATTCGAATTAGTCGATATATGCAATAAAAACACCACATAAATTTTTGACGAATTTTGAAAAAAAAGCAAGGATAACCCCTTGGAATTTTTTTACCCCAAAAATCGAAAGTGCGATATAGTAAACTTTTTCGACGGTTTCTTATGTATTTTTACGAGAAAATTCGAATGACGCTTGCAGATTTCACGTAAGTATGATATTTAACATTTTATGTGGGTTTAAATAAGTAAGTCGATTTTCGATTGCTCTCTGCTGCTTTCGCATTTTCTCACCGTTTTACACGCTTCCGTCAGGCCCTGGTGTGTTTTCCGAGCTCTACCCATTCGAATTAGTCGATATATGCAATAAAAACACCACATAAATTTTTGACGAATTTTGAAAAAAAAGCAAGGTTAACCCCTTGGAATTTTTTTACCCCAAAAATCGAAAGTGCGAAATAGTAAACTTTTTCGACGGTTTCTTATGTATTTTTACGAGAAAATTCGAATGACGCTTGCAGATTTCACGTAAGTATGATATTTAACATTTTATGTGGGTTTAAATAAGTAAGTCGATTTTCGCTTGCTCTCTGCTGCTTTCGCATTTTCTCACCGTTTTACACGCTTCCGTCAGGCCCTGGTGTGTTTTCCGAGCTCTACCCATTCGAATTAGTCGATATATGCAATAAAAACACCACATAAATTTTTGACGAATTTTGAAAAAAAAAGCAAGGTTAAGGTTGGAATTTTTTTACCCCAAAAATCGAAAGTGCGAAATAGTAAACTTTTTCGACGGTTTCTTATGTATTTTTACGAGAAAATTCGAATGACGCTTGCAGATTTCACGTAAGTATGATATTTAACATTTTATGTGGGTTTAAATAAGTAAGTCGATTTTCGCTTGCTCTCTGCTGCTTTCGCATTTTCTCACCGTTTTACACGCTTCCGTCAGGCCCTGGTGTGTTTTCCGAGCTCTACCCATTCGAATTAGTCGATATATGCAATAAAAACACCACATAAATTTTTGACGAATTTTGAAAAAAAAAGCAAGGTTAACCCCTTGGAATTTTTTTACCCCAAAAATCGAAAGTGCGAAATAGTAAACTTTTTCGACGGTTTCTTATGTATTTTTACGAGAAAATTCGAATGACGCTTGCAGATTTCACGTAAGTATGATATTTAACATTTTATGTGGGTTTAAATAAGTAAGTCGATTTTCGCTTGCTCTCTGCTGCTTTCGCATTTTCTCACCGTTTTACACGCTTCCGTCAGGCGCTGGTGTATTTTCCGAGCTCTACCCATTCCAATTAGTCGATATATGCAATAAAAACACCACATAAATTTTTGACGAATTTTGAAAAAAAAGCAAGGTTAACCCCTTGGAATTTTTTTACCCCAAAAATCGAAAGTGCGAAATAGTAAACTTTTTCGACGGTTTCTTATGTATTTTTTACGAGAAAATTCGAATGACGCTTGCAGATTTCACGTAAGTATGATATTTAACATTTTATGTGGGTTTAAATAAGTAAGTCGATTTTCGCTTGCTCTCTGCTGCTTTCGCATTTTCTCACCGTTTTACACGCTTCCGTCAGGCCCTGGTGTGTTTTCCGAGCTCTACCCATTCGAATTAGTCGATATATGCAATAAAAACACCACATAAATTTTTGACGAATTTTGAAAAAAAAGCAAGGTTAACCCCTTGGAATTTTTTTACCCCAAAAATCGAAAGTGCGAAATAGTAAACTTTTTCGACGGTTTCTTATGTATTTTTACGAGAAAATTCGAATGACGCTTGCAGATTTCACGTAAGTATGATATTTAACATTTTATGTGGGTTTAAATAAGTAAGTCGATTTTCGCTTGCTCTCTGCTGCTTTCGCATTTTCTCACCGTTTTACACGCTTCCGTCAGGCCCTGGTGTATTTTCCGAGCTCTACCCATTCCAATTAGTCGATATATGCAATAAAAACACCACATAAATTTTTGACGAATTTTGAAAAAAAAGCAAGGTTAACCCCTTGGAATTTTTTTACCCCAAAAATCGAAAGTGCGAAATAGCAAACTTTTTCGACGGTTTCTTATGTATTTTTACGAGAAAATTCGAATGACGCTTGCAGATTTCACGTAAGTATGATATTTAACATTTTATGTGGGTTTAAATAAGTAAGTCGATTTTCGCTTGCTCTCTGCTGCTTTCGCATTTTCTCACCGTTTTACACGCTTCCGTCAGGCCCTGGTGTGTTTTCCGAGCTCTACCCATTCGAATTAGTCGATATATGCAATAAAAACACCACATAAATTTTTGACGAATTTTGAAAAAAAAGCAAGGTTAACCCCTTGGAATTTTTTTACCCCAAAAATCGAAAGTGCGAAATAGTAAACTTTTTCGACGGTTTCTTATGTATTTTTACGAGAAAATTCGAATGACGCTTGCAGATTTCACGTAAGTATGATATTTAACATTTTATGTGGGTTTAAATAAGTAAGTCGATTTTCGCTTGCTCTCTGTTGCTTTCGCATTTTCTCACCGTTTTACACGCTTCCGTCAGGCCCTGGTGTGTTTTCCGAGCTCTACCCATTCGAATTAGTCGATATATGCAATAAAAACACCACATAAATTTTTGACGAATTTTGAAAAAAAAGCAAGGTTAACCCCTTGGAATTTTTTTACCCCAAAAATCGAAAGTGCGACATAGTAAACTTTTTCGACGGTTTCTTAAGTATTTTTACGAGAAAATTCGAATGACGCTTGCAGATTTCACGTATGATATTTAACATTTTATGTGGGTTTAAATAAGTAAGTCGATTTTCGCTTGCTCTCTGCTGCTTTCGCATTTTCTCACCGTTTTACACGCTTCCGTCAGGCCCTGGTGTGTTTTCCGAGCTCTACCCAATCGAATTAGTCGATATATGCAATAAAAACACCACATAAATTTTTGACGAATTTTGAAAAAAAAGCAAGGTTAACCCCTTGGAATTTTTTTACCCCAAAAATCGAAAGTGCGAAATAGTAAACTTTTTCGACGGTTTCTTATGTATTTTTACGAGAAAATTCGAATGACGCTTGCAGATTTCACGTAAGTATGATATTTAACATTTTATGTGGGTTTAAATAAGTAAGTCGATTTTCGCTTGCTCTCTGCTGCTTTCGCATTTTCTCACCGTTTTACACGCTTCCGTCAGGCCCTGGTGTGTTTTCCGAGCTCTACCCATTCGAATTAGTCGATATATGCAATAAAAACACCACATAAATTTTTGACGAATTTTGAAAAAAAAGCAAGGTTAACCCCTTGGAATTTTTTTACCCCAAAAATCGAAAGTGCGAAATAGTAAACTTTTTCGACGGTTTCTTATGTATTTTTACGAGAAAATTCGAATGACGCTTGCAGATTTCACGTAAGTATGATATTTAACATTTTATGTGGGTTTAAATAAGTAAGTCGATTTTCGCTTGCTCTCTGCTGCTTTCGCATTTTCTCACCGTTTTACACGCTTCCGTCAGGCCCTGGTGTGTTTTCCGAGCTCTACCCATTCGAATTAGTCGATATATGCAATAAAAACACCACATAAATTTTTGACGAATTTTGAAAAAAAAGCAAGGATAACCCCTTGGAATTTTTTTACCCCAAAAATCGAAAGTGCGAAATAGTAAACTTTTTCGACGGTTTCTTATGTATTTTTACGAGAAAATTCGAATGACGCTTGCAGATTTCACGTAAGTATGATATTTAACATTTTATGTGGGTTTAAATAAGTAAGTCGATTTTCGCTTGCTCTCTGCTGCTTTCGCATTTTCTCACCGTTTTACACGCTTCCGTCAGGCCCTGGTGTGTTTTCCGAGCTCTACCCATTCGAATTAGTCGATATATGCAATAAAAACACCACATAAATTTTTGACGAATTTTGAAAAAAAAAGCAAGGTTAACCCCTTGGAATTTTTTTACCCCAAAAATCGAAAGTGCGAAATAGTAAACTTTTTCGACGGTTTCTTATGTATTTTTACGAGAAAATTCGAATGACGCTTGCAGATTTCACGTAAGTATGATATTTAACATTTTATGTGGGTTTAAATAAGTAAGTCGATTTTCGCTTGCTCTCTGCTGCTTTCGCATTTTCTCACCGTTTTACACGCTTCCGTCAGGCCCTGGTGTGTTTTCCGAGCTCTACCCATTCGAATTAGTCGATATATGCAATAAAAACACCACATAAATTTTTTAAGAATTTTGAAAAAAAAAGCAAGGTTAACCCCTTGGAATTTTTTTACCCCAAAAATCGAAAGTGCGAAATAGTAAACTTTTTCGACGGTTTCTTATGTATTTTTACGAGAAAATTCGAATGACGCTTGCAGATTTCACGTAAGTATGATATTTAACATTTTATGTGGGTTTAAATAAGTAAGTCGATTTTCGCTTGCTCTCTGCTGCTTTCGCATTTTCTCACCGTTTTACACGCTTCCGTCAGGCCCTGGTGTATTTTCCGAGCTCTACCCATTCCAATTAGTCGATATATGCAATAAAAACACCACATAAATTTTTGACGAATTTTGAAAAAAAAGCAAGGTTAACCCCTTGGAATTTTTTTACCCCAAAAATCGAAAGTGCGAAATAGTAAACTTTTTCGACGGTTTCTTATGTATTTTTTACGAGAAAATTCGAATGACGCTTGCAGATTTCACGTAAGTATGATATTTAACATTTTATGTGGGTTTAAATAAGTAAGTCGATTTTCGCTTGCTCTCTGCTGCTTTCGCATTTTCTCACCGTTTTACACGCTTCCGTCAGGCCCTGGTGTGTTTTCCGAGCTCTACCCATTCGAATTAGTCGATATATGCAATAAAAACACCACATAAATTTTTGACGAATTTTGAAAAAAAAGCAAGGTTAACCCCTTGGAATTTTTTTACCCCAAAAATCGAAAGTGCGAAATAGTAAACTTTTTCGACGGTTTCTTATGTATTTTTACGAGAAAATTCGAATGACGCTTGCAGATTTCACGTAAGTATGATATTTAACATTTTATGTGGGTTTAAATAAGTAAGTCGATTTTCGCTTGCTCTCTGCTGCTTTCGCATTTTCTCACCGTTTTACACGCTTCCGTCAGGCCCTGGTGTGTTTTCCGAGCTCTACCCATTCGAATTAGTCGATATATGCAATAAAAACACCACATAAATTTTTGACGAATTTTGAAAAAAAAAGCAAGGTTAAGGTTGGAATTTTTTTACCCCAAAAATCGAAAGTGCGAAATAGTAAACTTTTTCGACGGTTTCTTATGTATTTTTACGAGAAAATTCGAAAGACGCTTGCAGATTTCACGTAAGTATGATATTTAACATTTTATGTGGGTTTAAATAAGTAAGTCGATTTTCGCTTGCTCTCTGCTGCTTTCGCATTTTCTCACCGTTTTACACGCTTCCGTCAGGCCCTGGTGTGTTTTCCGAGCTCTACCCATTCGAATTAGTCGATATATGCAATAAAAACACCACATAAATTTTTGACGAATTTTGAAAAAAAAAGCAAGGTTAACCCCTTGGAATTTTTTTACCCCAAAAATCGAAAGTGCGAAATAGTAAACTTTTTCGACGGTTTCTTATGTATTTTTACGAGAAAATTCGAATGACGCTTGCAGATTTCACGTAAGTATGATATTTAACATTTTATGTGGGTTTAAATAAGTAAGTCGATTTTCGCTTGCTCTCTGCTGCTTTCGCATTTTCTCACCGTTTTACACGCTTCCGTCAGGCCCTGGTGTGTTTTCCGAGCTCTACCCATTCGAATTAGTCGATATATGCAATAAAAACACCACATAAATTTTTGACGAATTTTGAAAAAAAAAGCAAGGTTAAGGTTGGAATTTTTTTACCCCAAAAATCGAAAGTGCGAAATAGTAAACTTTTTCGACGGTTTCTTATGTATTTTTACGAGAAAATTCGAATGACGCTTGCAGATTTCACGTAAGTATGATATTTAACATTTTATGTGGGTTTAAATAAGTAAGTCGATTTTCGCTTGCTCTCTGCTGCTTTCGCATTTTCTCACCGTTTTACACGCTTCCGTCAGGCCCTGGTGTGTTTTCCGAGCTCTACCCATTCCAATTAGTCGATATATGCAATAAAAACACCACATAAATTTTTGACGAATTTTGAAAAAAAAAGCAAGGTTAACCCCTTGGAATTTTTTTACCCCAAAAATCGAAAGTGCGAAATAGTAAACTTTTTCGACGGTTTCTTATGTATTTTTACGCGAAAATTCGAATGACGCTTGCAGATTTCACGTAAGTATGATATTTAACATTTTATGTGGGTTTAAATAAGTAAGTCGATTTTCGCTTGCTCTCTGCTGCTTTCGCATTTTCTCACCGTTTTACACGCTTCCGTCAGGCCCTGGTGTATTTTCCGAGCTCTACCCATTCCAATTAGTCGATATATGCAATAAAAACACCACATAAATTTTTGACGAATTTTGAAAAAAAAGCAAGGTTAACCCCTTGGAATTTTTTTACCCCAAAAATCGAAAGTGCGAAATAGTAAACTTTTTCGACGGTTTCTTATGTATTTTTTACGAGAAAATTCGAATGACGCTTGCAGATTTCACGTAAGTATGATATTTAACATTTTATGTGGGTTTAAATAAGTAAGTCGATTTTCGCTTGCTCTCTGCTGCTTTCGCATTTTCTCACCGTTTTACACGCTTCCGTCAGGCCCTGGTGTGTTTTCCGAGCTCTACCCATTCGAATTAGTCGATATATGCAATAAAAACACCACATAAATTTTTGACGAATTTTGAAAAAAAAGCAAGGTTAACCCCTTGGAATTTTTTTACCCCAAAAATCGAAAGTGCGAAATAGTAAACTTTTTCGACGGTTTCTTATGTATTTTTACGAGAAAATTCGAATGACGCTTGCAGATTTCACGTAAGTATGATATTTAACATTTTATGTGGGTTTAAATAAGTAAGTCGATTTTCGCTTGCTCTCTGCTGCTTTCGCATTTTCTCACCGTTTTACACGCTTCCGTCAGGCCCTGGTGTGTTTTCCGAGCTCTACCCATTCGAATTAGTCGATATATGCAATAAAAACACCACATAAATTTTTGACGAATTTTGAAAAAAAAGCAAGGATAACCCCTTGGAATTTTTTTACCCCAAAAATCGAAAGTGCGATATAGTAAACTTTTTCGACGGTTTCTTATGTATTTTTACGAGAAAATTCGAATGACGCTTGCAGATTTCACGTAAGTATGATATTTAACATTTTATGTGGGTTTAAATAAGTAAGTCGATTTTCGATTGCTCTCTGCTGCTTTCGCATTTTCTCACCGTTTTACACGCTTCCGTCAGGCCCTGGTGTGATTTCCGAGCTCTACCCATTCGAATTAGTCGATATATGCAATAAAAACACCACATAAATTTTTGACGAATTTTGAAAAAAAAGCAAGGTTAACCCCTTGGAATTTTTTTACCCCAAAAATCGAAAGTGCGAAATAGTAAACTTTTTCGACGGTTTCTTATGTATTTTTACGAGAAAATTCGAATGACGCTTGCAGATTTCACGTAAGTATGATATTTAACATTTTATGTGGGTTTAAATAAGTAAGTCGATTTTCGCTTGCTCTCTGCTGCTTTCGCATTTTCTCACCGTTTTACACGCTTCCGTCAGGCCCTGGTGTGTTTTCCGAGCTCTACCCATTCGAATTAGTCGATATATGCAATAAAAACACCACATAAATTTTTGACGAATTTTGAAAAAAAAAGCAAGGTTAAGGTTGGAATTTTTTTACCCCAAAAATCGAAAGTGCGAAATAGTAAACTTTTTCGACGGTTTCTTATGTATTTTTACGAGAAAATTCGAATGACGCTTGCAGATTTCACGTAAGTATGATATTTAACATTTTATGTGGGTTTAAATAAGTAAGTCGATTTTCGCTTGCTCTCTGCTGCTTTCGCATTTTCTCACCGTTTTACACGCTTCCGTCAGGCCCTGGTGTGTTTTCCGAGCTCTACCCATTCCAATTAGTCGATATATGCAATAAAAACACCACATAAATTTTTGACGAATTTTGAAAAAAAAAGCAAGGTTAACCCCTTGGAATTTTTTTACCCCAAAAATCGAAAGTGCGAAATAGTAAACTTTTTCGACGGTTTCTTATGTATTTTTACGAGAAAATTCGAATGACGCTTGCAGATTTCACGTAAGTATGATATTTAACATTTTATGTGGGTTTAAATAAGTAAGTCGATTTTCGCTTGCTCTCTGCTGCTTTCGCATTTTCTCACCGTTTTACACGCTTCCGTCAGGCCCTGGTGTATTTTCCGAGCTCTACCCATTCCAATTAGTCGATATATGCAATAAAAACACCACATAAATTTTTGACGAATTTTGAAAAAAAAGCAAGGTTAACCCCTTGGAATTTTTTTACCCCAAAAATCGAAAGTGCGAAATAGTAAACTTTTTCGACGGTTTCTTATGTATTTTTTACGAGAAAATTCGAATGACGCTTGCAGATTTCACGTAAGTATGATATTTAACATTTTATGTGGGTTTAAATAAGTAAGTCGATTTTCGCTTGCTCTCTGCTGCTTTCGCATTTTCTCACCGTTTTACACGCTTCCGTCAGGCCCTGGTGTGTTTTCCGAGCTCTACCCATTCGAATTAGTCGATATATGCAATAAAAACACCACATAAATTTTTGACGAATTTTGAAAAAAAAGCAAGGTTAACCCCTTGGAATTTTTTTACCCCAAAAATCGAAAGTGCGAAATAGCAAACTTTTTCGACGGTTTCTTATGTATTTTTACGAGAAAATTCGAATGACGCTTGCAGATTTCACGTAAGTATGATATTTAACATTTTATGTGGGTTTAAATAAGTAAGTCGATTTTCGCTTGCTCTCTGCTGCTTTCGCATTTTCTCACCGTTTTACACGCTTCCGTCAGGCCCTGGTGTATTTTCCGAGCTCTACCCATTCCAATTAGTCGATATATGCAATAAAAACACCACATAAATTTTTGACGAATTTTGAAAAAAAAGCAAGGTTAACCCCTTGGAATTTTTTTACCCCAAAAATCGAAAGTGCGAAATAGTAAACTTTTTCGACGGTTTCTTATGTATTTTTACGAGAAAATTCGAATGACGCTTGCAGATTTCACGTAAGTATGATATTTAACATTTTATGTGGGTTTAAATAAGTAAGTCGATTTTCGCTTGCTCTCTGCTGCTTTCGCATTTTCTCACCGTTTTACACGCTTCCGTCAGGCCCTGGTGTGTTTTCCGAGCTCTACCCATTCGAATTAGTCGATATATGCAATAAAAACACCACATAAATTTTTGACGAATTTTGAAAAAAAAGCAAGGTTAACCCCTTGGAATTTTTTTACCCCAAAAATCGAAAGTGCGAAATAGTAAACTTTTTCGACGGTTTCTTATGTATTTTTACGAGAAAATTCGAATGACGCTTGCAGATTTCACGTAAGTATGATATTTAACATTTTATGTGGGTTTAAATAAGTAAGTCGATTTTCGCTTGCTCTCTGCTGCTTTCGCATTTTCTCACCGTTTTACACGCTTCCGTCAGGCCCTGGTGTGTTTTCCGAGCTCTACCCATTCGAATTAGTCGATATATGCAATAAAAACACCACATAAATTTTTGACGAATTTTGAAAAAAAAAGCAAGGTTAACCCCTTGGAATTTTTTTACCCCAAAAATCGAAAGTGCGAAATAGTAAACTTTTTCGACGGTTTCTTATGTATTTTTACGAGAAAATTCGAATGACGCTTGCAGATTTCACGTAAGTATGATATTTAACATTTTATGTGGGTTTAAATAAGTAAGTCGATTTTCGCTTGCTCTCTGCTGCTTTCGCATTTTCTCACCGTTTTACACGCTTCCGTCAGGCCCTGGTGTATTTTCCGAGCTCTACCCATTCCAATTAGTCGATATATGCAATAAAAACACCACATAAATTTTTGACGAATTTTGAAAAAAAAGCAAGGTTAACCCCTTGGAATTTTTTTACCCCAAAAATCGAAAGTGCGAAATAGTAAACTTTTTCGACGGTTTCTTATGTATTTTTTACGAGAAAATTCGAATGACGCTTGCAGATTTCACGTAAGTATGATATTTAACATTTTATGTGGGTTTAAATAAGTAAGTCGATTTTCGCTTGCTCTCTGCTGCTTTCGCATTTTCTCACCGTTTTACACGCTTCCGTCAGGCCCTGGTGTGTTTTCCGAGCTCTACCCATTCGAATTAGTCGATATATGCAATAAAAACACCACATAAATTTTTGACGAATTTTGAAAAAAAAGCAAGGTTAACCCCTTGGAATTTTTTTACCCCAAAAATCGAAAGTGCGAAATAGTAAACTTTTTCGACGGTTTCTTATGTATTTTTACGAGAAAATTCGAATGACGCTTGCAGATTTCACGTAAGTATGATATTTAACATTTTATGTGGGTTTAAATAAGTAAGTCGATTTTCGCTTGCTCTCTGCTGCTTTCGCATTTTCTCACCGTTTTACACGCTTCCGTCAGGCCCTGGTGTGTTTTCCGAGCTCTACCCATTCGAATTAGTCGATATATGCAATAAAAACACCACATAAATTTTTGACGAATTTTGAAAAAAAAGCAAGGATAACCCCTTGGAATTTTTTTACCCCAAAAATCGAAAGTGCGATATAGTAAACTTTTTCGACGGTTTCTTATGTATTTTTACGAGAAAATTCGAATGACGCTTGCAGATTTCACGTAAGTATGATATTTAACATTTTATGTGGGTTTAAATAAGTAAGTCGATTTTCGATTGCTCTCTGCTGCTTTCGCATTTTCTCACCGTTTTACACGCTTCCGTCAGGCCCTGGTGTGTTTTCCGAGCTCTACCCATTCGAATTAGTCGATATATGCAATAAAAACACCACATAAATTTTTGACGAATTTTGAAAAAAAAGCAAGGTTAACCCCTTGGAATTTTTTTACCCCAAAAATCGAAAGTGCGAAATAGTAAACTTTTTCGACGGTTTCTTATGTATTTTTACGAGAAAATTCGAATGACGCTTGCAGATTTCACGTAAGTATGATATTTAACATTTTATGTGGGTTTAAATAAGTAAGTCGATTTTCGCTTGCTCTCTGCTGCTTTCGCATTTTCTCACCGTTTTACATGCTTCCGTCAGGCCCTGGTGTGTTTTCCGAGCTCTACCCATTCGAATTAGTCGATATATGCAATAAAAACACCACATAAATTTTTGACGAATTTTGAAAAAAAAAGCAAGGTTAAGGTTGGAATTTTTTTACCCCAAAAATCGAAAGTGCGAAATAGTAAACTTTTTCGACGGTTTCTTATGTATTTTTACGAGAAAATTCGAATGACGCTTGCAGATTTCACGTAAGTATGATATTTAACATTTTATGTGGGTTTAAATAAGTAAGTCGATTTTCGCTTGCTCTCTGCTGCTTTCGCATTTTCTCACCGTTTTACACGCTTCCGTCAGGCCCTGGTGTGTTTTCCGAGCTCTACCCATTCGAATTAGTCGATATATGCAATAAAAACACCACATAAATTTTTGACGAATTTTGAAAAAAAAAGCAAGGTTAACCCCTTGGAATTTTTTTACCCCAAAAATCGAAAGTGCGAAATAGTAAACTTTTTCGACGGTTTCTTATGTATTTTTACGAGAAAATTCGAATGACGCTTGCAGATTTCACGTAAGTATGATATTTAACATTTTATGTGGGTTTAAATAAGTAAGTCGATTTTCGCTTGCTCTCTGCTGCTTTCGCATTTTCTCACCGTTTTACACGCTTCCGTCAGGCCCTGGTGTATTTTCCGAGCTCTACCCATTCCAATTAGTCGATATATGCAATAAAAACACCACATAAATTTTTGACGAATTTTGAAAAAAAAGCAAGGTTAACCCCTTGGAATTTTTTTACCCCAAAAATCGAAAGTGCGAAATAGTAAACTTTTTCGACGGTTTCTTATGTATTTTTTACGAGAAAATTCGAATGACGCTTGCAGATTTCACGTAAGTATGATATTTAACATTTTATGTGGGTTTAAATAAGTAAGTCGATTTTCGCTTGCTCTCTGCTGCTTTCGCATTTTCTCACCGTTTTACACGCTTCCGTCAGGCCCTGGTGTGTTTTCCGAGCTCTACCCATTCGAATTAGTCGATATATGCAATAAAAACACCACATAAATTTTTGACGAATTTTGAAAAAAAAGCAAGGTTAACCCCTTGGAATTTTTTTACCCCAAAAATCGAAAGTGCGAAATAGTAAACTTTTTCGACGGTTTCTTATGTATTTTTACGAGAAAATTCGAATGACGCTTGCAGATTTCACGTAAGTATGATATTTAACATTTTATGTGGGTTTAAATAAGTAAGTCGATTTTCGCTTGCTCTCTGCTGCTTTCGCATTTTCTCACCGTTTTACACGCTTCCGTCAGGCCCTGGTGTATTTTCCGAGCTCTACCCATTCCAATTAGTCGATATATGCAATAAAAACACCACATAAATTTTTGACGAATTTTGAAAAAAAAGCAAGGTTAACCCCTTGGAATTTTTTTACCCCAAAAATCGAAAGTGCGAAATAGTAAACTTTTTCGACGGTTTCTTATGTATTTTTACGAGAAAATTCGAATGACGCTTGCAGATTTCACCTAAGTATGATATTTAACATTTTATGTGGGTTTAAATAAGTAAGTCGATTTTCGCCCGCTCTCTGCTGCTTTCGCATTTTCTCACCGTTTTACACGCTTCCGTCAGGCCCTGGTATGTTTTCCGAGCTCTACCCATTCCAATTAGTCGATATATGCAATAAAAACACCACATAAATTTTTGACGAATTTTGAAAAAAAAGCAAGGTTAACCCCTTGGAATTTTTTTACCCCAAAAATCGAAAGTGCGAAATAGTAAACTTTTTCGACGGTTTCTTATGTATTTTTACGAGAAAATTCGAATGACGCTTGCAGATTTCACGTAAGTATGATATTTAACATTTTATGTGGGTTTAAATAAGTAAGTCGATTTTCGCTTGCTCTCTGCTGCTTTCGCATTTTCTCACCGTTTTACACGCTTCCGTCAGGCCCTGGTGTGTTTTCCGAGCTCTACCCATTCGAATTAGTCGATATATGCAATAAAAACACCACATAAATTTTTGACGAATTTTGAAAAAAAAGCAAGGTTAACCCCTTGGAATTTTTTTACCCCAAAAATCGAAAGTGCGAAATAGTAAACTTTTTCGACGGTTTCTTATGTATTTTTACGAGAAAATTCGAATGACGCTTGCAGATTTCACGTAAGTATGATATTTAACATTTTATGTGGGTTTAAATAAGTAAGTCGATTTTCGCTTGCTCTCTGCTGCTTTCGCATTTTCTCACCGTTTTACACGCTTCCGTCAGGCCCTGGTGTGTTTTCCGAGCTCTACCCATTCGAATTAGTCGATATATGCAATAAAAACACCACATAAATTTTTGACGAATTTTGAAAAAAAAAGCAAGGTTAACCCCTTGGAATTTTTTTACCCCAAAAATCGAAAGTGCGAAATAGTAAACTTTTTCGACGGTTTCTTATGTATTTTTACGAGAAAATTCGAATGACGCTTGCAGATTTCACGTAAGTATGATATTTAACATTTTATGTGGGTTTAAATAAGTAAGTCGATTTTCGATTGCTCTCTGCTGCTTTCGCATTTTCTCACAGTTTTACACGCTTCCGTCAGGCCCTGGTGTGTTTTCCGAGCTCTACCCATTCCAATTAGTCGATATATGCAATAAAAACACCACATAAATTTTTGACGAATTTTGAAAAAAAAGCAAGGTTAACCCCTTGGAATTTTTTTACCCCAAAAATCGAAAGTGCGAAATAGTAAACTTTTTCGACGGTTTCTTATGTATTTTTACGAGAAAATTCGAATGACGCTTGCAGATTTCACGTAAGTATGATATTTAACATTTTATGTGGGTTTAAATAAGTAAGTCGATTTTCGCTTGCTCTCTGCTGCTTTCGCATTTTCTCACCGTTTTACACGCTTCCGTCAGGCCCTGGTGTGTTTTCCGAGCTCTACCCATTCGAATTAGTCGATATATGCAATAAAAACACCACATAAATTTTTGACGAATTTTGAAAAAAAAAGCAAGGTTAACCCCTTGGAATTTTTTTACCCCAAAAATCGAAAGTGCGAAATAGTAAACTTTTTCGACGGTTTCTTATGTATTTTTACGAGAAAATTCGAATGACGCTTGCAGATTTCACGTAAGCATGATATTTAACATTTTATGTGGGTTTAAATAAGTAAGTCGATTTTCGCTTGCTCTCTGCTGCTTTCGCATTTTCTCACCGTTTTACACGCTTCCGTCAGGCCCTGGTGTGTTTTCCGAGCTCTACCCATTCGAATTAGTCGATATATGCAATAAAAACACCACATAAATTTTTGACGAATTTTGAAAAAAAAAGCAAGGTTAACCCCTTGGAATTTTTTTACCCCAAAAATCGAAAGTGCGAAATAGTAAACTTTTTCGACGGTTTCTTATGTATTTTTACGAGAAAATTCGAATGACGCTTGCAGATTTCACGTAAGTATGATATTTAACATTTTATGTGGGTTTAAATAAGTAAGTCGATTTTCGATTGATCTCTGCTGCTTTCGCATTTTCTCACCGTTTTACACGCTTCCGTCAGGCCCTGGTGTGTTTTCCGAGCTCTACCCATTCGAATTAGTCGATATATGCAATAAAAACACCACATAAATTTTTGACGAATTTTGAAAAAAAAGCAAGGTTAACCCCTTGGAATTTTTTTACCCCAAAAATCGAAAGTGCGAAATAGTAAACTTTTTCGACGGTTTCTTATGTATTTTTACGAGAAAATTCGAATGACGCTTGCAGATTTCACGTAAGTATGATATTTAACATTTTATGTGGGTTTAAATAAGTAAGTCGATTTTCGCTTGCTCTCTGCTGCTTTCGCATTTTCTCACCGTTTTACACGCTTCCGTCAGGCCCTGGTGTGTTTTCCGAGCTCTACCCATTCGAATTAGTCGATATATGCAATAAAAACACCACATAAATTTTTGACGAATTTTGAAAAAAAAAGCAAGGTTAAGGTTGGAATTTTTTTACCCCAAAAATCGAAAGTGCGAAATAGTAAACTTTTTCGACGGTTTCTTATGTATTTTTACGAGAAAATTCGAAAGACGCTTGCAGATTTCACGTAAGTATGATATTTAACATTTTATGTGGGTTTAAATAAGTAAGTCGATTTTCGCTTGCTCTCTGCTGCTTTCGCATTTTCTCACCGTTTTACACGCTTCCGTCAGGCCCTGGTGTGTTTTCCGAGCTCTACCCATTCGAATTAGTCGATATATGCAATAAAAACACCACATAAATTTTTGACGAATTTTGAAAAAAAAGCAAGGTGTTTTCCTTGGAATTTTTTTACCCCAAAAATCGAAAGTGCGAAATAGTAAACTTTTTCGACGGTTTCTTATGTATTTTTACGAGAAAATTCGAATGACGCTTGCAGATTTCACGTAAGTATGATATTTAACATTTTATGTGGGTTTAAATAAGTAAGTCGATTTTCGATTGCTCTCTGCTGCTTTCGCATTTTCTCACAGTTTTACACGCTTCCGTCAGGCCCTGGTGTGTTTTCCGAGCTCTACCCATTCCAATTAGTCGATATATGCAATAAAAACACCACATAAATTTTTGACGAATTTTGAAAAAAAAGCAAGGTTAACCCCTTGGAATTTTTTTACCCCAAAAATCGAAAGTGCGAAATAGTAAACTTTTTCGACGGTTTCTTATGTATTTTTACGAGAAAATTCGAATGACGCTTGCAGATTTCACGTAAGTATGATATTTAACATTTTATGTGGGTTTAAATAAGTAAGTCGATTTTCGCTTGCTCTCTGCTGCTTTCGCATTTTCTCACCGTTTTACACGCTTCCGTCAGGCCCTGGTGTGTTTTCCGAGCTCTACCCATTCGAATTAGTCGATATATGCAATAAAAACACCACATAAATTTTTGACGAATTTTGAAAAAAAAAGCAAGGTTAACCCCTTGGAATTTTTTTACCCCAAAAATCGAAAGTGCGAAATAGTAAACTTTTTCGACGGTTTCTTATGTATTTTTACGAGAAAATTCGAATGACGCTTGCAGATTTCACGTAAGTATGATATTTAACATTTTATGTGGGTTTAAATAAGTAAGTCGATTTTCGCTTGCTCTCTGCTGCTTTCGCATTTTCTCACCGTTTTACACGCTTCCGTCAGGCCCTGGTGTGTTTTCCGAGCTCTACCCATTCGAATTAGTCGATATATGCAATAAAAACACCACATAAATTTTTGACGAATTTTGAAAAAAAAAGCAACGTTAACCCCTTGGAATTTTTTTACCCCAAAAATCGAAAGTGCGAAATAGTAAACTTTTTCGACGGTTTCTTATGTATTTTTACGAGAAAATTCGAATGACGCTTGCAGATTTCACGTAAGTATGATATTTAACATTTTATGTGGGTTTAAATAAGTAAGTCGATTTTCGCTTGCTCTCTGCTGCTTTCGCATTTTCTCACCGTTTTACACGCTTCCGTCAGGCCCTGGTGTATTTTCCGAGCTCTACCCATTCCAATTAGTCGATATATGCAATAAAAACACCACATAAATTTTTGACGAATTTTGAAAAAAAAGCAAGGTTAACCCCTTGGAATTTTTTTACCCCAAAAATCGAAAGTGCGAAATAGTAAACTTTTTCGACGGTTTCTTATGTATTTTTTACGAGAAAATTCGAATGACGCTTGCAGATTTCACGTAAGTATGATATTTAACATTTTATGTGGGTTTAAATAAGTAAGTCGATTTTCGCTTGCTCTCTGCTGCTTTCGCATTTTCTCACCGTTTTACACGCTTCCGTCAGGCCCTGGTGTGTTTTCCGAGCTCTACCCATTCGAATTAGTCGATATATGCAATAAAAACACCACATAAATTTTTGACGAATTTTGAAAAAAAAGCAAGGTTAACCCCTTGGAATTTTTTTACCCCAAAAATCGAAAGTGCGAAATAGTAAACTTTTTCGACGGTTTCTTATGTATTTTTACGAGAAAATTCGAATGACGCTTGCAGATTTCACGTAAGTATGATATTTAACATTTTATGTGGGTTTAAATAAGTAAGTCGATTTTCGCTTGCTCTCTGCTGCTTTCGCATTTTCTCACCGTTTTACACGCTTCCGTCAGGCCCTGGTGTATTTTCCGAGCTCTACCCATTCCAATTAGTCGATATATGCAATAAAAACACCACATAAATTTTTGACGAATTTTGAAAAAAAAGCAAGGTTAACCCCTTGGAATTTTTTTACCCCAAAAATCGAAAGTGCGAAATAGTAAACTTTTTCGACGGTTTCTAATGTTTTTTACGAGAAAATTCGAATGACGCTTGCAGATTTCACGTAAGTATGATATTTAACATTTTATGTGGGTTTAAATAAGTAAGTCGATTTTCGCTTGCTCTCTGCTGCTTTCGCATTTTCTCACCGTTTTACACGCTTCCGTCAGGCCCTGGTGTGTTTTCCGAGCTCTACCCATTCGAATTAGTCGATATATGCAATAAAAACACCACATAAATTTTTGACGAATTTTGAAAAAAAAGCAAGGTTAACCCCTTGGAATTTTTTTACCCCAAAAATCGAAAGTGCGAAATAGTAAACTTTTCGACGGTTTCTTATGTATTTTTACGAGAAAATTCGAATGACGCTTGCAGATTTCACGTAAGTATGATATTTAACATTTTATGTGGGTTTAAATAAGTAAGTCGATTTTCGCTTGCTCTCTGTTGCTTTCGCATTTTCTCACCGTTTTACACGCTTCCGTCAGGCCCTGGTGTGTTTTCCGAGCTCTACCCATTCGAATTAGTCGATATATGCAATAAAAACACCACATAAATTTTTGACGAATTTTGAAAAAAAAGCAAGGTTAACCCCTTGGAATTTTTTTACCCCAAAAATCGAAAGTGCGACATAGTAAACTTTTTCGACGGTTTCTTAAGTATTTTTACGAGAAAATTCGAATGACGCTTGCAGATTTCACGTATGATATTTAACATTTTATGTGGGTTTAAATAAGTAAGTCGATTTTCGCTTGCTCTCTGCTGCTTTCGCATTTTCTCACCGTTTTACACGCTTCCGTCAGGCCCTGGTGTGTTTTCCGAGCTCTACCCAATCGAATTAGTCGATATATGCAATAAAAACACCACATAAATTTTTGACGAATTTTGAAAAAAAAGCAAGGTTAACCCCTTGGAATTTTTTTACCCCAAAAATCGAAAGTGCGAAATAGTAAACTTTTTCGACGGTTTCTTATGTATTTTTACGAGAAAATTCGAATGACGCTTGCAGATTTCACGTAAGTATGATATTTAACATTTTATGTGGGTTTAAATAAGTAAGTCGATTTTCGCTTGCTCTCTGCTGCTTTCGCATTTTCTCACCGTTTTACACGCTTCCGTCAGGCCCTGGTGTGTTTTCCGAGCTCTACCCATTCGAATTAGTCGATATATGCAATAAAAACACCACATAAATTTTTGACGAATTTTGAAAAAAAAGCAAGGTTAACCCCTTGGAATTTTTTTACCCCAAAAATCGAAAGTGCGAAATAGTAAACTTTTTCGACGGTTTCTTATGTATTTTTACGAGAAAATTCGAATGACGCTTGCAGATTTCACGTAAGTATGATATTTAACATTTTATGTGGGTTTAAATAAGTAAGTCGATTTTCGCTTGCTCTCTGCTGCTTTCGCATTTTCTCACCGTTTTACACGCTTCCGTCAGGCCCTGGTGTGTTTTCCGAGCTCTACCCATTCGAATTAGTCGATATATGCAATAAAAACACCACATAAATTTTTGACGAATTTTGAAAAAAAAAGCAAGGTTAACCCCTTGGAATTTTTTTACCCCAAAAATCGAAAGTGCGAAATAGTAAACTTTTTCGACGGTTTCTTATGTATTTTTACGAGAAAATTCGAATGACGCTTGCAGATTTCACGTAAGTATGATATTTAACATTTTATGTGGGTTTAAATAAGTAAGTCGATTTTCGCTTGCTCTCTGCTGCTTTCGCATTTTCTCACCGTTTTACACGCTTCCGTCAGGCCCTGGTGTGTTTTCCGAGCTCTACCCATTCGAATTAGTCGATATATGCAATAAAAACACCACATAAATTTTTGACGAATTTTGAAAAAAAAAGCAAGGTTAACCCCTTGGAATTTTTTTACCCCAAAAATCGAAAGTGCGAAATAGTAAACTTTTTCGACGGTTTCTTATGTATTTTTACGAGAAAATTCGAATGACGCTTGCAGATTTCACGTAAGTATGATATTTAACATTTTATGTGGGTTTAAATAAGTAAGTCGATTTTCGCTTGCTCTCTGCTGCTTTCGCATTTTCTCACCGTTAACACGCTTCCGTCAGGCCCTGGTGTATTTTCCGAGCTCTACCCATTCCAATTAGTCGATATATGCAATAAAAACACCACATAAATTTTTGACGAATTTTGAAAAAAAAGCAAGGTTAACCCCTTGGAATTTTTTTACCCCAAAAATCGAAAGTGCGAAATAGTAAACTTTTTCGACGGTTTCTTATGTATTTTTACGAGAAAATTCGAATGACGCTTGCAGATTTCACGTAAGTATGATATTTAACATTTTATGTGGGTTTAAATAAGTAAGTCGATTTTCGCTTGCTCTCTGCTGCTTTCGCATTTTCTCACCGTTTTACACGCTTCCGTCAGGCCCTGGTGTGTTTTCCGAGCTCTACCCATTCGAATTAGTCGATATATGCAATAAAAACACCACATAAATTTTTGACGAATTTTGAAAAAAAAGCAAGGTTAACCCCTTGGAATTTTTTTACCCCAAAAATCGAAAGTGCGAAATAGTAAACTTTTTCGACGGTTTCTTATGTATTTTTACGAGAAAATTCGAATGACGCTTGCAGATTTCACGTAAGTATGATATTTAACATTTTATGTGGGTTTAAATAAGTAAGTCGATTTTCGCTTGCTCTCTGATGCTTTCGCATTTTCTCACCGTTTTACACGCTTCCGTCAGGCCCTGGTGTGTTTTCCGAGCTCTACCCATTCGAATTAGTCGATATATGCAATAAAAACACCACATAAATTTTTGACGAATTTTGAAAAAAAAGCAAGGTTAACCCCTTGGAATTTTTTTACCCCAAAAATCGAAAGTGCGAAATAGTAAACTTTTTCGACGGTTTCTTATGTATTTTTACGAGAAAATTCGAATGACGCTTGCAGATTTCACGTAAGTATGATATTTAACATTTTATGTGGGTTTAAATAAGTAAGTCGATTTTCGCTTGCTCTCTGCTGCTTTCGCATTTTCTCACCGTTTTACACGCTTCCGTCAGGCCCTGGTGTGTTTTCCGAGCTCTACCCATTCGAATTAGTCGATATATGCAATAAAAACACCACATAAATTTTTGACGAATTTTGAAAAAAAAAGCAAGGTTAACCCCTTGGAATTTTTTTACCCCAAAAATCGAAAGTGCGAAATAGTAAACTTTTTCGACGGTTTCTTATGTATTTTTACGAGAAAATTCGAATGACGCTTGCAGATTTCACGTAAGTATGATATTTAACATTTTATGTGGGTTTAAATAAGTAAGTCGATTTTCGCTTGCTCTCTGCTGCTTTCGCATTTTCTCACCGTTTTACACGCTTCCGTCAGGCCCTGGTGTGTTTTCCGAGCTCTACCCATTCGAATTAGTCGATATATGCAATAAAAACACCACATAAATTTTTGACGAATTTTGAAAAAAAAAGCAAGGTTAACCCCTTGGAATTTTTTTACCCCAAAAATCGAAAGTGCGAAATAGTAAACTTTTTCGACGGTTTCTTATGTATTTTTACGAGAAAATTCGAATGACGCTTGCAGATTTCACGTAAGCATGATATTTAACATTTTATGTGGGTTTAAATAAGTAAGTCGATTTTCGCTTGCTCTCTGCTGCTTTCGCATTTTCTCACCGTTTTACACGCTTCCGTCAGGCCCTGGTGTGTTTTCCGAGCTCTACCCATTCGAATTAGTCGATATATGCAATAAAAACACCACATAAATTTTTGACGAATTTTGAAAAAAAAAGCAACGTTAACCCCTTGGAATTTTTTTACCCCAAAAATCGAAAGTGCGAAATAGTAAACTTTTTCGACGGTTTCTTATGTATTTTTACGAGAAAATTCGAATGACGCTTGCAGATTTCACGTAAGTATGATATTTAACATTTTATGTGGGTTTAAATAAGTAAGACGATTTTCGCTTGCTCTCTGCTGCTTTCGCATTTTCTCACCGTTTTACACGCTTCCGTCAGGCCCTGGTGTGTTTTCCGAGCTCTACCCATTCGAATTAGTCGATATATGCAATAAAAACACCACATAAATTTTTGACGAATTTTGAAAAAAAAAGCAAGGTTAACCCCTTGGAATTTTTTTACCCCAAAAATCGAAAGTGCGAAATAGTAAACTTTTTCGACGGTTTCTTATGTATTTTTACGAGAAAATTCGAATGACGCTTGCAGATTTCACGTAAGTATGATATTTAACATTTTATGTGGGTTTAAATAAGTAAGTCGATTTTCGATTGCTCTCTGCTGCTTTCGCATTTTCTCACCGTTTTACACGCTTCCGTCAGGCCCTGGTGTGTTTTCCGAGCTCTACCCATTCGAATTAGTCGATATATGCAATAAAAACACCACATAAATTTTTGACGAATTTTGAAAAAAAAGCAAGGTTAACCCCTTGGAATTTTTTTACCCCAAAAATCGAAAGTGCGAAATAGTAAACTTTTTCGACGGTTTCTTATGTATTTTTACGAGAAAATTCGAATGACGCTTGCAGATTTCACGTAAGTATGATATTTAACATTTTATGTGGGTTTAAATAAGTAAGTCGATTTTCGCTTGCTCTCTGCTGCTTTCGCATTTTCTCACCGTTTTACACGCTTCCGTCAGGCCCTGGTGTGTTTTCCGAGCTCTACCCATTCGAATTAGTCGATATATGCAATAAAAACACCACATAAATTTTTGACGAATTTTGAAAAAAAAAGCAAGGTTAAGGTTGGAATTTTTTTACCCCAAAAATCGAAAGTGCGAAATAGTAAACTTTTTCGACGGTTTCTTATGTATTTTTACGAGAAAATTCGAAAGACGCTTGCAGATTTCACGTAAGTATGATATTTAACATTTTATGTGGGTTTAAATAAGTAAGTCGATTTTCGCTTGCTCTCTGCTGCTTTCGCATTTTCTCACCGTTTTACACGCTTCCGTCAGGCCCTGGTGTGTTTTCCGAGCTCTACCCATTCGAATTAGTCGATATATGCAATAAAAACACCACATAAATTTTTGACGAATTTTGAAAAAAAAGCAAGGTGTTTTCCTTGGAATTTTTTTACCCCAAAAATCGAAAGTGCGAAATAGTAAACTTTTTCGACGGTTTCTTATGTATTTTTACGAGAAAATTCGAATGACGCTTGCAGATTTCACGTAAGTATGATATTTAACATTTTATGTGGGTTTAAATAAGTAAGTCGATTTTCGCTTGCTCTCTGCTGCTTTCGCATTTTCTCACCGTTAACACGCTTCCGTCAGGCCCTGGTGTATTTTCCGAGCTCTACCCATTCCAATTAGTCGATATATGCAATAAAAACACCACATAAATTTTTGACGAATTTTGAAAAAAAAGCAAGGTTAACCCCTTGGAATTTTTTTACCCCAAAAATCGAAAGTGCGAAATAGTAAACTTTTTCGACGGTTTCTTATGTATTTTTACGAGAAAATTCGAATGACGCTTGCAGATTTCACGTAAGTATGATATTTAACATTTTATGTGGGTTTAAATAAGTAAGTCGATTTTCGCTTGCTCTCTGATGCTTTCGCATTTTCTCACCGTTTTACACGCTTCCGTCAGGCCCTGGTGTGTTTTCCGAGCTCTACCCATTCGAATTAGTCGATATATGCAATAAAAACACCACATAAATTTTTGACGAATTTTGAAAAAAAAGCAAGGTTAACCCCTTGGAATTTTTTTACCCCAAAAATCGAAAGTGCGAAATAGTAAACTTTTTCGACGGTTTCTTATGTATTTTTACGAGAAAATTCGAATGACGCTTGCAGATTTCACGTAAGTATGATATTTAACATTTTATGTGGGTTTAAATAAGTAAGTCGATTTTCGCTTGCTCTCTGCTGCTTTCGCATTTTCTCACCGTTTTACACGCTTCCGTCAGGCCCTGGTGTGTTTTCCGAGCTCTACCCATTCGAATTAGTCGATATATGCAATAAAAACACCACATAAATTTTTGACGAATTTTGAAAAAAAAAGCAAGGTTAACCCCTTGGAATTTTTTTACCCCAAAAATCGAAAGTGCGAAATAGTAAACTTTTTCGACGGTTTCTTATGTATTTTTACGAGAAAATTCGAATGACGCTTGCAGATTTCACGTAAGTATGATATTTAACATTTTATGTGGGTTTAAATAAGTAAGTCGATTTTCGCTTGCTCTCTGCTGCTTTCGCATTTTCTCACCGTTTTACACGCTTCCGTCAGGCCCTGGTGTGTTTTCCGAGCTCTACCCATTCGAATTAGTCGATATATGCAATAAAAACACCACATAAATTTTTGACGAATTTTGAAAAAAAAAGCAAGGTTAACCCCTTGGAATTTTTTTACCCCAAAAATCGAAAGTGCGAAATAGTAAACTTTTTCGACGGTTTCTTATGTATTTTTACGAGAAAATTCGAATGACGCTTGCAGATTTCACGTAAGTATGATATTTAACATTTTATGTGGGTTTAAATAAGTAAGTCGATTTTCGATTACTCTCTGCTGCTTTCGCATTTTCTCACAGTTTTACACGCTTCCGTCAGGCCCTGGTGTGTTTTCCGAGCTCTACCCATTCCAATTAGTCGATATATGCAATAAAAACACCACATAAATTTTTGACGAATTTTGAAAAAAAAGCAAGGTTAACCCCTTGGAATTTTTTTACCCCAAAAATCGAAAGTGCGAAATAGTAAACTTTTTCGACGGTTTCTTATGTATTTTTACGAGAAAATTCGAATGACGCTTGCAGATTTCACGTAAGTATGATATTTAACATTTTATGTGGGTTTAAATAAGTAAGTCGATTTTCGCTTGCTCTCTGCTGCTTTCGCATTTTCTCACCGTTTTACACGCTTCCGTCAGGCCCTGGTGTGTTTTCCGAGCTCTACCCATTCGAATTAGTCGATATATGCAATAAAAACACCACATAAATTTTTGACGAATTTTGAAAAAAAAGCAAGGTGTTTTCCTTGGAATTTTTTTACCCCAAAAATCGAAAGTGCGAAATAGTAAACTTTTTCGACGGTTTCTTATGTATTTTTACGAGAAAATTCGAATGACGCTTGCAGATTTCACGTAAGTATGATATTTAACATTTTATGTGGGTTTAAATAAGTAAGTCGATTTTCGCTTGCTCTCTGCTGCTTTCGCATTTTCTCACCGTTAACACGCTTCCGTCAGGCCCTGGTGTATTTTCCGAGCTCTACCCATTCCAATTAGTCGATATATGCAATAAAAACACCACATAAATTTTTGACGAATTTTGAAAAAAAAGCAAGGTTAACCCCTTGGAATTTTTTTACCCCAAAAATCGAAAGTGCGAAATAGTAAACTTTTTCGACGGTTTCTTATGTATTTTTACGAGAAAATTCGAATGACGCTTGCAGATTTCACGTAAGTATGATATTTAACATTTTATGTGGGTTTAAATAAGTAAGTCGATTTTCGCTTGCTCTCTGCTGCTTTCGCATTTTCTCACCGTTTTACACGCTTCCGTCAGGCCCTGGTGTGTTTTCCGAGCTCTACCCATTCGAATTAGTCGATATATGCAATAAAAACACCACATAAATTTTTGACGAATTTTGAAAAAAAAGCAAGGTTAACCCCTTGGAATTTTTTTACCCCAAAAATCGAAAGTGCGAAATAGTAAACTTTTTCGACGGTTTCTTATGTATTTTTACGAGAAAATTCGAATGACGCTTGCAGATTTCACGTAAGTATGATATTTAACATTTTATGTGGGTTTAAATAAGTAAGTCGATTTTCGCTTGCTCTCTGCTGCTTTCGCATTTTCTCACCGTTTTACACGCTTCCGTCAGGCCCTGGTGTGTTTTCCGAGCTCTACCCATTCGAATTAGTCGATATATGCAATAAAAACACCACATAAATTTTTGACGAATTTTGAAAAAAAAAGCAAGGTTAACCCCTTGGAATTTTTTTACCCCAAAAATCGAAAGTGCGAAATAGTAAACTTTTTCGACGGTTTCTTATGTATTTTTACGAGAAAATTCGAAAGACGCTTGCAGATTTCACGTAAGTATGATATTTAACATTTTATGTGGGTTTAAATAAGTAAGTCGATTTTCGCTTGCTCTCTGCTGCTTTCGCATTTTCTCACCGTTTTACACGCTTCCGTCAGGCCCTGGTGTGTTTTCCGAGCTCTACCCATTCGAATTAGTCGATATATGCAATAAAAACACCACATAAATTTTTGACGAATTTTGAAAAAAAAAGCAAGGTTAACCCCTTGGAATTTTTTTACCCCAATAATCGAGAGTGCGAAATAGTAAACTTTTTCGACGGTTTCTTATGTATTTTTACGAGAAAATTCGAATGACGCTTGCAGATTTCACGTAAGTATGATATTTAACATTTTATGTGGGTTTAAATAAGTAAGTCGATTTTCGCTTGCTCTCTGCTGCTTTCGCATTTTCTCACCGTTTTACACGCTTCCGTCAGGCCCTGGTGTGTTTTCCGAGCTCTACCCATTCGAATTAGTCGATATATGCAATAAAAACACCACATAAATTTTTGACGAATTTTGAAAAAAAAAGCAAGGTTAAGGTTGGAATTTTTTTACCCCAAAAATCGAAAGTGCGAAATAGTAAACTTTTTCGACGGTTTCTTATGTATTTTTACGAGAAAATTCGAAAGACGCTTGCAGATTTCACGTAAGTATGATATTTAACATTTTATGTGGGTTTAAATAAGTAAGTCGATTTTCGCTTGCTCTCTGCTGCTTTCGCATTTTCTCACCGTTTTACACGCTTCCGTCAGGCCCTGGTGTGTTTTCCGAGCTCTACCCATTCGAATTAGTCGATATATGCAATAAAAACACCACATAAATTTTTGACGAATTTTGAAAAAAAAGCAAGGTTAACCCCTTGGAATTTTTTTACCCCAAAAATCGAAAGTGCGAAATAGTAAACTTTTTCGACGGTTTCTTATGTATTTTTACGAGAAAATTCGAATGACGCTTGCAGATTTCACGTAAGTATGATATTTAACATTTTATGTGGGTTTAAATAAGTAAGTCGATTTTCGCTTGCTCTCTGCTGCTTTCGCATTTTCTCACCGTTTTACACGCTTCCGTCAGGCCCTGGTGTGTTTTCCGAGCTCTACCCATTCGAATTAGTCGATATATGCAATAAAAACACCACATAAATTTTTGACGAATTTTGAAAAAAAAGCAAGGTTAACCCCTTGGAATTTTTTTACCCCAAAAATCGAAAGTGCGAAATAGTAAACTTTTTCGACGGTTTCTTATGTATTTTTACGAGAAAATTCGAATGACGCTTGCAGATTTCACGTAAGTATGATATTTAACATTTTATGTGGGTTTAAATAAGTAAGTCGATTTTCGCTTGCTCTCTGCTGCTTTCGCATTTTCTCACCGTTTTACACGCTTCCGTCAGGCCCTGGTGTGTTTTCCGAGCTCTACCCATTCGAATTAGTCGATATATGCAATAAAAACACCACATAAATTTTTGACGAATTTTGAAAAAAAAAGCAAGGTTAACCCCTTGGAATTTTTTTACCCCAAAAATCGAAAGTGCGAAATAGTAAACTTTTTCGACGGTTTCTTATGTATTTTTACGAGAAAATTCGAATGACGCTTGCAGATTTCACGTAAGTATGATATTTAACATTTTATGTGGGTTTAAATAAGTAAGACGATTTTCGCTTGCTCTCTGCTGCTTTCGCATTTTCTCACCGTTTTACACGCTTCCGTCAGGCCCTGGTGTGTTTTCCGAGCTCTACCCATTCGAATTAGTCGATATATGCAATAAAAACACCACATAAATTTTTGACGAATTTTGAAAAAAAAGCAAGGTTAACCCCTTGGAATTTTTTTACCCCAAAAATCGAAAGTGCGAAATAGTAAACTTTTTCGACGGTTTCTTATGTATTTTTACGAGAAAATTCGAATGACGCTTGCAGATTTCACGTAAGTATGATATTTAACATTTTATGTGGGTTTAAATAAGTAAGTCGATTTTCGCTTGCTCTCTGCTGCTTTCGCATTTTCTCACCGTTTTACACGCTTCCGTCAGGCCCTGGTGTGTTTTCCGAGCTCTACCCATTCGAATTAGTCGATATATGCAATAAAAACACCACATAAATTTTTGACGAATTTTGAAAAAAAAGCAAGGTTAACCCCTTGGAATTTTTTTACCCCAAAAATCGAAAGTGCGAAATAGTAAACTTTTTCGACGGTTTCTTATGTATTTTTACGAGAAAATTCGAATGACGCTTGCAGATTTCACGTAAGTATGATATTTAACATTTTATGTGGGTTTAAATAAGTAAGTCGATTTTCGCTTGCTCTCTGCTGCTTTCGCATTTTCTCACCGTTTTACACGCTTCCGTCAGGCCCTGGTGTGTTTTCCGAGCTCTACCCATTCGAATTAGTCGATATATGCAATAAAAACACCACATAAATTTTTGACGAATTTTGAAAAAAAAAGCAAGGTTAACCCCTTGGAATTTTTTTACCCCAAAAATCGAAAGTGCGAAATAGTAAACTTTTTCGACGGTGTCTTATGTATTTTTACGAGAAAATTCGAATGACGCTTGCAGATTTCACGTAAGTATGATATTTAACATTTTATGTGGGTTTAAATAAGTAAGACGATTTTCGCTTGCTCTCTGCTGCTTTCGCATTTTCTCACCGTTTTACACGCTTCCGTCAGGCCCTGGTGTGTTTTCCGAGCTCTACCCATTCGAATTAGTCGATATATGCAATAAAAACACCACATAAATTTTTGACGAATTTTGAAAAAAAAGCAAGGTTAACCCCTTGGAATTTTTTTACCCCAAAAATCGAAAGTGCGAAATAGTAAACTTTTTCGACGGTTTCTTATGTATTTTTACGAGAAAATTCGAATGACGCTTGCAGATTTCACGTAAGTATGATATTTAACATTTTATGTGGGTTTAAATAAGTAAGTCGATTTTCGCTTGCTCTCTGCTGCTTTCGCATTTTCTCACCGTTTTACACGCTTCCGTCAGGCCCTGGTGTGTTTTCCGAGCTCTACCCATTCGAATTAGTCGATATATGCAATAAAAACACCACATAAATTTTTGACGAATTTTGAAAAAAAAAGCAAGGTTAAGGTTGGAATTTTTTTACCCCAAAAATCGAAAGTGCGAAATAGTAAACTTTTTCGACGGTTTCTTATGTATTTTTACGAGAAAATTCGAAAGACGCTTGCAGATTTCACGTAAGTATGATATTTAACATTTTATGTGGGTTTAAATAAGTAAGTCGATTTTCGCTTGCTCTCTGCTGCTTTCGCATTTTCTCACCGTTTTACACGCTTCCGTCAGGCCCTGGTGTGTTTTCCGAGCTCTACCCATTCGAATTAGTCGATATATGCAATAAAAACACCACATAAATTTTTGACGAATTTTGAAAAAAAAAGCAAGGTTAACCCCTTGGAATTTTTTTACCCCAATAATCGAGAGTGCGAAATAGTAAACTTTTTCGACGGTTTCTTATGTATTTTTACGAGAAAATTCGAATGACGCTTGCAGATTTCACGTAAGTATGATATTTAACATTTTATGTGGGTTTAAATAAGTAAGTCGATTTTCGCTTGCTCTCTGCTGCTTTCGCATTTTCTCACCGTTTTACACGCTTCCGTCAGGCCCTGGTGTGTTTTCCGAGCTCTACCCATTCGAATTAGTCGATATATGCAATAAAAACACCACATAAATTTTTGACGAATTTTGAAAAAAAAAGCAAGGTTAAGGTTGGAATTTTTTTACCCCAAAAATCGAAAGTGCGAAATAGTAAACTTTTTCGACGGTTTCTTATGTATTTTTACGAGAAAATTCGAAAGACGCTTGCAGATTTCACGTAAGTATGATATTTAACATTTTATGTGGGTTTAAATAAGTAAGTCGATTTTCGCTTGCTCTCTGCTGCTTTCGCATTTTCTCACCGTTTTACACGCTTCCGTCAGGCCCTGGTGTGTTTTCCGAGCTCTACCCATTCGAATTAGTCGATATATGCAATAAAAACACCACATAAATTTTTGACGAATTTTGAAAAAAAAGCAAGGTTAACCCCTTGGAATTTTTTTACCCCAAAAATCGAAAGTGCGAAATAGTAAACTTTTTCGACGGTTTCTTATGTATTTTTACGAGAAAATTCGAATGACGCTTGCAGATTTCACGTAAGTATGATATTTAACATTTTATGTGGGTTTAAATAAGTAAGTCGATTTTCGCTTGCTCTCTGCTGCTTTCGCATTTTCTCACCGTTTTACACGCTTCCGTCAGGCCCTGGTGTGTTTTCCGAGCTCTACCCATTCGAATTAGTCGATATATGCAATAAAAACACCACATAAATTTTTGACGAATTTTGAAAAAAAAGCAAGGTTAACCCCTTGGAATTTTTTTACCCCAAAAATCGAAAGTGCGAAATAGTAAACTTTTTCGACGGTTTCTTATGTATTTTTACGAGAAAATTCGAAAGACGCTTGCAGATTTCACGTAAGTATGATATTTAACATTTTATGTGGGTTTAAATAAGTAAGTCGATTTTCGCTTGCTCTCTGCTGCTTTCGCATTTTCTCACCGTTTTACACGCTTCCGTCAGGCCCTGGTGTGTTTTCCGAGCTCTACCCATTCGAATTAGTCGATATATGCAATAAAAACACCACATAAATTTTTGACGAATTTTGAAAAAAAAAGCAAGGTTAACCCCTTGGAATTTTTTTACCCCAAAAATCGAAAGTGCGAAATAGTAAACTTTTTCGACGGTTTCTTATGTATTTTTACGAGAAAATTCGAATGACGCTTGCAGATTTCACGTAAGTATGATATTTAACATTTTATGTGGGTTTAAATAAGTAAGACGATTTTCGCTTGCTCTCTGCTGCTTTCGCATTTTCTCACCGTTTTACACGCTTCCGTCAGGCCCTGGTGTGTTTTCCGAGCTCTACCCATTCGAATTAGTCGATATATGCAATAAAAACACCACATAAATTTTTGACGAATTTTGAAAAAAAAGCAAGGTTAACCCCTTGGAATTTTTTTACCCCAAAAATCGAAAGTGCGAAATAGTAAACTTTTTCGACGGTTTCTTATGTATTTTTACGAGAAAATTCGAATGACGCTTGCAGATTTCACGTAAGTATGATATTTAACATTTTATGTGGGTTTAAATAAGTAAGTCGATTTTCGATTGCTCTCTGCTGCTTTCGCATTTTCTCACCGTTTTACACGCTTCCGTCAGGCCCTGGTGTGTTTTCCGAGCTCTACCCATTCGAATTAGTCGATATATGCTATAAAAACACCACATAAATTTTTGACGAATTTTGAAAAAAAAGCAAGGTTAACCCCTTGGAATTTTTTTACCCCAAAAATCGAAAGTGCGAAATAGTAAACTTTTTCGACGGTTTCTTATGTATTTTTACGAGAAAATTCGAATGACGCTTGCAGATTTCACGTAAGTATGATATTTAACATTTTATGTGGGTTTAAATAAGTAAGTCGATTTTCGCTTGCTCTCTGCTGCTTTCGCATTTTCTCACCGTTTTACACGCTTCCGTCAGGCCCTGGTGTGTTTTCCGAGCTCTACCCATTCGAATTAGTCGATATATGCAATAAAAACACCACATAAATTTTGACGAATTTTGAAAAAAAAAGCAAGGTTAAGGTTGGAATTTTTTTACCCCAAAAATCGAAAGTGCGAAATAGTAAACTTTTTCGACGGTTTCTTATGTATTTTTACGAGAAAATTCGAAAGACGCTTGCAGATTTCACGTAAGTATGATATTTAACATTTTATGTGGGTTTAAATAAGTAAGTCGATTTTCGCTTGCTCTCTGCTGCTTTCGCATTTTCTCACCGTTTTACACGCTTCCGTCAGGCCCTGGTGTGTTTTCCGAGCTCTACCCATTCGAATTAGTCGATATATGCAATAAAAACACCACATAAATTTTTGACGAATTTTGAAAAAAAAAGCAAGGTTAACCCCTTGGAATTTTTTTACCCCAATAATCGAGAGTGCGAAATAGTAAACTTTTTCGACGGTTTCTTATGTATTTTTACGAGAAAATTCGAATGACGCTTGCAGATTTCACGTAAGTATGATATTTAACATTTTATGTGGGTTTAAATAAGTAAGTCGATTTTCGCTTGCTCTCTGCTGCTTTCGCATTTTCTCACCGTTTTACACGCTTCCGTCAGGCCCTGGTGTGTTTTCCGAGCTCTACCCATTCGAATTAGTCGATATATGCAATAAAAACACCACATAAATTTTTGACGAATTTTGAAAAAAAAGCAAGGTTAACCCCTTGGAATTTTTTTACCCCAAAAATCGAAAGTGCGAAATAGTAAACTTTTTCGACGGTTTCTTATGTATTTTTACGAGAAAATTCGAATGACGCTTGCAGATTTCACGTAAGTATGATATTTAACATTTTATGTGGGTTTAAATAAGTAAGTCGATTTTCGCTTGCTCTCTGCTGCTTTCGCATTTTCTCACCGTTTTACACGCTTCCGTCAGGCCCTGGTGTGTTTTCCGAGCTCTACCCATTCGAATTAGTCGATATATGCAATAAAAACACCACATAAATTTTTGACGAATTTTGAAAAAAAAAGCAAGGTTAAGGTTGGAATTTTTTTACCCCAAAAATCGAAAGTGCGAAATAGTAAACTTTTTCGACGGTTTCTTATGTATTTTTACGAGAAAATTCGAAAGACGCTTGCAGATTTCACGTAAGTATGATATTTAACATTTTATGTGGGTTTAAATAAGTAAGTCGATTTTCGCTTGCTCTCTGCTGCTTTCGCATTTTCTCACCGTTTTACACGCTTCCGTCAGGCCCTGGTGTGTTTTCCGAGCTCTACCCATTCGAATTAGTCGATATATGCAATAAAAACACCACATAAATTTTTGACGAATTTTGAAAAAAAAAGCAAGGTTAACCCCTTGGAATTTTTTTACCCCAATAATCGAGAGTGCGAAATAGTAAACTTTTTCGACGGTTTCTTATGTATTTTTACGAGAAAATTCGAATGACGCTTGCAGATTCCACGTAAGTATGATATTTAACATTTTATGTGGGTTTAAATAAGTAAGTCGATTTTCGCTTGCTCTCTGCTGCTTTCGCATTTTCTCACCGTTTTACACGCTTCCGTCAGGCCCTGGTGTGTTTTCCGAGCTCTACCCATTCGAATTAGTCGATATATGCAATAAAAACACCACATAAATTTTTGACGAATTTTGAAAAAAAAGCAAGGATAACCCCTTGGAATTTTTTTACCCCAAAAATCGAAAGTGCGAAATAGTAAACTTTTTCGACGGTTTCTTATGTATTTTTACGAGAAAATTCGAAAGACGCTTGCAGATTTCACGTAAGTATGATATTTAACATTTTATGTGGGTTTAAATAAGTAAGTCGATTTTCGCTTGCTCTCTGCTGCTTTCGCATTTTCTCACCGTTTTACACGCTTCCGTCAGGCCCTGGTGTGTTTTCCGAGCTCTACCCATTCGAATTAGTCGATATATGCAATAAAAACACCACATAAATTTTTGACGAATTTTGAAAAAAAAAGTAAGGTTAACCCCTTGGAATTTTTTTACCCCAATAATCGAGAGTGCGAAATAGTAAACTTTTTCGACGGTTTCTTATGTATTTTTACGAGAAAATTCGAATGACGCTTGCAGATTTCACGTAAGTATGATATTTAACATTTTATGTGGGTTTAAATAAGTAAGTCGATTTTCGATTGCTCTCTGCTGCTTTCGCATTTTCTCACCGTTTTACACGCTTCCGTCAGGCCCTGGTGTGTTTTCCGAGCTCTACCCATTCGAATTAGTCGATATATGCAATAAAAACACCACATAAATTTTTGACGAATTTTGAAAAAAAAGCAAGGTTAACCCCTTGGAATTTTTTTACCCCAAAAATCGAAAGTGCGAAATAGTAAACTTTTTCGACGGTTTCTTATGTATTTTTACGAGAAAATTCGAATGACGCTTGCAGATTTCACGTAAGTATGATATTTAACATTTTATGTGGGTTTAAATAAGTAAGTCGATTTTCGCTTGCTCTCTGCTGCTTTCGCATTTTCTCACCGTTTTACACGCTTCCGTCAGGCCCTGGTGTGTTTTCCGAGCTCTACCCATTCGAATTAGTCGATATATGCAATAAAAACACCACATAAATTTTTGACGAATTTTGAAAAAAAAGCAAGGTTAACCCCTTGGAATTTTTTTACCCCAAAAATCGAAAGTGCGAAATAGTAAACTTTTTCGACGGTTTCTTATGTATTTTTACGAGAAAATTCGAATGACGCTTGCAGATTTCACGTAAGTATGATATTTAACATTTTATGTGGGTTTAAATAAGTAAGTCGATTTTCGCTTGCTCTCTGCTGCTTTCGCATTTTCTCACCGTTTTACACGCTTCCGTCAGGCCCTGGTATGTTTTCCGAGCTCTACCCATTCGAATTAGTCGATATATGCAATAAAAACACCACATAAATTTTTGACGAATTTTGAAAAAAAAAGCAAGGTTAAGGTTGGAATTTTTTTACCCCAAAAATCGAAAGTGCGAAATAGTAAACTTTTTCGACGGTTTCTTATGTATTTTTACGAGAAAATTCGAAAGACGCTTGCAGATTTCACGTAAGTATGATATTTAACATTTTATGTGGGTTTAAATAAGTAAGTCGATTTTCGCTTGCTCTCTGCTGCTTTCGCATTTTCTCACCGTTTTACACGCTTCCGTCAGGCCCTGGTGTGTTTTCCGAGCTCTACCCATTCGAATTAGTCGATATATGCAATAAAAACACCACATAAATTTTTGACGAATTTTGAAAAAAAAAGTAAGGTTAACCCCTTGGAATTTTTTTACCCCAATAATCGAGAGTGCGAAATAGTAAACTTTTTCGACGGTTTCTTATGTATTTTTACGAGAAAATTCGAATGACGCTTGCAGATTTCACGTAAGTATGATATTTAACATTTTATGTGGGTTTAAATAAGTAAGTCGATTTTCGATTGCTCTCTGCAGCTTTCGCATTTTCTCACCGTTTTACACGCTTCCGTCAGGCCCTGGTGTGTTTTCCGAGCTCTACCCATTCGAATTAGTCGATATATGCAATAAAAACACCACATAAATTTTTGACGAATTTTGAAAAAAAAGCAAGGTTAACCCCTTGGAATTTTTTTACCCCAAAAATCGAAAGTGCGAAATAGTAAACTTTTTCGACGGTTTCTTATGTATTTTTACGAGAAAATTCGAATGACGCTTGCAGATTTCACGTAAGTATGATATTTAACATTTTATGTGGGTTTAAATAAGTAAGTCGATTTTCGCTTGCTCTCTGCTGCTTTCGCATTTTCTCACCGTTTTACACGCTTCCGTCAGGCCCTGGTGTGTTTTCCGAGCTCTACCCATTCGAATTAGTCGATATATGCAATAAAAACACCACATAAATTTTTGACGAATTTTGAAAAAAAAGCAAGGTTAACCCCTTGGAATTTTTTTACCCCAAAAATCGAAAGTGCGAAATAGTAAACTTTTTCGACGGTTTCTTATGTATTTTTACGAGAAAATTCGAATGACGCTTGCAGATTTCACGTAAGTATGATATTTAACATTTTATGTGGGTTTAAATAAGTAAGTCGATTTTCGCTTGCTCTCTGCTGCTTTCGCATTTTCTCACCGTTTTACACGCTTCCGTCAGGCCCTGGTGTGTTTTCCGAGCTCTACCCATTCGAATTAGTCGATATATGCAATAAAAACACCACATAAATTTTTGACGAATTTTGAAAAAAAAAGCAAGGTTAAGGTTGGAATTTTTTTACCCCAAAAATCGAAAGTGCGAAATAGTAAACTTTTTCGACGGTTTCTTATGTATTTTTACGAGAAAATTCGAAAGACGCTTGCAGATTTCACGTAAGTATGATATTTAACATTTTATGTGGGTTTAAATAAGTAAGTCGATTTTCGCTTGCTCTCTGCTGCTTTCGCATTTTCTCACCGTTTTACACGCTTCCGTCAGGCCCTGGTGTGTTTTCCGAGCTCTACCCATTCGAATTAGTCGATATATGCAATAAAAACACCACATAAATTTTTGACGAATTTTGAAAAAAAAAGTAAGGTTAACCCCTTGGAATTTTTTTACCCCAATAATCGAGAGTGCGAAATAGTAAACTTTTTCGACGGTTTCTTATGTATTTTTACGAGAAAATTCGAATGACGCTTGCAGATTTCACGTAAGTATGATATTTAACATTTTATGTGGGTTTAAATAAGTAAGTCGATTTTCGATTGCTCTCTGCTGCTTTCGCATTTTCTCACCGTTTTACACGCTTCCGTCAGGCCCTGGTGTGTTTTCCGAGCTCTACCCATTCGAATTAGTCGATATATGCAATAAAAACACCACATAAATTTTTGACGAATTTTGAAAAAAAAGCAAGGTTAACCCCTTGGAATTTTTTTACCCCAAAAATCGAAAGTGCGAAATAGTAAACTTTTTCGACGGTTTCTTATGTATTTTTACGAGAAAATTCGAATGACGCTTGCAGATTTCACGTAAGTATGATATTTAACATTTTATGTGGGTTTAAATAAGTAAGTCGATTTTCGCTTGCTCTCTGCTGCTTTCGCATTTTCTCACCGTTTTACACGCTTCCGTCAGGCCCTGGTGTGTTTTCCGAGCTCTACCCATTCGAATTAGTCGATATATGCAATAAAAACACCACATAAATTTTTGACGAATTTTGAAAAAAAAGCAAGGATAACCCCTTGGAATTTTTTTACCCCAAAAATCGAAAGTGCGATATAGTAAACTTTTTCGACGGTTTCTTATGTATTTTTACGAGAAAATTCGAAAGACGCTTGCAGATTTCACGTAAGTATGATATTTAACATTTTATGTGGGTTTAAATAAGTAAGTCGATTTTCGCTTGCTCTCTGCTGCTTTCGCATTTTCTCACCGTTTTACACGCTTCCGTCAGGCCCTGGTGTGTTTTCCGAGCTCTACCCATTCGAATTAGTCGATATATGCAATAAAAACACCACATAAATTTTTGACGAATTTTGAAAAAAAAGCAAGGTTAACCCCTTGGAATTTTTTTACCCCAAAAATCGAAAGTGCGAAATAGTAAACTTTTTCGACGGTTTCTTATGTATTTTTACGAGAAAATTCGAATGACGCTTGCAGATTTCACGTAAGTATGATATTTAACATTTTATGTGGGTTTAAATAAGTAAGTCGATTTTCGCTTGCTCTCTGCTGCTTTCGCATTTTCTCACCGTTTTACACGCTTCCGTCAGGCCCTGGTGTGTTTTCCGAGCTCTACCCATTCGAATTAGTCGATATATGCAATAAAAACACCACATAAATTTTTGACGAATTTTGAAAAAAAAGCAAGGTTAACCCCTTGGAATTTTTTTACCCCAAAAATCGAAAGTGCGAAATAGTAAACTTTTTCGACGGTTTCTTATGTATTTTTACGAGAAAATTCGAAAGACGCTTGCAGATTTCACGTAAGTATGATATTTAACATTTTATGTGGGTTTAAATAAGTAAGTCGATTTTCGCTTGCTCTCTGCTGCTTTCGCATTTTCTCACCGTTTTACACGCTTCCGTCAGGCCCTGGTGTGTTTTCCGAGCTCTACCCATTCGAATTAGTCGATATATGCAATAAAAACACCACAAAAATTTTTGACGAATTTTGAAAAAAAAGCAAGGTTAACCCCTTGGAATTTTTTTACCCCAAAAATCGAAAGTGCGAAATAGTAAACTTTTTCGACGGTTTCTTATGTATTTTTACGAGAAAATTCGAATGACGCTTGCAGATTTCTCGTAAGTATGATATTTAACATTTTATGTGGGTTTAAATAAGTAAGTCGATTTTCGATTGCTCTCTGCTGCTTTCGCATTTTCTCACCGTTTTACACGCTTCCGTCAGGCCCTGGTGTGTTTTCCGAGCTCTACCCATTCGAATTAGTCGATATATGCAATAAAAACACCACATAAATTTTTGACGAATTTTGAAAAAAAAGCAAGGTTAACCCCTTGGAATTCTTTTACCCCAAAAATCGAAAGTGCGAAATAGTAAACTTTTTCGACGGTTTCTTATGTATTTTTACGAGAAAATTCGAATGACGCTTGCAGATTTCACGTAAGTATGATATTTAACATTTTATGTGGGTTTAAATAAGTAAGTCGATTTTCGCTTGCTCTCTGCTGCTTTCGCATTTTCTCACCGTTTTACACGCTTCCGTCAGGCCCTGGTGTGTTTTCCGAGCTCTACCCATTCGAATTAGTCGATATATGCAATAAAAACACCACATAAATTTTTGACGAATTTTGAAAAAAAAGCAAGGTTAACCCCTTGGAATTTTTTTACCCCAAAAATCGAAAGTGCGAAATAGTAAACTTTTTCGACGGTTTCTTATGTATTTTTACGAGAAAATTCGAAAGACGCTTGCAGATTTCACGTAAGTATGATATTTAACATTTTATGTGGGTTAAATAAGTAAGTCGATTTTCGCTTGCTCTCTGCTGCTTTCGCATTTTCTCACCGTTTTACACGCTTCCGTCAGGCCCTGGTGTGTTTTCCGAGCTCTACCCATTCGAATTAGTCGATATATGCAATAAAAACACCACATAAATTTTTGACGAATTTTGAAAAAAAAGCAACCCCTTGGAATTTTTTTACCCCAAAAATCGAAAGTGCGAAATAGTAAACTTTTTCGACGGTTTCTTATGTATTTTTACGAGAAAATTCGAATGACGCTTGCAGATTTCACGTAAGTATGATATTTAACATTTTATGTGGGTTTAAATAAGTAAGTCGATTTTCGCTTGCTCTCTGCTGCTTTCGCATTTTCTCACCGTTTTACACGCTTCCGTCAGGCCCTGGTGTGTTTTCCGAGCTCTACCCATTCGAATTAGTCGATATATGCAATAAAAACACCACATAAATTTTTGACGAATTTTGAAAAAAAAGCAAGGTTAACCCCTTGGAATTTTTTTACCCCAAAAATCGAAAGTGCGAAATAGTAAACTTTTTCGACGGTTTCTTATGTATTTTTACGAGAAAATTCGAAAGACGCTTGCAGATTTCACGTAAGTATGATATTTAACATTTTATGTGGGTTTAAATAAGTAAGTCGATTTTCGCTTGCTTTCTGCTGCTTTCGCATTTTCTCACCGTTTTACACGCTTCCGTCAGGCCCTGGTGTGTTTTCCGAGGTCTACCCCTTCGAATTAGTCGATATATGCAATAAAAACACCACATAAATTTTTGACGAATTTTGAAAAAAAAGCAAGGTTAACCCCTTGGAATTTTTTTACCCAAAAATCGAAAGTGCGAAATAGTAAACTTTTTCGACGGTTTCTTATGTATTTTTACGAGAAAATTCGAATGACGCTTGCAGATTTCACGTAAGTATGATATTTAACATTTTATGTGGGTTTAAATAAGTAAGTCGATTTTCGATTGCTCTCTGCTGCTTTCGCATTTTCTCACCGTTTTACACGCTTCCGTCAGGCCCTGGTGTGTTTTCCGAGCTCTACCCATTCGAATTAGTCGATATATGCAATAAAAACACCACATAAATTTTTGACGAATTTTGAAAAAAAAGCAACCCCTTGGAATTTTTTTACCCCAAAAATCGAAAGTGCGAAATAGTAAACTTTTTCGACGGTTTCTTATGTATTTTTACGAGAAAATTCGAATGACGCTTGCAGATTTCACGTAAGTATGATATTTAACATTTTATGTGGGTTTAAATAAGTAAGTCGATTTTCGCTTGCTCTCTGCTGCTTTCGCATTTTCTCACCGTTTTACACGCTTCCGTCAGGCCCTGGTGTGTTTTCCGAGCTCTACCCATTCGAATTAGTCGATATATGCAATAAAAACACCACATAAATTTTTGACGAATTTTGAAAAAAAAGCAAGGTTAACCCCTTGGAATTTTTTTACCCAAAAATCGAAAGTGCGAAATAGTAAACTTTTTCGACGGTTTCTTATGTATTTTTACGAGAAAATTCGAATGACGCTTGCAGATTTCACGTAAGTATGATATTTAACATTTTATGTGGGTTTAAATAAGTAAGTCGATTTTCGATTGCTCTCTGCTGCTTTCGCATTTTCTCACCGTTTTACACGCTTCCGTCAGGCCCTGGTGTGTTTTCCGAGCTCTACCCATTCGAATTAGTCGATATATGCAATAAAAACACCACATAAATTTTTGACGAATTTTGAAAAAAAAGCAACCCCTTGGAATTTTTTTACCCCAAAAATCGAAAGTGCGAAATAGTAAACTTTTTCGACGGTTTCTTATGTATTTTTACGAGAAAATTCGAATGACGCTTGCAGATTTCACGTAAGTATGATATTTAACATTTTATGTGGGTTTAAATAAGTAAGTCGATTTTCGCTTGCTCTCTGCTGCTTTCGCATTTTCTCACCGTTTTACACGCTTCCGTCAGGCCCTGGTGTGTTTTCCGAGCTCTACCCATTCGAATTAGTCGATATATGCAATAAAAACACCACATAAATTTTTGACGAATTTTGAAAAAAAAGCAACCCCTTGGAATTTTTTTACCCCAAAAATCGAAAGTGCGAAATAGTAAACTTTTTCGACGGTTTCTTATGTATTTTTACGAGAAAATTCGAATGACGCTTGCAGATTTCACGTAAGTATGATATTTAACATTTTATGTGGGTTTAAATAAGTAAGTCGATTTTCGCTTGCTCTCTGCTGCTTTCGCATTTTCTCACCGTTTTACACGCTTCCGTCAGGCCCTGGTGTGTTTTCCGAGCTCTACCCATTCGAATTAGTCGATATATGCAATAAAAACACCACATAAATTTTTGACGAATTTTGAAAAAAAAGCAAGGTTAACCCCTTGGAATTTTTTTACCCCAAAAATCGAAAGTGCGAAATAGTAAACTTTTTCGACGGTTTCTTATGTATTTTTACGAGAAAATTCGAAAGACGCTTGCAGATTTCACGTAAGTATGATATTTAACATTTTATGTGGGTTTAAATAAGTAAGTCGATTTTCGCTTGCTCTCTGCTGCTTTCGCATTTTCTCACCGTTTTACACGCTTCCGTCAGGCCCTGGTGTGTTTTCCGAGCTCTACCCGTTCGAATTAGTCGATATATGCAATAAAAACACCACATAAATTTTTGACGAATTTTGAAAAAAAAGCAAGGTTAACCCCTTGGAATTTTTTTACCCCAAAAATCGAAAGTGCGAAATAGTAAACTTTTTCGACGGTTTCTTATGTATTTTTACGAGAAAATTCGAATGACGCTTGCAGATTTCACGTAAGTATGATATTTAACATTTTATGTGGGTTTAAATAAGTAAGTCGATTTTCGCTGGCTCTCTGCTGCTTTCGCATTTTCTCACCGTTTTACACGCTTCCGTCAGGCCCTGGTGTGTTTTCCGAGCTCTACCCATTCGAATTAGTCGATATATGCAATAAAAACACCACATAAATTTTTGACGAATTTTGAAAAAAAAGCAAGGTTAACCCCTTGGAATTTTTTTACCCAAAAATCGAAAGTGCGAAATAGTAAACTTTTTCGACGGTTTCTTATGTATTTTTACGAGAAAATTCGAATGACGCTTGCAGATTTCACGTAAGTATGATATTTAACATTTTATGTGGGTTTAAATAAGTAAGTCGATTTTCGCTTGCTCTCTGCTGCTTTCGCATTTTCTCACCGTTTTACACGCTTCCGTCAGGCCCTGGTGTGTTTTCCGAGCTCTACCCATTCGAATTAGTCGATATATGCAATAAAAACACCACATAAATTTTTGACGAATTTTGAAAAAAAAGCAAGGTTAAGCCCTTGGAATTTTTTTACCCCAAAAATCGAAAGTGCGAAATAGTAAACTTTTTCGACGGTTTCTTATGTATTTTTACGAGAAAATTCGAAAGACGCTTGCAGATTTCACGTAAGTATGATATTTAACATTTTATGTGGGTTTAAATAAGTAAGTCGATTTTCGCTTGCTCTCTGCTGCTTTCGCATTTTTTCACCGTTTTACACGCTTCCGTCAGGCCCTGGTGTGTTTTCCGAGCTCTACCCCTTCGAATTAGTCGATATATGCAATAAAAACACCACATAAATTTTTGACGAATTTTGAAAAAAAAGCAAGGTTAACCCCTTGGAATTTTTTTACCCCAAAAATCGAAAGTGCGAAATAGTAAACTTTTTCGACGGTTTCTTATGTATTTTTACGAGAAAATTCGAATGACGCTTGCAGATTTCACGTAAGTATGATATTTAACATTTTATGTGGGTTTAAATAAGTAAGTCGATTTTCGCTTGCTCTCTGCTGCTTTCGCATTTTCTCACCGTTTTACACGATTCCGTCAGGCCCTGGTGTGTTTTCCGAGCTCTACCCATTCGAATTAGTCGATATATGCAATAAAAACACCACATAAATTTTTGACGAATTTTGAAAAAAAAGCAAGGTTAACCCCTTGGAATTTTTTTACCCCAAAAATCGAAAGTGCGAAATAGTAAACTTTTTCGACGGTTTCTTATGTATTTTTACGAGAAAATTCGAATGACGCTTGCAGATTTCACGTAAGTATGATATTTAACATTTTATGTGGGTTTAAATAAGTAAGTCGATTTTCGCTTGCTCTCTGCTGTTTTCGCATTTTCTCACCGTTTTACACGCTTCCGTCAGGCCCTGGTGTGTTTTCCGAGCTCTACCCATTCCAATTAGTCGATATATGCAATAAAAACACCACATAAATTTTTGACGAATTTTGAAAAAAAAGCAAGGTTAACCCCTTGGAATTTTTTTACCCCAAAAATCGAAAGTGCGACATAGTAAACTTTTTCGACGGTTTCTTATGTATTTTTACGAGAAAATTCGAATGACGCTTGCAGATTTCACGTAAGTATGATATTTAACATTTTATGTGGGTTTAAATAAGTAAGTCGATTTTCGCTTGCTCTCTGCTGCTTTCGCATTTTCTCACCGTTTTACACGATTCCGTCAGGCCCTGGTGTGTTTTCCGAGCTCTACCCATTCGAATTAGTCGATATATGCAATAAAAACACCACATAAATATTTGACGAATTTTGAAAAAAAAGCAAGGTTAACCCCTTGGAATTTTTTTACCCCAAAAATCGAAAGTGCGAAATAGTAAACTTTTTCGACGGTTTCTTATGTATTTTTACGAGAAAATTCGAATGACGCTTGCAGATTTCACGTAAGTATGATATTTAACATTTTATGTGGGTTTAAATAAGTAAGTCGATTTTCGCTTGCTCTCTGCTGTTTTCGCATTTTCTCACCGTTTTACACGCTTCCGTCAGGCCCTGGTGTGTTTTCCGAGCTCTACCCATTCGAATTAGTCGATATATGCAATAAAAACACCACATAAATTTTTGACGAATTTTGAAAAAAAAGCAAGGTTAACCCCTTGGAATTTTTTTATCCCAAAAATCGAAAGTGCGAAATAGTAAACTTTTTCAACGGTTTCTTATGTATTTTTACGAGAAAATTCGAATGACGCTTGCAGATTTCACGTAAGTATGATATTTAACATTTTATGTGGGTTTAAATAAGTAAGTCGATTTTCGCTTGCTCTCTGCTGCTTTCGCATTTTCTCACCGTTTTACACGCCTCCGTCAGGCCCTGGTGTGTTTTCCGAGCTCTACCCATTCCAATTAGTCGATATATGCAATAAAAACACCACATAAATTTTTGACGAATTTTGAAAAAAAAGCAAGGTTAACCCCTTGGAATTTTTTTACCCCAAAAATCGAAAGTGCGAAATAGTAAACTTTTTCGACGGTTTCTTATGTATTTTTACGAGAAAATTCGAATGACGCTTGCAGATTTCACGTAAGTATGATATTTAACATTTTATGTGGGTTTAAATAAGTAAGTCGCTTTTCGCTTGCTCTCTGCTGCTTTCGCATTTTCTCACCGTTTTACACGCTTCCGTCAGGCCCTGGTGTGTTTTCCGAGCTCTACCCATTCGAATTAGTCGATATATGCAATAAAAACACCACATAAATTTTTGACGAATTTTGAAAAAAAAGCAAGGTTAACCCCTTGGAATTTTTTTACCCCAAAAATCGAAAGTGCGAAATAGCAAACTTTTTCGACGGTTTCTTATGTATTTTTACGAGAAAATTCGAATGACGCTTGCAGATTTCACGTAAGTATGATATTTAACATTTTATGTGGGTTTAAATAAGTAAGTCGATTTTCGCTTGCTCTCTGCTGCTTTCGCATTTTCTCACCGTTTTACACGCTTCCGTCAGGCCCTGGTGTGTTTTCCGAGCTCTACCCATTCGAATTAGTCGATATATGCAATAAAAACACCACATAAATTTTTGACGAATTTTGAAAAAAAAGCAAGGTTAACCCCTTGGAATTTTTTTACCCCAAAAATCGAAAGTGCGAAATAGTAAACTTTTTCCACGGTTTCTTATGTATTTTTACGAGAAAATTCGAAAGACGCTTGCAGATTTCACGTAAGTATGATATTTAACATTTTATGTGGGTTTAAATAAGTAAGTCGCTTTTCGCTTGCTCTCTGCTGCTTTCGCATTTTCTCACCGTTTTACACGCTTCCGTCAGGCCCTGGTGTGATTTCCGAGCTCTACCCATTCGAATTAGTCGATATATGCAATAAAAACACCACATAAATTTTTGACGAATTTTGAAAAAAAAGCAAGGTTAACCCCTTGGAATTTTTTTACCCCAAAAATCGAAAGTGCGAAATAGCAAACTTTTTCGACGGTTTCTTATGTATTTTTACGAGAAAATTCGAATGACGCTTGCAGATTTCACGTAAGTATGATATTTAACATTTTATGTGGGTTTAAATAAGTAAGTCGATTTTCGCTTGCTCTCTGCTGCTTTCGCATTTTCTCACCGTTTTACACGCTTCCGTCAGGCCCTGGTGTGTTTTCCGAGCTGTACCCATTCGAATTAGTCGATATATGCAATAAAAACACCACATAAATTTTTGACGAATTTTGAAAAAAAAGCAAGGTTAACCCCTTGGAATTTTTTTACCCCAAAAATCGAAAGTGCGAAATAGTAAACTTTTTCGACGGTTTCTTATGTATTTTTACGAGAAAATTCGAATGACGCTTGCAGATTTCACGTAAGTATGATATTTAACATTTTATGTGGGTTTAAATAAGTAAGTCGATTTTCGATTGCTCTCTGCTGCTTTCGCATTTTCTCACCGTTTTACACGCTTCCGTCAGGCCCTGGTGTGTTTTCCGAGCTCTACCCATTCGAATTAGTCGATATATGCAATAAAAACACCACATAAATTTTTGACGAATTTTGAAAAAAAAGCAAGGTTAACCCCTTGGAATTTATTTACCCCAAAAATCGAAAGTGCGAAATAGTAAACTTTTTCGACGGTTTCTTATGTATTTTTACGAGAAAATTCGAATGACGCTTGCAGATTTCACGTAAGTATGATATTTAACATTTTATGTGGGTTTAAATAAGTAAGTCGATTTTCGATTGCTCTCTGCTGCTTTTGCATTTTCTCACCGTTTTACACGCTTCCGTCAGGCCCTGGTGTGTTTTCCGAGCTCTACCCATTCGAATTAGTCGATATATGCAATAAAAACACCACATAAATTTTTGACGAATTTTGAAAAAAAAGCAAGGTTAACCCCTTGGAATTTTTTTACCCCAAAAATCGAAAGTGCGAAATAGCAAACTTTTTCGACGGTTTCTTATGTATTTTTACGAGAAAATTCGAATGACGCTTGCAGATTTCACGTAAGTATGATATTTAACATTTTATGTGGGTTTAAATAAGTAAGACGATTTTCGCTTGCTCTCTGCTGCTTTCGCATTTTCTCACCGTTTTACACGCTTCCGTCAGGCCCTGGTGTGTTTTCCGAGCTCTACCCATTCGAATTAGTCGATATATGCAATAAAAACACCACATAAATTTTTGACGAATTTTGAAAAAAAAGCAAGGTTAACCCCTTGGAATTTTTTTACCCCAAAAATCGAAAGTGCGAAATAGTAAACTTTTTCGACGGTTTCTTATGTATTTTTACGAGAAAATTCGAAAGACGCTTGCAGATTTCACGTAAGTATGATATTTAACATTTTATGTGGGTTTAAATAAGTAAGTCGATTTTCGCTTGCTCTCTGCTGCTTTCGCATTTTCTCACCGTTTTACACGCTTCCGTCAGGCCCTGGTGTGTTTTCCGAGCTCTACCCGTTCGAATTAGTCGATATATGCAATAAAAACACCACATAAATTTTTGACGAATTTTGAAAAAAAAGCAAGGTCCTTGGAATTTTTTTACCCCAAAAATCGAAAGTGCGAAATAGTAAACTTTTTCGACGGTTTCTTATGTATTTTTACGAGAAAATTCGAATGACGCTTGCAGATTTCACGTAAGTATGATATTTAACATTTTATGTGGGTTTAAATAAGTAAGTCGATTTTCGCTTGCTCTCTGCTGCTTTCGCATTTTCTCACCGTTTTACACGCTTCCGTCAGGCCCTGGTGTGTTTTCCGAGCTCTACCCATTCGAATTAGTCGATATATGCAATAAAAACACCACATAAATTTTTGACGAATTTTGAAAAAAAAGCAAGGTTAACCCCTTGGAATTTTTTTACCCCAAAAATCGAAAGTGCGAAATAGTAAACTTTTTCGACGGTTTCTTATGTATTTTTACGAGAAAATTCGAATGACGCTTGCAGATTTCACGTAAGTATGATATTTAACATTTTATGTGGGTTTAAATAAGTAAGTCGATTTTCGCTTGCTCTCTGCTGCTTTCGCATTTTCTCACCGTTTTACACGCTTCCGTCAGGCCCTGGTGTGTTTTCCGAGCTCTACCCATTCGAATTAGTCGATATATGCAATAAAGACACCACATAAATTTTTGACGAATTTTGAAAAAAAAGCAAGGTTAACCCCTTGGAATTTTTTTACCCCAAAAATCGAAAGTGCGAAATAGTAAACTTTTTCGACGGTTTCTTATGTATTTTTACGAGAAAATTCGAAAGACGCTTGCAGATTTCACGTAAGTATGATATTTAACATTTTATGTGGGTTTAAATAAGTAAGTCGATTTTCGCTTGCTCTCTGCTGCTTTCGCATTTTCTCACCGTTTTACACGCTTCCGTCAGGCCCTGGTGTGTTTTCCGAGCTCTACCCATTCGAATTAGTCGATATATGCAATAAAAACACCACATAAATTTTTGACGAATTTTGAAAAAAAAGCAAGGTTAACCCCTTGGAATTTTTTTACCCCAAAAATCGAAAGTGCGAAATAGTAAACTTTTTCGACGGTTTCTTATGTATTTTTACGAGAAAATTCGAATGACGCTTGCAGATTTCACGTAAGTATGATATTTAACATTTTATGTGGGTTTAAATAAGTAAGTCGATTTTCGCTTGCTCTCTGCTGTTTTCGCATTTTCTCACCGTTTTACACGCTTCCGTCAGGCCCTGGTGTGTTTTCCGAGCTCTACCCATTCGAATTAGTCGATATATGCAATAAAAACACCACATAAATTTTTGACGAATTTTGAAAAAAAAGCAAGGTTAACCCCTTGGAATTTTTTTACCCCAAAAATCGAAAGTGCGACATAGTAAACTTTTTCGACGGTTTCTTATGTATTTTTACGAGAAAATTCGAATGACGCTTGCAGATTTCACGTAAGTATGATATTTAACATTTTATGTGGGTTTAAATAAGTAAGTCGATTTTCGCTTGCTCTCTGCTGCTTTCGCATTTTCTCACCGTTTTACACGCTTCCGTCAGGCCCTGGTGTGTTTTCCGAACTCTACCCATTCCAATTAGTCGATATATGCAATAAAAACACCACATAAATTTTTGACGAATTTTGAAAAAAAAGCAAGGTTAACCCCTTGGAATTTTTTTACCCCAAAAATCGAAAGTACGAAATAGTAAACTTTTTCGACGGTTTCTTATGTATTTTTACGAGAAAATTCGAATGACGCTTGCAGATTTCACGTAAGTATGATATTTAACATTTTATGTGGGTTTAAATAAGTAAGTCGCTTTTCGCTTGCTCTCTGCTGCTTTCGCATTTTCTCACCGTTTTACACGCTTCCGTCAGGCCCTGGTGTGATTTCCGAGCTCTACCCATTCGAATTAGTCGATATATGCAATAAAAACACCACATAAATTTTTGACGAATTTTGAAAAAAAAGCAAGGTTAACCCCTTGGAATTTTTTTACCCCAAAAATCGAAAGTGCGAAATAGTAAACTTTTTCGACGGTTTCTTATGTATTTTTACGAGAAAATTCGAATGACGCTTGCAGATTTCACGTAAGTATGATATTTAACATTTTATGTGGGTTTAAATAAGTAAGTCGATTTTCGCTTGCTCTCTGCTGCTTTCGCATTTTCTCACCGTTTTACACGCTTCCGTCAGGCCCTGGTGTGTTTTCCGAGCTCTACCCATTCGAATTAGTCGATATATACAATAAAAACACCACATAAATTTTTGACGAATTTTGAAAAAAAAGCAAGGTTAACCCCTTGGAATTTTTTTACCCCAAAAATCGAAAGTGCGAAATAGTAAACTTTTTCGACGGTTTCTTATGTATTTTTACGAGAAAATTCGAATGACGCTTGCAGATTTCACGTAAGTATGATATTTAACATTTTATGTGGGTTTAAATAAGTAAGTCGATTTTCGCTTGCTCTCTGCTGCTTTCGCATTTTCTCACCGTTTTACACGCTTCCGTCAGGCCCTGGTGTGTTTTCCGAGCTCTACCCATTCGAATTAGTCGATATATGCAATAAAAACACCACATAAATTTTTGACGAATTTTGAAAAAAAAGCAAGGTTAACCCCTTGGAATTTTTTTACCCCAAAAATCGAAAGTGCGAAATAGTAAACTTTTTCGACGGTTTCTTATGTATTTTTACGAGAAAATTCGAATGACGCTTGCAGATTTCACGTAAGTATGATATTTAACATTTTATGTGGGTTTAAATAAGTAAGTCGATTTTCGCTTGCTCTCTGCTGCTTTCGCATTTTCTCACCGTTTTACACGCTTCCGTCAGGCCCTGGTGTGTTTTCCGAGCTCTACCCATTCGAATTAGTCGATATATGCAATAAAAACACCACATAAATTTTTGACGAATTTTGAAAAAAAAGCAAGGTTAACCCCTTGGAATTTTTTTACCCCAAAAATCGAAAGTGCGAAATAGTAAACTTTTTCGACGGTTTCTTATGTATTTTTACGAGAAAATTCGAAAGACGCTTGCAGATTTCACGTAAGTATGATATTTAACATTTTATGTGGGTTTAAATAAGTAAGTCGATTTTCGCTTGCTCTCTGCTGCTTTCGCATTTTCTCACCGTTTTACACGCTTCCGTCAGGCCCTGGTGTGTTTTCCGAGCTCTGCCCATTCGAATTAGTCGATATATGCAATAAAAACACCACATAAATTTTTGACGAATTTTGAAAAAAAAGCAAGGTTAACCCCTTGGAATTTTTTTACCCCAAAAATCGAAAGTGCGAAATAGTAAACTTTTTCGACGGTTTCTTATGTATTTTTACGAGAAAATTCGAATGACGCTTGCAGATTTCACGTAAGTATGATATTTAACATTTTATGTGGGTTTAAATAAGTAAGTCGATTTTCGATAGCTCTCTGCTGCTTTCGCATTTTCTCACCGTTTTACACGCTTCCGTCAGGCCCTGGTGTGTTTTCCGAGCTCTACCCATTCGAATTAGTCGATATATGCAATAAAAACACCACATAAATTTTTGACGAATTTTGAAAAAAAAGCAAGGTTAACCCCTTGGAATTTTTTTACCCCAAAAATCGAAAGTGCGAAATAGTAAACTTTTTCGACGGTTTCTTATGTATTTTTACGAGAAAATTCGAATGACGCTTGCAGATTTCACGTAAGTATGATATTTAACATTTTATGTGGGTTTAAATAAGTAAGTCGATTTTCGCTTGCTCTCTGCTGCTTTCGCATTTTCTCACCGTTTTACACGCTTCCGTCAGGCCCTGGTGTGTTTTCCGAGCTCTACCCATTCCAATTAGTCGATATATGCAATAAAAACACCACATAAATTTTTGACGAATTTTGAAAAAAAAGCAAGGTTAACCCCTTGGAATTTTTTTACCCCAAAAATCGAAAGTGCGAAATAGTAAACTTTTTCGACGGTTTCTTATGTATTTTTACGAGAAAATTCGAATGACGCTTGCAGATTTCACGTAAGTATGATATTTAACATTTTATGTGGGTTTAAATAAGTAAGTCGCTTTTCGCTTGCTCTCTGCTGCTTTCGCATTTTCTCACCGTTTTACACGCTTCCGTCAGGCCCTGGTGTGATTTCCGAGCTCTACCCATTCGAATTAGTCGATATATGCAATAAAAACACCACATAAATTTTTGACGAATTTTGAAAAAAAAGCAAGGTTAACCCCTTGGAATTTTTTTACCCCAAAAATCGAAAGTGCGAAATAGTAAACTTTTTCGACGGTTTCTTATGTATTTTTACGAGAAAATTCGAATGACGCTTGCAGATTTCACGTAAGTATGATATTTAACATTTTATGTGGGTTTAAATAAGTAAGTCGATTTTCGCTTGCTCTCTGCTGCTTTCGCATTTTCTCACCGTTTTACACGCTTCCGTCAGGCCCTGGTGTGTTTTCCGAGCTCTACCCATTCGAATTAGTCGATATATGCAATAAAAACACCACATAAATTTTTGACGAATTTTGAAAAAAAAGCAAGGTTAACCCCTTGGAATTTTTTTACCCCAAAAATCGAAAGTGCGAAATAGTAAACTTTTTCGACGGTTTCTTATGTATTTTTACGAGAAAATTCGAATGACGCTTGCAGATTTCACGTAAGTATGATATTTAACATTTTATGTGGGTTTAAATAAGTAAGTCGATTTTCGCTTGCTCTCTGCTGCTTTCGCATTTTCTCACCGTTTTACACGCTTCCGTCAGGCCCTGGTGTGTTTTCCGAGCTCTACCCATTCCAATTAGTCGATATATGCAATAAAAACACCACATAAATTTTTGACGAATTTTGAAAAAAAAGCAAGGTTAACCCCTTGGAATTTTTTTACCCCAAAAATCGAAAGTGCGAAATAGTAAACTTTTTCGACGGTTTCTTATGTATTTTTACGAGAAAATTCGAATGACGCTTGCAGATTTCACGTAAGTATGATATTTAACATTTTATGTGGGTTTAAATAAGTAAGTCGCTTTTCGCTTGCTCTCTGCTGCTTTCGCATTTTCTCACCGTTTTACACGCTTCCGTCAGGCCCTGGTGTGATTTCCGAGCTCTACCCATTCGAATTAGTCGATATATGCAATAAAAACACCACATAAATTTTTGACGAATTTTGAAAAAAAAGCAAGGTTAACCCCTTGGAATTTTTTTACCCCAAAAATCGAAAGTGCGAAATAGTAAACTTTTTCGACGGTTTCTTATGTATTTTTACGAGAAAATTCGAATGACGCTTGCAGATTTCACGTAAGTATGATATTTAACATTTTATGTGGGTTTAAATAAGTAAGTCGATTTTCGCTTGCTCTCTGCTGCTTTCGCATTTTCTCACCGTTTTACACGCTTCCGTCAGGCCCTGGTGTGTTTTCCGAGCTCTACACATTCGAATTAGTCGATATATGCAATAAAAACACCACATAAATTTTTGACGAATTTTGAAAAAAAAGCAAGGTTAACCCCTTGGAATTTTTTTACCCCAAAAATCGAAAGTGCGAAATAGTAAACTTTTTCGACGGTTTCTTATGTATTTTTACGAGAAAATTCGAATGACGCTTGCAGATTTCACGTAAGTATGATATTTAACATTTTATGTGGGTTTAAATAAGTAAGTCGATTTTCGCTTGCTCTCTGCTGCTTTCGCATTTTCTCACCGTTTTACACGCTTCCGTCAGGCCCTGGTGTGTTTTCCGAGCTCTACCCGTTCGAATTAGTCGATATATGCAATAAAAACACCACATAAATTTTTGACGAATTTTGAAAAAAAAGCAAGGTTAACCCCTTGGAATTTTTTTACCCCAAAAATCGAAAGTGCGAAATAGTAAACTTTTTCGACGGTTTCTTATGTATTTTTACGAGAAAATTCGAATGACGCTTGCAGATTTCACGTAAGTATGATATTTAACATTTTATGTGGGTTTAAATAAGTAAGTCGATTTTCGCTTGCTCTCTGCTGCTTTCGCATTTTCTCACCGTTTTACACGCTTCCGTCACGCCCTGGTGTGTTTTCCGAGCTCTACCCATTCGAATTAGTCGATATATGCAATAAAAACACCACATAAATTTTTGACGAATTTTGAAAAAAAAAGCAAGGTTAACCCCTTGGAATTTTTTTACCCCAAAAATCGAAAGTGCGAAATAGTAAACTTTTTCGACGGTTTCTTATGTATTTTTACGAGAAAATTCGAATGACGCTTGCAGTTTTCACGTAAGTATGATATTTAACATTTTATGTGGGTTTAAATAAGTAAGTCGATTTTCGCTTGCTCTCTGCTGCTTTCGCATTTTCTCACCATTTTACACGCTTCCGTCAGGCCCTGGTGTGTTTTCCGAGCTCTACCCATTCGAATTAGTCGATATATGCAATAAAAACACCACATAAATTTTTGACGAATTTTGAAAAAAAAGCAAGGTTAACCCCTTGGAATTTCTTTACCCCAAAAATCGAAAGTGCGAAATAGTAAACTTTTTCGACGGTTTCTTATGTATTTTTACGAGAAAATTCGAATGACGCTTGCAGATTTCACGTAAGTATGATATTTAACATTTTATGTGGGTTTAAATAAGTAAGTCGATTTTCGCTTGCTCTCTGCTGCTTTCGCATTTTCTCACCGTTTTACACGATTCCGTCAGGCCCTGGTGTGTTTTCCGAGCTCTACCCATTCGAATTAGTCGATATATGCAATAAAAACACCACATAAATTTTTGACGAATTTTGAAAAAAAAGCAAGGTTAACCCCTTGGAATTTTTTTACCCCAAAAATCGAAAGTGCGAAATAGTAAACTTTTTCGACGGTTTCTTATGTATTTTTACGAGAAAATTCGAATGACGCTTGCAGATTTCACGTAAGTATGATATTTAACAGTTTATGTGGGTTTAAATAAGTAAGTCGATTTTCGCTTGCTCTCTGCTGCTATCGCATTTTCTCACCGTTTTACACGCTTCCGTCAGGCCCTGGTGTGTTTTCCGAGCTCTACCCATTCGAATTAGTCGATATATGCAATAAAAACACCACATAAATTTTTGACGAATTTTGAAAAAAAAGCAAGGTTAACCCCTTGGAATTTTTTTACCCCAAAAATCGAAAGTGCGAAATAGTAAACTTTTTCGACGGTTTCTTATGTATTTTTACGAGAAAATTCGAATGACGCTTGCAGATTTCACGTAAGTATGATATTTAACATTTTATGTGGGTTTAAATAAGTAAGTCGATTTTCGCTTGCTCTCTGCTGCTTTCGCATTTTCTCACCGTTTTACACGCTTCCGTCAGGCCCTGGTGTGTTTTCCGAGCTCTACCCATTCGAATTAGTCGATATATGCAATAAAAACACCACATAAATTTTTGACGAATTTTGAAAAAAAAGCAAGGTTAACCCCTTGGAATTTTTTTACCCCAAAAATCGAAAGTGCGAAATAGTAAACTTTTTCGACGGTTTCTTATGTATTTTTACGAGAAAATTCGAATGACGCTTGCAGATTTCACGTAAGTATGATATTTAACATTTTATGTGGGTTTAAATAAGTAAGTCGATTTTCGCTTGCTCTCTGCTGCTTTCGCATTTTCTCACCGTTTTACACGCTTCCGTCACGCCCTGGTGTGTTTTCCGAGCTCTACCCATTCGAATTAGTCGATATATGCAATAAAAACACCACATAAATTTTTGACGAATTTTGAAAAAAAAAGCAAGGTTAACCCCTTGGAATTTTTTTACCCCAAAAATCGAAAGTGCGAAATAGTAAACTTTTTCGACGGTTTCTTATGTATTTTTACGAGAAAATTCGAATGACGCTTGCAGTTTTCACGTAAGTATGATATTTAACATTTTATGTGGGTTTAAATAAGTAAGTCGATTTTCGCTTGCTCTCTGCTGCTTTCGCATTTTCTCACCATTTTACACGCTTCCGTCAGGCCCTGGTGTGTTTTCCGAGCTCTACCCATTCGAATTAGTCGATATATGCAATAAAAACACCACATAAATTTTTGACGAATTTTGAAAAAAAAGCAAGGTTAACCCCTTGGAATTTTTTTACCCCAAAAATCGAAAGTGCGAAATAGTAAACTTTTTCGACGGTTTCTTATGTATTTTTACGAGAAAATTCGAATGACGCTTGCAGATTTCACGTAAGTATGATATTTAACATTTTATGTGGGTTTAAATAAGTAAGTCAATTTTCGCTTGCTCTCTGCTGCTTTCGCATTTTCTCACCGTTTTACACGATTCCGTCAGGCCCTGGTGTGTTTTCCGAGCTCTACCCATTCGAATTAGTCGATATATGCAATAAAAACACCACATAAATTTTTGACGAATTTTGAAAAAAAAGCAAGGTTAACCCCTTGGAATTTTTTTACCCCAAAAATCGAAAGTGCGAAATAGTAAACTTTTTCGACGGTTTCTTATGTATTTTTACGAGAAAATTCGAATGACGCTTGCAGATTTCACGTAAGTATGATATTTAACATTTTATGTGGGTATAAGTAAGTCGATTTTCGCTTGCTCTCTGCTGCTTTCGCATTTTCTCACCGTTTTACACGCTTCCGTCAGGCCCTGGTGTGTTTTCCGAGCTCTACCCATTCGAATTAGTCGATATATGCAATAAAAACACCACATAAATTTTTGACGAATTTTGAAAAAAAAGCAAGGTTAACCCCTTGGAATTTTTTTACCCCAAAAATCGAAAGTGCGAAATAGTAAACTTTTTCGACGGTTTCTTATGTATTTTTACGAGAAAATTCGAATGACGCTTGCAGATTTCACGTAAGTATGATATTTAACATTTTATGTGGGTTTAAATAAGTAAGTCGATTTTCGCTTGCTCTCTGCTGCTTTCGCATTTTCTCACCGTTTTACACGCTTCCGTCAGGCCCTGGTGTGTTTTCCGAACTCTACCCATTCCAATTAGTCGATATATGCAATAAAAACACCACATAAATTTTTGACGAATTTTGAAAAAAAAGCAAGGTTAACCCCTTGGAATTTTTTTACCCCAAAAATCGAAAGTACGAAATAGTAAACTTTTTCGACGGTTTCTTATGTATTTTTACGAGAAAATTCGAATGACGCTTGCAGATTTCACGTAAGTATGATATTTAACATTTTATGTGGGTTTAAATAAGTAAGTCGCTTTTCGCTTGCTCTCTGCTGCTTTCGCATTTTCTCACCGTTTTACACGCTTCCGTCAGGCCCTGGTGTGATTTCCGAGCTCTACTCATTCGAATTAGTCGATATATGCAATAAAAACACCACATAAATTTTTGACGAATTTTGAAAAAAAAGCAAGGTTAACCCCTTGGAATTTTTTTACCCCAAAAATCGAAAGTGCGAAATAGCAAACTTTTTCGACGGTTTCTTATGTATTTTTACGAGAAAATTCGAATGACGCTTGCAGATTTCACGTAAGTATGATATTTAACATTTTATGTGGGTTTAAATAAGTAAGTCGATTTTCGCTTGCTCTCTGCTGCTTTCGCATTTTCTCACCGTTTTACACGCTTCCGTCAGGCCCTGGTGTGTTTTCCGAGCTGTACCCATTCGAATTAGTCGATATATGCAATAAAAACACCACATAAATTTTTGACGAATTTTGAAAAAAAAGCAAGGTTAACCCCTTGGAATTTTTTTACCCCAAAAATCGAAAGTGCGAAATAGTAAACTTTTTCGACGGTTTCTTATGTATTTTTACGAGAAAATTCGAATGACGCTTGCAGATTTCACGTAAGTATGATATTTAACATTTTATGTGGGTTTAAATAAGTAAGTCGATTTTCGCTTGCTCTCTGCTGCTTTCGCATTTTCTCACCGTTTTACACGCTTCCGTCAGGCCCTGGTGTGTTTTCCGAGCTCTACCCATTCGAATTAGTCGATATATGCAATAAAAACACCACATAAATTTTTGACGAATTTTGAAAAAAAAGCAAGGTTAACCCCTTGGAATTTTTTTACCCCAAAAATCGAAAGTGCGAAATAGTAAACTTTTTCGACGGTTTCTTATGTATTTTTACAAGAAAATTCGAATGACGCTTGCAAATTTCACGTAAGTATGATATTTAACATTTTATGTGGGTTTAAATAAGTAAGTCGATTTTCGCTTGCTCTCTGCTGCTTTCGCATTTTCTCACCGTTTTACACGCTTCCGTCAGGCCCTGGTGTGTTTTCCAAGCTCTACCCATTCGAATTAGTCGATATATGCAATAAAAACACCACATAAATTTTTGACGAATTTTGAAAAAAAAGCAAGGTTAACCCCTTGGAATTTTTTTACCCCAAAAATCGAAAGTGCGAAATAGTAAACTTTTTCGACGGTTTCTTATGTATTTTTACGAGAAAATGCGAAAGACGCTTGCAGATTTCACGTAAGTATGATATTTAACATTTTATGTGGGTTTAAATAAGTAAGTCGATTTTCGCTTGCTCTCTGCTGCTTTCGCATTTTCTCACCGTTTTACACGCTTCCGTCAGGCCCTGGTGTGTTTTCCGAGCTCTACCCGTTCGAATTAGTCGATATATGCAATAAAAACACCACATAAATTTTTGACGAATTTTGAAAAAAAAGCAAGGTTAACCCCTTGGAATTTTTTTACCCCAAAAATCGAAAGTGCGAAATAGTAAACTTTTTCGACGGTTTCTTATGTATTTTTACGAGAAAATTCGAATGACGCTTGCAGATTTCACGTAAGTATGATATTTAACATTTTATGTGGGTTTAAATAAGTAAGTCGATTTTCGCTTGCTCTCTGCTGCTTTCGCATTTTCTCACCGTTTTACACGCTTCCGTCAGGCCCTGGTGTGTTTTCCGAGCTCTACCCATTCGAATTAGTCGATATATGCAATAAAAACACCACATAAATTTTTGACGAATTTTGAAAAAAAAGCAAGGTTAACCCCTTGGAATTTTTTTACCCCAAAAATCGAAAGTGCGAAATAGTAAACTTTTTCGACGGTTTCTTATGTATTTTTACGAGAAAATTCGAATGACGCTTGCAGATTTCACGTAAGTATGATATTTAACATTTTATGTGGGTATAAGTAAGTCGATTTTCGCTTGCTCTCTGCTGCTTTCGCATTTTCTCACCGTTTTACACGCTTCCGTCAGGCCCTGGTGTGTTTTCCGAGCTCTACCCATTCGAATTAGTCGATATATGCAATAAAAACACCACATAAATTTTTGACGAATTTTGAAAAAAAAGCAAGGTTAACCCCTTGGAATTTTTTTACCCCAAAAATCGAAAGTGCGAAATAGTAAACTTTTTCGACGGTTTCTTATGTATTTTTACGAGAAAATTCGAATGACGCTTGCAGATTTCACGTAAGTATGATATTTAACATTTTATGTGGGTTTAAATAAGTAAGTCGATTTTCGCTTGTTCTCTGCTGCTTTCGCATTTTCTCACCGTTTTACACGCTTCCGTCAGGCCCTGGTGTGTTTTCCGAGCTCTACCCATTCCAATTAGTCGATATATGCAATAAAAACACCACATAAATTTTTGACGAATTTTGAAAAAAAAGCAAGGTTAACCCCTTGGAATTTTTTTACCCCAAAAATCGAAAGTGCGAAATAGTAAACTTTTTCGACGGTTTCTTATGTATTTTTACGAGAAAATTCGAAAGACGCTTGCAGATTTCACGTAAGTATGATATTTAACATTTTATGTGGGTTTAAATAAGTAAGTCGATTTTCGCTTGCTCTCTGCTGCTTTCGCATTTTCTCACCGTTTTACACGCTTCCGTCAGGCCCTGGTGTGTTTTCCGAGCTCTACCCGTTCGAATTAGTCGATATATGCAATAAAAACACCACATAAATTTTTGACGAATTTTGAAAAAAAAGCAAGGTTAACCCCTTGGAATTTTTTTACCCCAAAAATCGAAAGTGCGAAATAGCAAACTTTTTCGACGGTTTCTTATGTATTTTTACGAGAAAATTCGAATGACGCTTGCAGATTTCACGTAAGTATGATATTTAACATTTTATGTGGGTTTAAATAAGTAAGTCGATTTTCGCTTGCTCTCTGCTGCTTTCGCATTTTCTCACCGTTTTACACGCTTCCGTCAGGCCCTGGTGTGTTTTCCGAGCTGTACCCATTCGAATTAGTCGATATATGCAATAAAAACACCACATAAATTTTTGACGAATTTTGAAACAAAAGCAAGGTTAACCCCTTCGAATTTTTTTACCCCAAAAATCGAAAGTGCGAAATAGTAAACTTTTTCGACGGTTTCTTATGTATTTTTACGAGAAAATTCGAATGACGCTTGCAGATTTCACGTAAGTATGATATTTAACATTTTATGTGGGTTTAAATAAGTAAGTCGATTTTCGCTTGCTCTCTGCTGCTTTCGCATTTTCTCACCGTTTTACACGCTTCCGTCAGGCCCTGGTGTGTTTTCCGAGCTCTACCCATTCGAATTAGTCGATATATGCAATAAAAACACCACATAAATTTTTGACGAATTTTGAAAAAAAAGCAAGGTTAACCCCTTGGAATTTTTTTACCCCAAAAATCGAAAGTGCGAAATAGTAAACTTTTTCGACGGTTTCTTATGTATTTTTACGAGAAAATTCGAATGACGCTTGCAGATTTCACGTAAGTATGATATTTAACATTTTATGTGGGTTTAAATAAGTAAGTCGATTCTCGATTGCTCTCTGCTGCTTTTGCATTTTCTCACCGTTTTACACGCTTCCGTCAGGCCCTGGTGTGTTTTCCGAGCTCTACCCACTCCAATTAGTCGATATATGCAATAAAAACACCACATAAATTTTTGACGAATTTTGAAAAAAAAGCAAGGTTAACCCCTTGGAATTTTTTTACCCCAAAAATCGAAAGTGCGAAATAGTAAACTTTTTCGACGGTTTCTTATGTATTTTTACGAGAAAATTCGAATGAAGCTTGCAGATTTCACGTAAGTATGATATTTAACATTTTATGTGGGTTTAAATAAGTAAGTCGATTTTCGCTTGCTCTCTGCTGCTTTCGCATTTTCTCACCGTTTTACACGCTTCCGTCAGGCCCTGGTGTGTTTTCCGAGCTCTACCCGTTCGAATTAGTCGATATATGCAATAAAAACACCACATAAATTTTTGACGAATTTTGAAAAAAAAGCAAGGTTAACCCCTTGGAATTTTTTTACCCCAAAAATCGAAAGTGCGAAATAGCAAACTTTTTCGACGGTTTCTTATGTATTTTTACGAGAAAATTCGAATGACGCTTGCAGATTTCACGTAAGTATGATATTTAACATTTTATGTGGGTTTAAATAAGTAAGTCGATTTTCGCTTGCTCTCTGCTGCTTTCGCATTTTCTCACCGTTTTACACGCTTCCGTCAGGCCCTGGTGTGTTTTCCGAGCTCTACCCATTCGAATTAGTCGATATATGCAATAAAAACACCACATAAATTTTTGACGAATTTTGAAAAAAAAGCAAGGTTAACCCCTTGGAATTTTTTTACCCCAAAAATCGAAAGTGCGAAATAGTAAACTTTTTCGACGGTTTCTTATGTATTTTTACGAGAAAATTCGAATGACGCTTGCAGATTTCACGTAAGTATGATATTTAACATTTTATGTGGGTTTAAATAAGTAAGTCGATTTTCGCTTGCTCTCTGCTGCTTTCGCATTTTCTCACCGTTTTACACGCTTCCGTCAGGCCCTGGTGTGTTTTCCGAGCTCTACCCATTCGAATTAGTCGATATATGCAATAAAAACACCACATAAATTTTTGACGAATTTTGAAAAAAAAGCAAGGTTAACCCCTTGGAATTTTTTTACCCCAAAAATCGAAAGTGCGAAATAGTAAACTTTTTCGACGGTTTCTTATGTATTTTTACGAGAAAATTCGAATGACGCTTGCAGATTTCACGTAAGTATGATATTTAACATTTTATGTGGGTTTAAATAAGTAAGTCGCTTTTCGCTTGCTCTCTGCTGCTTTCGCATTTTCTCACCGTTTTACACGCTTCCGTCAGGCCATGGTGTGATTTCCGAGCTCTACCCATTCGAATTAGTCGATATATGCAATAAAAACACCACATAAATTTTTGACGAATTTTGAAAAAAAAGCAAGGTTAACCCCTTGGAATTTTTTTACCCCAAAAATCGAAAGTGCGAAATAGCAAACTTTTTCGACGGTTTCTTATGTATTTTTACGAGAAAATTCGAATGACGCTTGCAGATTTCACGTAAGTATGATATTTAACATTTTATGTGGGTTTAAATAAGTAAGTCGATTTTCGCTTGCTCTCTGCTGCTTTCGCATTTTCTCACCGTTTTACACGCTTCCGTCAGGCCCTGGTGTGTTTTCCGAGCTGTACCCATTCGAATTAGTCGATATATGCAATAAAAACACCACATAAATTTTTGACGAATTTTGAAAAAAAAGCAAGGTTAACCCCTTGGAATTTTTTTACCCCAAAAATCGAAAGTGCGAAATAGTAAACTTTTTCGACAGTTTCTTATGTATTTTTACGAGAAAATTCGAATGACGCTTGCAGATTTCACGTAAGTATGATATTTAACATTTTATGTGGGTTTAAATAAGTAAGTCGATTTTCGATAGCTCTCTGCTGCTTTCGCATTTTCTCACCGTTTTACACGCTTCCGTCAGGCCCTGGTGTGTTTTCCGAGCTCTACCCATTCGAATTAGTCGATATATGCAATAAAAACACCACATAAATTTTTGACGAATTTTGAAAAAAAAGCAAGGTTAACCCCTTGGAATTTTTTTACCCCAAAAATCGAAAGTGCGAAATAGCAAACTTTTTCGACGGTTTCTTATGTATTTTTACGAGAAAATTCGAAAGACGCTTGCAGATTTCACGTAAGTATGATATTTAACATTTTATGTGGGTTTAAATAAGTAAGTCGATTTTCGCTTGCTCTCTGCTGCTTTCGCATTTTCTCACCGTTTTACACGCTTCCGTCAGGCCCTGGTGTGTTTTCCGAGCTCTACCCGTTCGAATTAGTCGATATATGCAATAAAAACACCACATAAATTTTTGACGAATTTTGAAAAAAAAGCAAGGTTAACCCCTTGGAATTTTTTTACCCCAAAAATCGAAAGTGCGAAATAGTAAACTTTTTCGACGGTTTCTTATGTATTTTTACGAGAAAATTCGAATGACGCTTGCAGATTTCACGTAAGTATGATATTTAACATTTTATGTGGGTTTAAATAAGTAAGTCGATTTTCGATAGCTCTCTGCTGCTTTCGCATTTTCTCACCGTTTTACACGCTTCCGTCAGGCCCTGGTGTGTTTTCCGAGCTCTACCCATTCGAATTAGTCGATATATGCAATAAAAACACCACATAAATTTTTGACGAATTTTGAAAAAAAAGCAAGGTTAACCCCTTGGAATTTTTTTACCCCAAAAATCGAAAGTGCGAAATAGTAAACTTTTTCGACGGTTTCTTATGTATTTTTACGAGAAAATTCGAAAGACGCTTGCAGATTTCACGTAAGTATGATATTTAACATTTTATGTGGGTTTAAATAAGTAAGTCGATTTTCGCTTGCTCTCTGCTGCTTTCGCATTTTCTCACCGTTTTACACGCTTCCGTCAGGCCCTGGTGTGTTTTCCGAGCTCTACCCATTCGAATTAGTCGATATATGCAATAAAAACACCACATAAATTTTTGACGAATTTTGAAAAAAAAGCAAGGTTAACCCCTTGGAATTTTTTTACCCCAAAAATCGAAAGTGCGAAATAGTAAACTTTTTCGACGGTTTCTTATGTATTTTTACGAGAAAATTCGAATGACGCTTGCAGATTTCACGTAAGTATGATATTTAACATTTTATGTGGGTTTAAATAAGTAAGTCGATTTTCGCTTGCTCTCTGCTGCTTTCGCATTTTCTCACCGTTTTACACGCTTCCGTCAGGCCCTGGTGTGTTTTCCGAGCTGTACCCATTCGAATTAGTCGATATATGCAATAAAAACACCACATAAATTTTTGACGAATTTTGAAAAAAAAGCAAGGTTAACCCCTTGGAATTTTTTTACCCCAAAAATCGAAAGTGCGAAATAGTAAACTTTTTCGACGGTTTCTTATGTATTTTTACGAGAAAATTCGAATGACGCTTGCAGATTTCACGTAAGTATGATATTTAACATTTTATGTGGGTTTAAATAAGTAAGTCGATTTTCGCTTGCTCTCTGCTGCTTTCGCATTTTCTCACCGTTTTACACGCTTCCGTCAGGCCCTGGTGTGTTTTCCGAGCTCTACCCATTCGAATTAGTCGATATATGCAATAAAAACACCACATAAATTTTTGACGAATTTTGAAAAAAAAGCAAGGTTAACCCCTTGGAATTTTTTTACCCCAAAAATCGAAAGTGCGAAATAGTAAACTTTTTCGACGGTTTCTTATGTATTTTTACGAGAAAATTCGAATGACGCTTGCAGATTTCACGTAAGTATGATATTTAACATTTTATGTGGGTTTAAATAAGTAAGTCGATTCTCGATTGCTCTCTGCTGCTTTTGCATTTTCTCACCGTTTTACACGCTTCCGTCAGGCCCTGGTGTGTTTTCCGAGCTCTACCCATTCCAATTAGTCGATATATGCAATAAAAACACCACATAAATTTTTGACGAATTTTGAAAAAAAAGCAAGGTTAACCCCTTGGAATTTTTTTACCCCAAAAATCGAAAGTGCGAAATAGTAAACTTTTTCGACGGTTTCTTATGTATTTTTACGAGAAAATTCGAATGAAGCTTGCAGATTTCACGTAAGTATGATATTTAACATTTTATGTGGGTTTAAATAAGTAAGTCGATTTTCGCTTGCTCTCTGCTGCTTTCGCATTTTCTCACCGTTTTACACGCTTCCGTCAGGCCCTGGTGTGTTTTCCGAGCTCTACCCGTTCGAATTAGTCGATATATGCAATAAAAACACCACATAAATTTTTGACGAATTTTGAAAAAAAAGCAAGGTTAACCCCTTGGAATTTTTTTACCCCAAAAATCGAAAGTGCGAAATAGCAAACTTTTTCGACGGTTTCTTATGTATTTTTACGAGAAAATTCGAATGACGCTTGCAGATTTCACGTAAGTATGATATTTAACATTTTATGTGGGTTTAAATAAGTAAGTCGATTTTCGCTTGCTCTCTGCTGCTTTCGCATTTTCTCACCGTTTTACACGCTTCCGTCAGGCCCTGGTGTGTTTTCCGAGCTCTACCCATTCGAATTAGTCGATATATGCAATAAAAACACCACATAAATTTTTGACGAATTTTGAAAAAAAAGCAAGGTTAACCCCTTGGAATTTTTTTACCCCAAAAATCGAAAGTGCGAAATAGTAAACTTTTTCGACGGTTTCTTATGTATTTTTACGAGAAAATTCGAATGACGCTTGCAGATTTCACGTAAGTATGATATTTAACATTTTATGTGGGTTTAAATAAGTAAGTCGATTTTCGCTTGCTCTCTGCTGCTTTCGCATTTTCTCACCGTTTTACACGCTTCCGTCAGGCCCTGGTGTGTTTTCCGAGCTCTACCCATTCGAATTAGTCGATATATGCAATAAAAACACCACATAAATTTTTGACGAATTTTGAAAAAAAAGCAAGGTTAACCCCTTGGAATTTTTTTACCCCAAAAATCGAAAGTGCGAAATAGTAAACTTTTTCGACGGTTTCTTATGTATTTTTACGAGAAAATTCGAATGACGCTTGCAGATTTCACGTAAGTATGATATTTAACATTTTATGTGGGTTTAAATAAGTAAGTCGATTTTCGCTTGCTCTCTGCTGCTTTCGCATTTTCTCACCGTTTTACACGCTTCCGTCAGGCCCTGGTGTGTTTTCCGAGCTCTACCCATTCGAATTAGTCGATATATGCAATAAAAACACCACATAAATTTTTGACGAATTTTGAAAAAAAAGCAAGGTTAACCCCTTGGAATTTTTTTACCCCAAAAATCGAAAGTGCGAAATAGTAAACTTTTTCGACGGTTTCTTATGTATTTTTACGAGAAAATTCGAAAGACGCTTGCAGATTTCACGTAAGTATGATATTTAACATTTTATGTGGGTTTAAATAAGTAAGTCGATTTTCGCTTGCTCTCTGCTGCTTTCGCATTTTCTCACCGTTTTACACGCTTCCGTCAGGCCCTGGTGTGTTTTCCGAGCTCTACACGTTCGAATTAGTCGATATATGCAATAAAAACACCACATAAATTTTTGACGAATTTTGAAAAAAAAGCAAGGTTAACCCCTTGGAATTTTTTTACCCCAAAAATCGAAAGTGCGAAATAGTAAACTTTTTCGACGGTTTCTTATGTATTTTTACGAGAAAATTCGAATGACGCTTGCAGATTTCACGTAAGTATGATATTTAACATTTTATGTGGGTTTAAATAAGTAAGTCGATTTTCGATAGCTCTCTGCTGCTTTCGCATTTTCTCACCGTTTTACACGCTTCCGTCAGGCCCTGGTGTGTTTTCCGAGCTCTACCCATTCGAATTAGTCGATATATGCAATAAAAACACCACATAAATTTTTGACGAATTTTGAAAAAAAAGCAAGGTTAACCCCTTGGAATTTTTTTACCCCAAAAATCGAAAGTGCGAAATAGTAAACTTTTTCGACGGTTTCTTATGTATTTTTACGAGAAAATTCGAATGACGCTTGCAGATTTCACGTAAGTATGATATTTAACATTTTATGTGGGTTTAAATAAGTAAGTCGATTTTCGCTTGCTCTCTGCTGTTTTCGCATTTTCTCACCGTTTTACACGCTTCCGTCAGGCCCTGGTGTGTTTTCCGAGCTCTACCCATTCGAATTAGTCGATATATGCAATAAAAACACCACATAAATTTTTGACGAATTTTGAAAAAAAAGCAAGGTTAACCCCTTGGAATTTTTTTACCCCAAAAATCGAAAGTGCGACATAGTAAACTTTTTCGACGGTTTCTTATGTATTTTTACGAGAAAATTCGAATGACGCTTGCAGATTTCACGTAAGTATGATATTTAACATTTTATGTGGGTTTAAATAAGTAAGTCGATTTTCGCTTGCTCTCTGCTGCTTTCGCATTTTCTCTACGTTTTACACGCTTCCGTCAGGCCCTGGTGTGTTTTCCGAACTCTACCCATTCCAATTAGTCGATATATGCAATAAAAACACCACATAAATTTTTGACGAATTTTGAAAAAAAAGCAAGGTTAACCCCTTGGAATTTTTTTACCCCAAAAATCGAAAGTACGAAATAGTAAACTTTTTCGACGGTTTCTTATGTATTTTTACGAGAAAATTCGAATGACGCTTGCAGATTTCACGTAAGTATGATATTTAACATTTTATGTGGGTTTAAATAAGTAAGTCGCTTTTCGCTTGCTCTCTGCTGCTTTCGCATTTTCTCACCGTTTTACACGCTTCCGTCAGGCCCTGGTGTGATTTCCGAGCTCTACCCATTCGAATTAGTCGATATATGCAATAAAAACACCACATAAATTTTTGACGAATTTTGAAAAAAAAGCAAGGTTAACCCCTTGGAATTTTTTTACCCCAAAAATCGAAAGTGCGAAATAGCAAACTTTTTCGACGGTTTCTTATGTATTTTTACGAGAAAATTCGAATGACGCTTGCAGATTTCACGTAAGTATGATATTTAACATTTTATGTGGGTTTAAATAAGTAAGTCGATTTTCGCTTGCTCTCTGCTGCTTTCGCATTTTCTCACCGTTTTACACGCTTCCGTCAGGCCCTGGTGTGTTTTCCGAGCTCTACCCATTCGAATTAGTCGATATATGCAATAAAAACACCACATAAATTTTTGACGAATTTTGAAAAAAAAGCAAGGTTAACCCCTTGGAATTTTTTTACCCCAAAAATCGAAAGTGCGAAATAGTAAACTTTTTCGACGGTTTCTTATGTATTTTTACGAGAAAATTCGAATGACGCTTGCAGATTTCACGTAAGTATGATATTTAACATTTTATGTGGGTTTAAATAAGTAAGTCGATTTTCGCTTGCTCTCTGCTGCTTTCGCATTTTCTCACCGTTTTACACGCTTCCGTCAGGCCCTGGTGTGTTTTCCGAGCTCTACCCATTCGAATTAGTCGATATATGCAATAAAAACACCACATAAATTTTTGACGAATTTTGAAAAAAAAGCAAGGTTAACCCCTTGGAATTTTTTTACCCCAAAAATCGAAAGTGCGAAATAGTAAACTTTTTCGACGGTTTCTTATGTATTTTTACGAGAAAATTCGAATGACGCTTGCAGATTTCACGTAAGTATGATATTTAACATTTTATGTGGGTTTAAATAAGTAAGTCGATTTTCGCTTGCTCTCTGCTGCTTTCGCATTTTCTCACCGTTTTACACGCTTCCGTCAGGCCCTGGTGTGTTTTCCGAGCTCTACCCATTCGAATTAGTCGATATATGCAATAAAAACACCACATAAATTTTTGACGAATTTTGAAAAAAAAGCAAGGTTAACCCCTTGGAATTTTTTTACCCCAAAAATCGAAAGTGCGAAATAGTAAACTTTTTCGACGGTTTCTTATGTATTTTTACGAGAAAATTCGAATGCCGCTTGCAGATTTCACGTAAGTATGATATTTAACATTTTATGTGGGTATAAGTAAGTCGATTTTCGCTTGCTCTCTGCTGCTTTCGCATTTTCTCACCGTTTTACACGCTTCCGTCAGGCCCTGGTGTGTTTTCCGAGCTCTACCCATTCGAATTAGTCGATATATGCAATAAAAACACCACATAAATTTTTGACGAATTTTGAAAAAAAAGCAAGGTTAACCCCTTGGAATTTTTTTACCCCAAAAATCGAAAGTGCGAAATAGTAAACTTTTTCGACGGTTTCTTATGTATTTTTACGAGAAAATTCGAATGACGCTTGCAGATTTCACGTAAGTATGATATTTAACATTTTATGTGGGTTTAAATAAGTAAGTCGATTTTCGCTTGCTCTCTGCTGCTTTCGCATTTTCTCACCGTTTTACACGCTTCCGTCAGGCCCTGGTGTGTTTTCCGAGCTCTACCCATTCGAATTAGTCGATATATGCAATAAAAACACCACATAAATTTTTGACGAATTTTGAAAAAAAAGCAAGGTTAACCCCTTGGAATTTTTTTACCCCAAAAATCGAAAGTGCGAAATAGTAAACTTTTTCGACGGTTTCTTATGTATTTTTACGAGAAAATTCGAATGACGCTTGCAGATTTCACGTAAGTATGATATTTAACATTTTATGTGGGTTTAAATAAGTAAGTCGATTTTCGCTTGCTCTCTGCTGCTTTCGCATTTTCTCACCGTTTTACACGCTTCCGTCAGGCCCTGGTGTGTTTTCCGAGCTCTACCCATTCGAATTAGTCGATATATGCAATAAAAACACCACATAAATTTTTGACGAATTTTGAAAAAAAAGCAAGGTTAACCCCTTGGAATTTTTTTACCCCAAAAATCGAAAGTGCGAAATAGTAAACTTTTTCGACGGTTTCTTATGTATTTTTACGAGAAAATTCGAATGACGCTTGCAGATTTCACGTAAGTATGATATTTAACATTTTATGTGGGTTTAAATAAGTAAGTCGATTTTTGCTTGCTCTCTGCTGCTTTCGCATTTTCTCACCGTTTTACACGCTTCCGTCAGGCCCTGGTGTGTTTTCCGAGCTCTACCCATTCGAATTAGTCGATATATGCAATAAAAACACCACATAAATTTTTGACGAATTTTGAAAAAAAAGCAAGGTTAACCCCTTGGAATTTTTTTACCCCAAAAATCGAAAGTGCGAAATAGTAAACTTTTTCGACGGTTTCTTATGTATTTTTACGAGAAAATTCGAATGACGCTTGCAGATTTCACGTAAGTATGATATTTAACATTTTATGTGGGTTTAAATAAGTAAGTCGATTTTCGCTTGCTCTCTGCTGCTTTCGCATTTTCTCACCGTTTTACACGCTTCCGTCAGGCCCTGGTGTGTTTTCCAAGCTCTACCCATTCGAATTAGTCGATATATGCAATAAAAACACCACATAAATTTTTGACGAATTTTGAAAAAAAAGCAAGGTTAACCCCTTGGAATTTTTTTACCCCAAAAATCGAAAGTGCGAAATAGTAAACTTTTTCGACGGTTTCTTATGTATTTTTACGAGAAAATTCGAATGACGCTTGCAGATTTCACGTAAGTATGATATTTAACATTTTATGTGGGTTTAAATAAGTAAGTCGATTTTCGCTTGCTCTCTGCTGCTTTCGCATTTTCTCACCGTTTTACACGCTTCCGTCAGGCCCTGGTGTGTTTTCCGAGCTCTACCCATTCGAATTAGTCGATATATGCAATAAAAACACCACATAAATTTTTGACGAATTTTGAAAAAAAAGCAAGGTTAACCCCTTGGAATTTTTTTACCCCAAAAATCGAAAGTGCGAAATAGTAAACTTTTTCGACGGTTTCTTATGTATTTTTACGAGAAAATTCGAATGACGCTTGCAGATTTCACGTAAGTATGATATTTAACATTTTATGTGGGTTTAAATAAGTAAGTCGATTTTCGCTTGCTCTCTGCTGCTTTCGCATTTTCTCACCGTTTTACACGCTTCCGTCAGGCCCTGGTGTGTTTTCCGAGCTCTACCCATTCGAATTAGTCGATATATGCAATAAAAACACCACATAAATTTTTGACGAATTTTGAAAAAAAAGCAAGGTTAACCCCTTGGAATTTTTTTACCCCAAAAATCGAAAGTGCGAAATAGTAAACTTTTTCGACGGTTTCTTATGTATTTTTACGAGAAAATTCGAAAGACGCTTGCAGATTTCACGTAAGTATGATATTTAACATTTTATGTGGGTTTAAATAAGTAAGTCGATTTTCGCTTGCTCTCTGCTGCTTTCGCATTTTCTCACCGTTTTACACGCTTCCGTCAGGCCCTGGTGTGTTTTCCGAGCTCTACACGTTCGAATTAGTCGATATATGCAATAAAAACACCACATAAATTTTTGACGAATTTTGAAAAAAAAGCAAGGTTAACCCCTTGGAATTTTTTTACCCCAAAAATCGAAAGTGCGAAATAGTAAACTTTTTCGACGGTTTCTTATGTATTTTTACGAGAAAATTCGAATGACGCTTGCAGATTTCACGTAAGTATGATATTTAACATTTTATGTGGGTTTAAATAAGTAAGTCGATTTTCGATAGCTCTCTGCTGCTTTCGCATTTTCTCACCGTTTTACACGCTTCCGTCAGGCCCTGGTGTGTTTTCCGAGCTCTACCCATTCGAATTAGTCGATATATGCAATAAAAACACCACATAAATTTTTGACGAATTTTGAAAAAAAAGCAAGGTTAACCCCTTGGAATTTTTTTACCCCAAAAATCGAAAGTGCGAAATAGTAAACTTTTTCGACGGTTTCTTATGTATTTTTACGAGAAAATTCGAATGACGCTTGCAGATTTCACGTAAGTATGATATTTAACATTTTATGTGGGTTTAAATAAGTAAGTCGATTTTCGCTTGCTCTCTGCTGTTTTCGCATTTTCTCACCGTTTTACACGCTTCCGTCAGGCCCTGGTGTGTTTTCCGAGCTCTACCCATTCGAATTAGTCGATATATGCAATAAAAACACCACATAAATTTTTGACGAATTTTGAAAAAAAAGCAAGGTTAACCCCTTGGAATTTTTTTACCCCAAAAATCGAAAGTGCGACATAGTAAACTTTTTCGACGGTTTCTTATGTATTTTTACGAGAAAATTCGAATGACGCTTGCAGATTTCACGTAAGTATGATATTTAACATTTTATGTGGGTTTAAATAAGTAAGTCGATTTTCGCTTGCTCTCTGCTGCTTTCGCATTTTCTCTACGTTTTACACGCTTCCGTCAGGCCCTGGTGTGTTTTCCGAACTCTACCCATTCCAATTAGTCGATATATGCAATAAAAACACCACATAAATTTTTGACGAATTTTGAAAAAAAAGCAAGGTTAACCCCTTGGAATTTTTTTACCCCAAAAATCGAAAGTACGAAATAGTAAACTTTTTCGACGGTTTCTTATGTATTTTTACGAGAAAATTCGAATGACGCTTGCAGATTTCACGTAAGTATGATATTTAACATTTTATGTGGGTTTAAATAAGTAAGTCGCTTTTCGCTTGCTCTCTGCTGCTTTCGCATTTTCTCACCGTTTTACACGCTTCCGTCAGGCCCTGGTGTGATTTCCGAGCTCTACCCATTCGAATTAGTCGATATATGCAATAAAAACACCACATAAATTTTTGACGAATTTTGAAAAAAAAGCAAGGTTAACCCCTTGGAATTTTTTTACCCCAAAAATCGAAAGTGCGAAATAGCAAACTTTTTCGACGGTTTCTTATGTATTTTTACGAGAAAATTCGAATGACGCTTGCAGATTTCACGTAAGTATGATATTTAACATTTTATGTGGGTTTAAATAAGTAAGTCGATTTTCGCTTGCTCTCTGCTGCTTTCGCATTTTCTCACCGTTTTACACGCTTCCGTCAGGCCCTGGTGTGTTTTCCGAGCTCTACCCATTCGAATTAGTCGATATATGCAATAAAAACACCACATAAATTTTTGACGAATTTTGAAAAAAAAGCAAGGTTAACCCCTTGGAATTTTTTTACCCCAAAAATCGAAAGTGCGAAATAGTAAACTTTTTCGACGGTTTCTTATGTATTTTTACGAGAAAATTCGAATGACGCTTGCAGATTTCACGTAAGTATGATATTTAACATTTTATGTGGGTTTAAATAAGTAAGTCGATTTTCGCTTGCTCTCTGCTGCTTTCGCATTTTCTCACCGTTTTACACGCTTCCGTCAGGCCCTGGTGTGTTTTCCGAGCTCTACCCATTCGAATTAGTCGATATATGCAATAAAAACACCACATAAATTTTTGACGAATTTTGAAAAAAAAGCAAGGTTAACCCCTTGGAATTTTTTTACCCCAAAAATCGAAAGTGCGAAATAGTAAACTTTTTCGACGGTTTCTTATGTATTTTTACGAGAAAATTCGAATGACGCTTGCAGATTTCACGTAAGTATGATATTTAACATTTTATGTGGGTTTAAATAAGTAAGTCGATTTTCGCTTGCTCTCTGCTGCTTTCGCATTTTCTCACCGTTTTACACGCTTCCGTCAGGCCCTGGTGTGTTTTCCGAGCTCTACCCATTCGAATTAGTCGATATATGCAATAAAAACACCACATAAATTTTTGACGAATTTTGAAAAAAAAGCAAGGTTAACCCCTTGGAATTTTTTTACCCCAAAAATCGAAAGTGCGAAATAGTAAACTTTTTCGACGGTTTCTTATGTATTTTTACGAGAAAATTCGAATGACGCTTGCAGATTTCACGTAAGTATGATATTTAACATTTTATGTGGGTTTAAATAAGTAAGTCGATTTTCGCTTGCTCTCTGCTGCTTTCGCATTTTCTCACCGTTTTACACGCTTCCGTCAGGCCCTGGTGTGTTTTCCGAGCTCTACCCATTCGAATTAGTCGATATATGCAATAAAAACACCACATAAATTTTTGACGAATTTTGAAAAAAAAGCAAGGTTAACCCCTTGGAATTTTTTTACCCCAAAAATCGAAAGTGCGAAATAGTAAACTTTTTCGACGGTTTCTTATGTATTTTTACGAGAAAATTCGAATGACGCTTGCAGATTTCACGTAAGTATGATATTTAACATTTTATGTGGGTTTAAATAAGTAAGTCGATTTTCGCTTGCTCTCTGCTGCTTTCGCATTTTCTCACCGTTTTACACGCTTCCGTCAGGCCCTGGTGTGTTTTCCGAGCTCTACCCATTCGAATTAGTCGATATATGCAATAAAAACACCACATAAATTTTTGACGAATTTTGAAAAAAAAGCAAGGTTAACCCCTTGGAATTTTTTTACCCCAAAAATCGAAAGTGCGAAATAGTAAACTTTTTCGACGGTTTCTTATGTATTTTTACGAGAAAATTCGAATGACGCTTGCAGATTTCACGTAAGTATGATATTTAACATTTTATGTGGGTTTAAATAAGTAAGTCGATTTTCGCTTGCTCTCTGCTGCTTTCGCATTTTCTCACCGTTTTACACGCTTCCGTCAGGCCCTGGTGTGTTTTCCGAGCTCTACCCATTCGAATTAGTCGATATATGCAATAAAAACACCACATAAATTTTTGACGAATTTTGAAAAAAAAGCAAGGTTAACCCCTTGGAATTTTTTTACCCCAAAAATCGAAAGTGCGAAATAGTAAACTTTTTCGACGGTTTCTTATGTATTTTTACGAGAAAATTCGAATGACGCTTGCAGATTTCACGTAAGTATGATATTTAACATTTTATGTGGGTTTAAATAAGTAAGTCGATTTTTGCTTGCTCTCTGCTGCTTTCGCATTTTCTCACCGTTTTACACGCTTCCGTCAGGCCCTGGTGTGTTTTCCGAGCTCTACCCATTCGAATTAGTCGATATATGCAATAAAAACACCACATAAATTTTTGACGAATTTTGAAAAAAAAGCAAGGTTAACCCCTTGGAATTTTTTTACCCCAAAAATCGAAAGTGCGAAATAGTAAACTTTTTCGACGGTTTCTTATGTATTTTTACGAGAAAATTCGAATGACGCTTGCAGATTTCACGTAAGTATGATATTTAACATTTTATGTGGGTTTAAATAAGTAAGTCGATTTTCGCTTGCTCTCTGCTGCTTTCGCATTTTCTCACCGTTTTACACGCTTCCGTCAGGCCCTGGTGTGTTTTCCAAGCTCTACCCATTCGAATTAGTCGATATATGCAATAAAAACACCACATAAATTTTTGACGAATTTTGAAAAAAAAGCAAGGTTAACCCCTTGGAATTTTTTTACCCCAAAAATCGAAAGTGCGAAATAGTAAACTTTTTCGACGGTTTCTTATTTATTTTTACGAGAAAATTCGAATGACGCTTGCAGATTTCACGTAAGTATGATATTTAACATTTTATGTGGGTTTAAATAAGTAAGTCGATTTTCGCTTGCTCTCTGCTGCTTTCGCATTTTCTCACCGTTTTACACGCTTCCGTCAGGCCCTGGTGTGTTTTCCGAGCTCTACCCGTTCGAATTAGTCGATATATGCAATAAAAACACCACATAAATTTTTGACGAATTTTGAAAAAAAAGCAAGGTTAACCCCTTGGAATTTTTTTACCCCAAAAATCGAAAGTGCGAAATAGTAAACTTTTTCGACGGTTTCTTATGTATTTTTACGAGAAAATTCGAATGACGCTTGCAGATTTCACGTAAGTATGATATTTAACATTTTATGTGGGTTTAAATAAGTAAGTCGATTTTCGATAGCTCTCTGCTGCTTTCGCATTTTCTCACCGTTTTACACGCTTCCGTCAGGCCCTGGTGTGTTTTCCGAGCTCTACCCATTCGAATTAGTCGATATATACAATAAAAACACCACATAAATTTTTGACGAATTTTGAAAAAAAAGCAAGGTTAACCCCTTGGAATTTTTTTACCCCAAAAATCGAAAGTGCGAAATAGTAAACTTTTTCGACGGTTTCTTATGTATTTTTACGAGAAAATTCGAATGACGCTTGCAGATTTCACGTAAGTATGATATTTAACATTTTATGTGGGTATAAGTAAGTCGATTTTCGCTTGCTCTCTGCTGCTTTCGCATTTTCTCACCGTTTTACACGCTTCCGTCAGGCCCTGGTGTGTTTTCCGAGCTCTACCCATTCGAATTAGTCGATATATGCAATAAAAACACCACATAAATTTTTGACGAATTTTGAAAAAAAAGCAAGGTTAACCCCTTGGAATTTTTTTACCCCAAAAATCGAAAGTGCGAAATAGTAAACTTTTTCGACGGTTTCTTATGTATTTTTACGAGAAAATTCGAATGACGCTTGCAGATTTCACGTAAGTATGATATTTAACATTTTATGTGGGTTTAAATAAGTAAGTCGATTTTCGCTTGCTCTCTGCTGTTTTCGCATTTTCTCACCGTTTTACACGCTTCCGTCAGGCCCTGGTGTGTTTTCCGAGCTCTACCCATTCGAATTAGTCGATATATGCAATAAAAACACCACATAAATTTTTGACGAATTTTGAAAAAAAAGCAAGGTTAACCCCTTGGAATTTTTTTACCCCAAAAATCGAAAGTGCGACATAGTAAACTTTTTCGACGGTTTCTTATGTATTTTTACGAGAAAATTCGAATGACGCTTGCAGATTTCACGTAAGTATGATATTTAACATTTTATGTGGGTTTAAATAAGTAAGTCGATTTTCGCTTGTTCTCTGCTGCTTTCGCATTTTCTCACCGTTTTACACGCTTCCGTCAGGCCCTGGTGTGTTTTCCGAGCTGTACCCATTCGAATTAGTCGATATATGCAATAAAAACACCACATAAATTTTTGACGAATTTTGAAAAAAAAGCAAGGTTAACCCCTTGGAATTTTTTTACCCCAAAAATCGAAAGTGCGAAATAGTAAACTTTTTCGACGGTTTCTTATGTATTTTTACGAGAAAATTCGAATGACGCTTGCAGATTTCACGTAAGTATGATATTTAACATTTTATGTGGGTTTAAATAAGTAAGTCGATTTTCGCTTGCTCTCTGCTGCTTTCGCATTTTCTCACCGTTTTACACGATTCCGTCAGGCCCTGGTGTGTTTTCCGAGCTCTACCCATTCGAATTAGTCGATATATGCAATAAAAACACCACATAAATTTTTGACGAATTTTGAAAAAAAAGCAAGGTTAACCCCTTGGAATTTTTTTACCCCAAAAATCGAAAGTGCGAAATAGTAAACTTTTTCGACGGTTTCTTATGTATTTTTACGAGAAAATTCGAATGACGCTTGCAGATTTCACGTAAGTATGATATTTAACATTTTATGTGGGTTTAAATAAGTAAGTCGATTTTCGCTTGCTCTCTGCTGTTTTCGCATTTTCTCACCGTTTTACACGCTTCCGTCAGGCCCTGGTGTGTTTTCCGAACTCTACCCATTCGAATTAGTCGATATATGCAATAAAAACACCACATAAATTTTTGACGAATTTTGAAAAAAAAGCAAGGTTAACCCCTTGGAATTTTTTTACCCCAAAAATCGAAAGTGCGACATAGTAAACTTTTTCGACGGTTTCTTATGTATTTTTACGAGAAAATTCGAATGACGCTTGCAGATTTCACGTAAGTATGATATTTAACATTTTATGTGGGTTTAAATAAGTAAGTCGATTTTCGCTTGCTCTCTGCTGCTTTCGCATTTTCTCACCGTTTTACACGCTTCCGTCAGGCCCTGGTGTGTTTTCCGAACTCTACCCATTCCAATTAGTCGATATATGCAATAAAAACACCACATAAATTTTTGACGAATTTTGAAAAAAAAGCAAAGTTAACCCCTTGGAATTTTTTTACCCCAAAAATCGAAAGTACGAAATAGTAAACTTTTTCGACGGTTTCTTATGTATTTTTACGAGAAAATTCGAATGACGCTTGCAGATTTCACGTAAGTATGATATTTAACATTTTATGTGGGTTTAAATAAGTAAGTCGCTTTTCGCTTGCTCTCTGCTGCTTTCGCATTTTCTCACCGTTTTACACGCTTCCGTCAGGCCCTGGTGTGATTTCCGAGCTCTACCCATTCGAATTAGTCGATATATGCAATAAAAACACCACATAAATTTTTGACGAATTTTGAAAAAAAAGCAAGGTTAACCCCTTGGAATTTTTTTACCCCAAAAATCGAAAGTGCGAAATAGCAAACTTTTTCGACGGTTTCTTATGTATTTTTACGAGAAAATTCGAATGACGCTTGCAGATTTCACGTAAGTATGATATTTAACATTTTATGTGGGTTTAAATAAGTAAGTCGATTTTCGCTTGCTCTCTGCTGCTTTCGCATTTTCTCACCGTTTTACACGCTTCCGTCAGGCCCTGGTGTGTTTTCCGAGCTGTACCCATTCGAATTAGTCGATATATGCAATAAAAACACCACATAAATTTTTGACGAATTTTGAAAAAAAAGCAAGGTTAACCCCTTGGAATTTTTTTACCCCAAAAATCGAAAGTGCGAAATAGTAAACTTTTTCGACGGTTTCTTATGTATTTTTACGAGAAAATTCGAATGACGCTTGCAGATTTCACGTAAGTATGATATTTAACATTTTATGTGGGTTTAAATAAGTAAGTCGATTTTCGCTTGCTCTCTGCTGCTTTCGCATTTTCTCACCGTTTTACACGCTTCCGTCAGGCCCTGGTGTGTTTTCCGAGCTCTACCCATTCGAATTAGTCGATATATGCAATAAAAACACCACATAAATTTTTGACGAATTTTGAAAAAAAAGCAAGGTTAACCCCTTGGAATTTTTTTACCCCAAAAATCGAAAGTGCGAAATAGTAAACTTTTTCGACGGTTTCTTATGTATTTTTACGAGAAAATTCGAATGACGCTTGCAGATTTCACGTAAGTATGATATTTAACATTTTATGTGGGTTTAAATAAGTAAGTCGATTTTCGCTTGCTCTCTGCTGCTTTCGCATTTTCTCACCGTTTTACACGCTTCCGTCAGGCCCTGGTGTGTTTTCCGAGCTCTACCCATTCGAATTAGTCGATATATGCAATAAAAACACCACATAAATTTTTGACGAATTTTGAAAAAAAAGCAAGGTTAACCCCTTGGAATTTTTTTACCCCAAAAATCGAAAGTGCGAAATAGTAAACTTTTTCGACGGTTTCTTATGTATTTTTACGAGAAAATTCGAATGACGCTTGCAGATTTCACGTAAGTATGATATTTAACATTTTATGTGGGTATAAGTAAGTCGATTTTCGCTTGCTCTCTGCTGCTTTCGCATTTTCTCACCGTTTTACACGCTTCCGTCAGGCCCTGGTGTGTTTTCCGAGCTCTACCCATTCGAATTAGTCGATATATGCAATAAAAACACCACATAAATTTTTGACGAATTTTGAAAAAAAAGCAAGGTTAACCCCTTGGAATTTTTTTACCCCAAAAATCGAAAGTGCGAAATAGTAAACTTTTTCGACGGTTTCTTATGTATTTTTACGAGAAAATTCGAATGACGCTTGCAGATTTCACGTAAGTATGATATTTAACATTTTATGTGGGTTTAAATAAGTAAGTCGATTTTCGCTTGCTCTCTGCTGCTTTCGCATTTTCTCACCGTTTTACACGCTTCCGTCAGGCCCTGGTGTGTTTTCCGAGCTCTACCCATTCGAATTAGTCGATATATGCAATAAAAACACCACATAAATTTTTGACGAATTTTGAAAAAAAGCAAGGTTAACCCCTTGGAATTTTTTTACCCCAAAAATCGAAAGTGCGAAATAGTAAACTTTTTCGACGGTTTCTTATGTATTTTTACGAGAAAATTCGAATGACGCTTGCAGATTTCACGTAAGTATGATATTTAACATTTTATGTGGGTTTAAATAAGTAAGTCGATTTTCGCTTGCTCTCTGCTGCTTTCGCATTTTCTCACCGTTTTACACGCTTCCGTCAGGCCCTGGTGTGTTTTCCGAGCTCTACCCATTCGAATTAGTCGATATATGCAATAAAAACACCACATAAATTTTTGACGAATTTTGAAAAAAAAGCAAGGTTAACCCCTTGGAATTTTTTTACCCCAAAAATCGAAAGTGCGAAATAGTAAACTTTTTCGACGGTTTCTTATGTATTTTTACGAGAAAATTCGAATGACGCTTGCAGATTTCACGTAAGTATGATATTTAACATTTTATGTGGGTTTAAATAAGTAAGTCGATTTTCGCTTGCTCTCTGCTGCTTTCGCATTTTCTCACCGTTTTACACGCTTCCGTCAGGCCCTGGTGTGTTTTCCGAGCTCTACCCATTCGAATTAGTCGATATATGCAATAAAAACACCACATAAATTTTTGACGAATTTTGAAAAAAAAGCAAGGTTAACCCCTTGGAATTTTTTTACCCCAAAAATCGAAAGTGCGAAATAGTAAACTTTTTCGACGGTTTCTTATGTATTTTTACGAGAAAATTCGAATGACGCTTGCAGATTTCACGTAAGTATGATATTTAACATTTTATGTGGGTATAAGTAAGTCGATTTTCGCTTGCTCTCTGCTGCTTTCGCATTTTCTCACCGTTTTACACGCTTCCGTCAGGCCCTGGTGTGTTTTCCGAGCTCTACCCATTCGAATTAGTCGATATATGCAATAAAAACACCACATAAATTTTTGACGAATTTTGAAAAAAAAGCAAGGTTAACCCCTTGGAATTTTTTTACCCCAAAAATCGAAAGTGCGAAATAGTAAACTTTTTCGACGGTTTCTTATGTATTTTTACGAGAAAATTCGAATGACGCTTGCAGATTTCACGTAAGTATGATATTTAACATTTTATGTGGGTTTAAATAAGTAAGTCGATTTTCGCTTGCTCTCTGCTGCTTTCGCATTTTCTCACCGTTTTACACGCTTCCGTCAGGCCCTGGTGTGTTTTCCGAGCTCTACCCATTCGAATTAGTCGATATATGCAATAAAAACACCACATAAATTTTTGACGAATTTTGAAAAAAAGCAAGGTTAACCCCTTGGAATTTTTTTACCCCAAAAATCGAAAGTGCGAAATAGTAAACTTTTTCGACGGTTTCTTATGTATTTTTACGAGAAAATTCGAATGACGCTTGCAGATTTCACGTAAGTATGATATTTAACATTTTATGTGGGTTTAAATAAGTAAGTCGATTTTCGCTTGCTCTCTGCTGCTTTCGCATTTTCTCACCGTTTTACACGCTTCCGTCAGGCCCTGGTGTGTTTTCCGAGCTCTACCCATTCGAATTAGTCGATATATGCAATAAAAACACCACATAAATTTTTGACGAATTTTGAAAAAAAAGCAAGGTTAACCCCTTGGAATTTTTTTACCCCAAAAATCGAAAGTGCGAAATAGTAAACTTTTTCGACGGTTTCTTATGTATTTTTACGAGAAAATGCGAATGACGCTTGCAGATTTCACGTAAGTATGATATTTAACATTTTATGTGGGTTTAAATAAGTAAGTCGATTTTCGCTTGCTCTCTGCTGCTTTCGCATTTTCTCACCGTTTTACACGCTTCCGTCAGGCCCTGGTGTGTTTTCCGAGCTCTACCCATTCGAATTAGTCGATATATGCAATAAAAACACCACATAAATTTTTGACGAATTTTGAAAAAAAAGCAAGGTTAACCCCTTGGAATTTTTTTACCCCAAAAATCGAAAGTGCGAAATAGTAAACTTTTTCGACGGTTTCTTATGTATTTTTACGAGAAAATTCGAATGACGCTTGCAGATTTCACGTAAGTATGATATTTAACATTTTATGTGGGTATAAGTAAGTCGATTTTCGCTTGCTCTCTGCTGCTTTCGCATTTTCTCACCGTTTTACACGCTTCCGTCAGGCCCTGGTGTGTTTTCCGAGCTCTACCCATTCGAATTAGTCGATATATGCAATAAAAACACCACATAAATTTTTGACGAATTTTGAAAAAAAAGCAAGGTTAACCCCTTGGAATTTTTTTACCCCAAAAATCGAAAGTGCGAAATAGTAAACTTTTTCGACGGTTTCTTATGTATTTTTACGAGAAAATTCGAATGACGCTTGCAGATTTCACGTAAGTATGATATTTAACATTTTATGTGGGTTTAAATAAGTAAGTCGATTTTCGCTTGCTCTCTGCTGCTTTCGCATTTTCTCACCGTTTTACACGCTTCCGTCAGGCCCTGGTGTGTTTTCCGAGCTCTACCCATTCGAATTAGTCGATATATGCAATAAAAACACCACATAAATTTTTGACGAATTTTGAAAAAAAGCAAGGTTAACCCCTTGGAATTTTTTTACCCCAAAAATCGAAAGTGCGAAATAGTAAACTTTTTCGACGGTTTCTTATGTATTTTTACGAGAAAATTCGAATGACGCTTGCAGATTTCACGTAAGTATGATATTTAACATTTTATGTGGGTTTAAATAAGTAAGTCGATTTTCGCTTGCTCTCTGCTGCTTTCGCATTTTCTCACCGTTTTACACGCTTCCGTCAGGCCCTGGTGTGTTTTCCGAGCTCTACCCATTCGAATTAGTCGATATATGCAATAAAAACACCACATAAATTTTTGACGAATTTTGAAAAAAAAGCAAGGTTAACCCCTTGGAATTTTTTTACCCCAAAAATCGAAAGTGCGAAATAGTAAACTTTTTCGACGGTTTCTTATGTATTTTTACGAGAAAATTCGAATGACGCTTGCAGATTTCACGTAAGTATGATATTTAACATTTTATGTGGGTTTAAATAAGTAAGTCGATTTTCGCTTGCTCTCTGCTGCTTTCGCATTTTCTCACCGTTTTACACGCTTCCGTCAGGCCCTGGTGTGTTTTCCGAGCTCTACCCATTCGAATTAGTCGATATATGCAATAAAAACACCACATAAATTTTTGACGAATTTTGAAAAAAAAGCAAGGTTAACCCCTTGGAATTTTTTTACCCCAAAAATCGAAAGTGCGAAATAGTAAACTTTTTCGACGGTTTCTTATGTATTTTTACGAGAAAATTCGAATGACGCTTGCAGATTTCACGTAAGTATGATATTTAACATTTTATGTGGGTATAAGTAAGTTGATTTTCGCTTGCTCTCTGCTGCTTTCGCATTTTCTCACCGTTTTACACGCTTCCGTCAGGCCCTGGTGTGTTTTCCGAGCTCTACCCATTCGAATTAGTCGATATATGCAATAAAAACACCACATAAATTTTTGACGAATTTTGAAAAAAAAGCAAGGTTAACCCCTTGGAATTTTTTTACCCCAAAAATCGAAAGTGCGAAATAGTAAACTTTTTCGACGGTTTCTTATGTATTTTTACGAGAAAATTCGAATGACGCTTGCAGATTTCACGTAAGTATGATATTTAACATTTTATGTGGGTTTAAATAAGTAAGTCGATTTTCGCTTGCTCTCTGCTGCTTTCGCATTTTCTCACCGTTTTACACGCTTCCGTCAGGCCCTGGTGTGTTTTCCGAGCTCTACCCATTCGAATTAGTCGATATATGCAATAAAAACACCACATAAATTTTTGACGAATTTTGAAAAAAAGCAAGGTTAACCCCTTGGAATTTTTTTACCCCAAAAATCGAAAGTGCGAAATAGTAAACTTTTTCGACGGTTTCTTATGTATTTTTACGAGAAAATTCGAATGACGCTTGCAGATTTCACGTAAGTATGATATTTAACATTTTATGTGGGTTTAAATAAGTAAGTCGATTTTCGCTTGCTCTCTGCTGCTTTCGCATTTTCTCACCGTTTTACACGCTTCCGTCAGGCCCTGGTGTGTTTTCCGAGCTCTACCCATTCGAATTAGTCGATATATGCAATAAAAACACCACATAAATTTTTGACGAATTTTGAAAAAAAAGCAAGGTTAACCCCTTGGAATTTTTTTACCCCAAAAATCGAAAGTGCGAAATAGTAAACTTTTTCGACGGTTTCTTATGTATTTTTACGAGAAAATTCGAATGACGCTTGCAGATTTCACGTAAGTATGATATTTAACATTTTATGTGGGTTTAAATAAGTAAGTCGATTTTCGCTTGCTCTCTGCTGCTTTCGCATTTTCTCACCGTTTTACACGCTTCCGTCAGGCCCTGGTGTGTTTTCCGAACTCTACCCATTCCAATTAGTCGATATATGCAATAAAAACACCACATAAATTTTTGACGAATTTTGAAAAAAAAGCAAGGTTAACCCCTTGGAATTTTTTTACCCCAAAAATCGAAAGTACGAAATAGTAAACTTTTTCGACGGTTTCTTATGTATTTTTACGAGAAAATTCGAATGACGCTTGCAGATTTCACGTAAGTATGATATTTAACATTTTATGTGGGTTTAAATAAGTAAGTCGCTTTTCGCTTGCTCTCTGCTGCTTTCGCATTTTCTCACCGTTTTACACGCTTCCGTCAGGCCCTGGTGTGATTTCCGAGCTCTACCCATTCGAATTAGTCGATATATGCAATAAAAACACCACATAAATTTTTGACGAATTTTGAAAAAAAAGCAAGGTTAACCCCTTGGAATTTTTTTACCCCAAAAATCGAAAGTGCGAAATAGCAAACTTTTTCGACGGTTTCTTATGTATTTTTACGAGAAAATTCGAATGACGCTTGCAGATTTCACGTAAGTATGATATTTAACATTTTATGTGGGTTTAAATAAGTAAGTCGATTTTCGCTTGCTCTCTGCTGCTTTCGCATTTTCTCACCGTTTTACACGCTTCCGTCAGGCCCTGGTGTGTTTTCCGAGCTCTACCCATTCGAATTAGTCGATATATGCAATAAAAACACCACATAAATTTTTGACGAATTTTGAAAAAAAAGCAAGGTTAACCCCTTGGAATTTTTTTACCCCAAAAATCGAAAGTGCGAAATAGTAAACTTTTTCGACGGTTTCTTATGTATTTTTACGAGAAAATTCGAATGACGCTTGCAGATTTCACGTAAGTATGATATTTAACATTTTATGTGGGTTTAAATAAGTAAGTCGATTTTCGCTTGCTCTCTGCTGCTTTCGCATTTTCTCACCGTTTTACACGCTTCCGTCAGGCCCTGGTGTGTTTTCCGAGCTCTACCCATTCGAATTAGTCGATATATGCAATAAAAACACCACATAAATTTTTGACGAATTTTGAAAAAAAAGCAAGGTTAACCCCTTGGAATTTTTTTACCCCAAAAATCGAAAGTGCGAAATAGTAAACTTTTTCGACGGTTTCTTATGTATTTTTACGAGAAAATTCGAATGACGCTTGCAGATTTCACGTAAGTATGATATTTAACATTTTATGTGGGTTTAAATAAGTAAGTCGATTTTCGCTTGCTCTCTGCTGCTTTCGCATTTTCTCACCGTTTTACACGCTTCCGTCAGGCCCTGGTGTGTTTTCCGAGCTCTACCCATTCGAATTAGTCGATATATGCAATAAAAACACCACATAAATTTTTGACGAATTTTGAAAAAAAAGCAAGGTTAACCCCTTGGAATTTTTTTACCCCAAAAATCGAAAGTGCGAAATAGTAAACTTTTTCGACGGTTTCTTATGTATTTTTACGAGAAAATTCGAATGACGCTTGCAGATTTCACGTAAGTATGATATTTAACATTTTATGTGGGTTTAAATAAGTAAATCGCTTTTCGCTTGCTCTCTGCTGCTTTCGCATTTTCTCACCGTTTTACACGCTTCCGTCAGGCCCTGGTGTGATTTCCGAGCTCTACCCATTCGAATTAGTCGATATATGCAATAAAAACACCACATAAATTTTTGACGAATTTTGAAAAAAAAGCAAGGTTAACCCCTTGGAATTTTTTTACCCCAAAAATCGAAAGTGCGAAATAGCAAACTTTTTCGACGGTTTCTTATGTATTTTTACGAGAAAATTCGAATGACGCTTGCAGATTTCACGTAAGTATGATATTTAACATTTTATGTGGGTTTAAATAAGTAAGTCGATTTTCGCTTGCTCTCTGCTGCTTTCGCATTTTCTCACCGTTTTACACGCTTCCGTCAGGCCCTGGTGTGTTTTCCGAGCTGTACCCATTCGAATTAGTCGATATATGCAATAAAAACACCACATAAATTTTTGACGAATTTTGAAAAAAAAGCAAGGTTAACCCCTTGGAATTTTTTTACCCCAAAAATCGAAAGTGCGAAATAGTAAACTTTTTCGACGGTTTCTTATGTATTTTTACGAGAAAATTCGAATGACGCTTGCAGATTTCACGTAAGTATGATATTTAACATTTTATGTGGGTTTAAATAAGTAAGTCGATTTTCGCTTGCTCTCTGCTGCTTTCGCATTTTCTCACCGTTTTACACGCTTCCGTCAGGCCCTGGTGTGTTTTCCGAGCTCTACCCATTCGAATTAGTCGATATATGCAATAAAAACACCACATAAATTTTTGACGAATTTTGAAAAAAAAGCAAGGTTAACCCCTTGGAATTTTTTTACCCCAAAAATCGAAAGTGCGAAATAGTAAACTTTTTCGACGGTTTCTTATTTATTTTTACGAGAAAATTCGAATGACGCTTGCAGATTTCACGTAAGTATGATATTTAACATTTTATGTGGGTTTAAATAAGTAAGTCGATTTTCGCTTGCTCTCTGCTGTTTTCGCATTTTCTCACCGTTTTACACGCTTCCGTCAGGCCCTGGTGTGTTTTCCGAGCTCTACCCATTCGAATTAGTCGATATATGCAATAAAAACACCACATAAATTTTTGACGAATTTTGAAAAAAAAGCAAGGTTAACCCCTTGGAATTTTTTTACCCCAAAAATCGAAAGTGCGACATAGTAAACTTTTTCGACGGTTTCTTATGTATTTTTACGAGAAAATTCGAATGACGCTTGCAGATTTCACGTAAGTATGATATTTAACATTTTATGTGGGTTTAAATAAGTAAGTCGATTTTCGCTTGTTCTCTGCTGCTTTCGCATTTTCTCACCGTTTTACACGCTTCCGTCAGGCCCTGGTGTGTTTTCCGAGCTCTACCCATTCCAATTAGTCGATATATGCAATAAAAACACCACATAAATTTTTGACGAATTTTGAAAAAAAAGCAAGGTTAACCCCTTGGAATTTTTTTACCCCAAAAATCGAAAGTGCGAAATAGTAAACTTTTTCGACGGTTTCTTATGTATTTTTACGAGAAAATTCGAATGACGCTTGCAGATTTCACGTAAGTATGATATTTAACATTTTATGTGGGTTTAAATAAGTAAGTCGCTTTTCGCTTGCTCTCTGCTGCTTTCGCATTTTCTCACCGTTTTACACGCTTCCGTCAGGCCCTGGTGTGATTTCCGAGCTCTACCCATTCGAATTATTCGATATATGCAATAAAAACACCACATAAATTTTTGACGAATTTTGAAAAAAAAGCAAGGTTAACCCCTTGGAATTTTTTTACCCCAAAAATCGAAAGTGCGAAATAGCAAACTTTTTCGACGGTTTCTTATGTATTTTTACGAGAAAATTCGAATGACGCTTGCAGATTTCACGTAAGTATGATATTTAACATTTTATGTGGGTTTAAATAAGTAAGTCGATTTTCGCTTGCTCTCTGCTGCTTTCGCATTTTCTCACCGTTTTACACGCTTCCGTCAGGCCCTGGTGTGTTTTCCGAGCTCTACCCATTCGAATTAGTCGATATATGCAATAAAAACACCACATAAATTTTTGACGAATTTTGAAAAAAAAGCAAGGTTAACCCCTTGGAATTTTTTTACCCCAAAAATCGAAAGTGCGAAATAGTAAACTTTTTCGACGGTTTCTTATGTATTTTTACGAGAAAATTCGAATGACGCTTGCAGATTTCACGTAAGTATGATATTTAACATTTTATGTGGGTTTAAATAAGTAAGTCGATTTTCGATAGCTCTCTGCTGCTTTCGCATTTTCTCACCGTTTTACACGCTTCCGTCAGGCCCTGGTGTGTTTTCCGAGCTCTACCCATTCGAATTAGTCGATATATGCAATAAAAACACCACATAAATTTTTGACGAATTTTGAAAAAAAAGCAAGGTTAACCCCTTGGAATTTTTTTACCCCAAAAATCGAAAGTGCGAAATAGTAAACTTTTTCGACGGTTTCTTATGTATTTTTACGAGAAAATTCGAATGACGCTTGCAGATTTCACGTAAGTATGATATTTAACATTTTATGTGGGTTTAAATAAGTAAGTCGATTTTCGCTTGCTCTCTGCTGCTTTCGCATTTTCTCACCGTTTTACACGCTTCCGTCAGGCCCTGGTGTGTTTTCCGAGCTGTACCCATTCGAATTAGTCGATATATGCAATAAAAACACCACATAAATTTTTGACGAATTTTGAAACAAAAGCAAGGTTAACCCCTTGGAATTTTTTTACCCCAAAAATCGAAAGTGCGAAATAGTAAACTTTTTCGACGGTTTCTTATGTATTTTTACGAGAAAATTCGAATGACGCTTGCAGATTTCACGTAAGTATGATATTTAACATTTTATGTGGGTTTAAATAAGTAAGTCGATTTTCGCTTGCTCTGTGCTGCTTTCGCATTTTCTCACCGTTTTACACGCTTCCGTCAGGCCCTGGTGTGTTTTCCGAGCTCTACCCATTCGAATTAGTCGATATATGCAATAAAAACACCACATAAATTTTTGACGAATTTTGAAAAAAAAGCAAGGTTAACCCCTTGGAATTTTTTTACCCCAAAAATCGAAAGTGCGAAATAGTAAACTTTTTCGACGGTTTCTTATGTATTTTTACGAGAAAATTCGAATGACGCTTGCAGATTTCACGTAAGTATGATATTTAACATTTTATGTGGGTTTAAATAAGTAAGTCGATTCTCGATTGCTCTCTGCTGCTTTTGCATTTTCTCACCGTTTTACACGCTTCCGTCAGGCCCTGGTGTGTTTTCCGAGCTCTACCCATTCCAATTAGTCGATATATGCAATAAAAACACCACATAAATTTTTGACGAATTTTGAAAAAAAAGCAAGGTTAACCCCTTGGAATTTTTTTACCCCAAAAATCGAAAGTGCGAAATAGTAAACTTTTTCGACGGTTTCTTATGTATTTTTACGAGAAAATTCGAATGAAGCTTGCAGATTTCACGTAAGTATGATATTTAACATTTTATGTGGGTTTAAATAAGTAAGTCGATTTTCGCTTGCTCTCTGCAGCTTTCGCATTTTCTCACCGTTTTACACGCTTCCGTCAGGCCCTGGTGTGTTTTCCGAGCTCTACCCGTTCGAATTAGTCGATATATGCAATAAAAACACCACATAAATTTTTGACGAATTTTGAAAAAAAAGCAAGGTTAACCCCTTGGAATTTTTTTACCCCAAAAATCGAAAGTGCGAAATAGTAAACTTTTTCGACGGTTTCTTATGTATTTTTACGAGAAAATTCGAATGACGCTTGCAGATTTCACGTAAGTATGATATTTAACATTTTATGTGGGTTTAAATAAGTAAGTCGATTTTCGCTTGCTCTCTGCTGCTTTCGCATTTTCTCACCGTTTTACACGCTTCCGTCAGGCCCTGGTGTGTTTTCCGAGCTCTACCCATTCGAATTAGTCGATATATGCAATAAAAACACCACATAAATTTTTGACGAATTTTGAAAAAAAAGCAAGGTTAACCCCTTGGAATTTTTTTACCCCAAAAATCGAAAGTGCGAAATAGTAAACTTTTTCGACGGTTTCTTATGTATTTTTACGAGAAAATTCGAATGACGCTTGCAGATTTCACGTAAGTATGATATTTAACATTTTATGTGGGTTTAAATAAGTAAGTCGATTTTCGCTTGCTCTCTGCTGCTTTCGCATTTTCTCACGGTTTTACACGCTTCCCTCAGGCCCTGGTGTGTTTTCCGAGCTCTACCCATTCGAATTAGTCGATATATGCAATAAAAACACCACATAAATTTTTGACGAATTTTGAAAAAAAAGCAAGGTTAACCCCTTGGAATTTTTTTACCCCAAAAATCGAAAGTGCGAAATAGTAAACTTTTTCGACGGTTTCTTATGTATTTTTACGAGAAAATTCGAATGACGCTTGCAGATTTCACGTAAGTATGATATTTAACATTTTATGTGGGTTTAAATAAGTAAGTCGATTTTCGCTTGCTCTCTGCTGCTTTCGCATTTTCTCACCGTTTTACACGCTTCCGTCAGGCCCTGGTGTGTTTTCCGAGCTCTACCCATTCGAATTAGTCGATATATGCAATAAAAACACCACATAAATTTTTGACGAATTTTGAAAAAAAAGCAAGGTTAACCCCTTGGAATTTTTTTACCCCAAAAATCGAAAGTGCGAAATAGCAAACTTTTTCGACGGTTTCTTATGTATTTTTACGAGAAAATTCGAATGACGCTTGCAGATTTCACGTAAGTATGATATTTAACATTTTATGTGGGTTTAAATAAGTAAGTCGATTTTCGCTTGCTCTCTGCTGCTTTCGCATTTTCTCACCGTTTTACACGCTTCCGTCAGGCCCTGGTGTGTTTTCCGAGCTCTACCCATTCGAATTAGTCGATATATGCAATAAAAACACCACATAAATTTTTGACGAATTTTGAAAAAAAAGCAAGGTTAACCCCTTGGAATTTTTTTACCCCAAAAATCGAAAGTGCGAAATAGTAAACTTTTTCGACGGTTTCTTATGTATTTTTACGAGAAAATTCGAATGACGCTTGCAGATTTCACGTAAGTATGATATTTAACATTTTATGTGGGTTTAAATAAGTAAGTCGATTTTCGCTTGCTCTCTGCTGCTTTCGCATTTTCTCACTGTTTTACACGCTTCCCTCAGGCCCTGGTGTGTTTTCCGAGCTCTACCCATTCGAATTAGTCGATATATGCAATAAAAACACCACATAAATTTTTGACGAATTTTGAAAAAAAAGCAAGGTTAACCCCTTGGAATTTTTTTACCCCAAAAATCGAAAGTGCGAAATAGTAAACTTTTTCGACGGTTTCTTATGTATTTTTACGAGAAAATTCGAATGACGCTTGCAGATTTCACGTAAGTATGATATTTAACATTTTATGTGGGTTTAAATAAGTAAGTCGATTTTCGCTTGCTCTCTGCTGCTTTCGCATTTTCTCACCGTTTTACACGCTTCCGTCAGGCCCTGGTGTGTTTTCCGAGCTGTACCCATTCGAATTAGTCGATATATGCAATAAAAACACCACATAAATTTTTGACGAATTTTGAAAAAAAAGCAAGGTTAACCCCTTGGAATTTTTTTACCCCAAAAATCGAAAGTGCGAAATAGCAAACTTTTTCGACGGTTTCTTATGTATTTTTACGAGAAAATTCGAATGACGCTTGCAGATTTCACGTAAGTATGATATTTAACATTTTATGTGGGTTTAAATAAGTAAGTCGATTTTCGCTTGCTCTCTGCTGCTTTCGCATTTTCTCACCGTTTTACACGCTTCCGTCAGGCCCTGGTGTATTTTCCGAGCTCTACCCATTCGAATTAGTCGATATATGCAATAAAAACACCACATAAATTTTTGACGAATTTTGAAAAAAAAGCAAGGTTAACCCCTTGGAATTTTTTTACCCCAAAAATCGAAAGTGCGAAATAGTAAACTTTTTCGACGGTTTCTTATGTATTTTTACGAGAAAATTCGAATGACGCTTGCAGATTTCACGTAAGTATGATATTTAACATTTTATGTGGGTTTAAATAAGTAAGTCGATTTTCGCTTGCTCTCTGCTGCTTTCGCATTTTCTCACCGTTTTACACGCTTCCGTCAGGCCCTGGTGTGTTTTCCGAGCTGTACCCATTCGAATTAGTCGATATATGCAATAAAAACACCACATAAATTTTTGACGAATTTTGAAAAAAAAGCAAGGTTAACCCCTTGGAATTTTTTTACCCCAAAAATCGAAAGTGCGAAATAGCAAACTTTTTCGACGGTTTCTTATGTATTTTTACGAGAAAATTCGAATGACGCTTGCAGATTTCACGTAAGTATGATATTTAACATTTTATGTGGGTTTAAATAAGTAAGTCGATTTTCGCTTGCTCTCTGCTGCTTTCGCATTTTCTCACCGTTTTACACGTTTCCGTCAGGCCCTGGTGTGTTTTCCGAGCTGTACCCATTCGAATTAGTCGATATATGCAATAAAAACACCACATAAATTTTTGACGAATTTTGAAAAAAAAGCAAGGTTAACCCCTTGGAATTTTTTTACCCCAAAAATCGAAAGTGCGAAATAGCAAACTTTTTCGACGGTTTCTTATGTATTTTTACGAGAAAATTCGAATGACGCTTGCAGATTTCACGTAAGTATGATATTTAACATTTTATGTGGGTTTAAATAAGTAAGTCGATTTTCGCTTGCTCTCTGCTGCTTTCGCATTTTCTCACCGTTTTACACGCTTCCGTCAGGCCCTGGTGTATTTTCCGAGCTCTACCCATTCGAATTAGTCGATATATGCAATAAAAACACCACATAAATTTTTGACGAATTTTGAAAAAAAAGCAAGGTTAACCCCTTGGAATTTTTTTACCCCAAAAATCGAAAGTGCGAAATAGTAAACTTTTTCGACGGTTTCTTATGTATTTTTACGAGAAAATTCGAATGACGCTTGCAGATTTCACGTAAGTATGATATTTAACATTTTATGTGGGTTTAAATAAGTAAGTCGATTTTCGCTTGCTCTCTGCTGCTTTCGCATTTTCTCACGGTTTTACACGCTTCCCTCAGGCCCTGGTGTGTTTTCCGAGCTCTACCCATTCGAATTAGTCGATATATGCAATAAAAACACCACATAAATTTTTGACGAATTTTGAAAAAAAAGCAAGGTTAACCCCTTGGAATTTTTTTACCCCAAAAATCGAAAGTGCGAAATAGTAAACTTTTTCGACGGTTTCTTATGTATTTTTACGAGAAAATTCGAATGACGCTTGCAGATTTCACGTAAGTATGATATTTAACATTTTATGTGGGTTTAAATAAGTAAGTCGATTTTCGCTTGCTCTCTGCTGCTTTCGCATTTTCTCACGGTTTTACACGCTTCCCTCAGGCCCTGGTGTGTTTTCCGAGCTCTACCCATTCGAATTAGTCGATATATGCAATAAAAACACCACATAAATTTTTGACGAATTTTGAAAAAAAAGCAAGGTTAACCCCTTGGAATTTTTTTACCCCAAAAATCGAAAGTGCGAAATAGTAAACTTTTTCGACGGTTTCTTATGTATTTTTACGAGAAAATTCGAATGACGCTTGCAGATTTCACGTAAGTATGATATTTAACATTTTATGTGGGTTTAAATAAGTAAGTCGATTTTCGCTTGCTCTCTGCTGCTTTCGCATTTTCTCACCGTTTTACACGCTTCCGTCAGGCCCTGGTGTGTTTTCCGAGCTCTACCCATTCGAATTAGTCGATATATGCAATAAAAACACCACATAAATTTTTGACGAATTTTGAAAAAAAAGCAAGGTTAACCCCTTGGAATTTTTTTACCCCAAAAATCGAAAGTGCGAAATAGCAAACTTTTTCGACGGTTTCTTATGTATTTTTACGAGAAAATTCGAATGACGCTTGCAGATTTCACGTAAGTATGATATTTAACATTTTATGTGGGTTTAAATAAGTAAGTCGATTTTCGCTTGCTCTCTGCTGCTTTCGCATTTTCTCACCGTTTTACACGCTTCCGTCAGGCCCTGGTGTGTTTTCCGAGCTCTACCCATTCGAATTAGTCGATATATGCAATAAAAACACCACATAAATTTTTGACGAATTTTGAAAAAAAAGCAAGGTTAACCCCTTGGAATTTTTTTACCCCAAAAATCGAAAGTGCGAAATAGTAAACTTTTTCGACGGTTTCTTATGTATTTTTACGAGAAAATTCGAATGACGCTTGCAGATTTCACGTAAGTATGATATTTAACATTTTATGTGGGTTTAAATAAGTAAGTCGATTTTCGCTTGCTCTGTGCTGCTTTCGCATTTTCTCACCGTTTTACACGCTTCCGTCAGGCCCTGGTGTGTTTTCCGAGCTGGACCCATTCGAATTAGTCGATATATGCAATAAAAACACCACATAAATTTTTGACGAATTTTGAAAAAAAAGCAAGGTTAACCCCTTGGAATTTTTTTACCCCAAAAATCGAAAGTGCGAAATAGTAAACTTTTTCGACGGTTTCTTATGTATTTTTACGAGAAAATTCGAATGACGCTTGCAGATTTCACGTAAGTATGATATTTAACATTTTATGTGGGTTTAAATAAGTAAGTCGATTTTCGCTTGCTCTCTGCTGCTTTCGCATTTTCTCACCGTTTTACACGCTTCCGTCAGGCCCTGGTGTGTTTTCCGAGCTGTACCCATTCGAATTAGTCGATATATGCAATAAAAACACCACATAAATTTTTGACGAATTTTGAAAAAAAAGCAAGGTTAACCCCTTGGAATTTTTTTACCCCAAAAATCGAAAGTGCGAAATAGTAAACTTTTTCGACGGTTTCTTATGTATTTTTACGAGAAAATTCGAATGACGCTTGCAGATTTCACGTAAGTATGATATTTAACATTTTATGTGGGTTTAAATAAGTAAGTCGATTTTCGCTTGCTCTCTGCTGCTTTCGCATTTTCTCACCGTTTTACACGCTTCCGTCAGGCCCTGGTGTGTTTTCCGAGCTGTACCCATTCGAATTAGTCGATATATGCAATAAAAACACCACATAAATTTTTGACGAATTTTGAAAAAAAAGCAAGGTTAACCCCTTGGAATTTTTTTACCCCAAAAATCGAAAGTGCGAAATAGTAAACTTTTTCGACGGTTTCTTATGTATTTTTACGAGAAAATTCGAATGACGCTTGCAGATTTCACGTAAGTATGATATTTAACATTTTATGTGGGTTTAAATAAGTAAGTCGATTTTCGCTTGCTCTGTGCTGCTTTCGCATTTTCTCACCGTTTTACACGCTTCCGTCAGGCCCTGGTGTGTTTTCCGAGCTGTACCCATTCGAATTAGTCGATATATGCAATAAAAACACCACATAAATTTTTGACGAATTTTGAAAAAAAAGCAAGGTTAACCCCTTGGAATTTTTTTACCCCAAAAATCGAAAGTGCGAAATAGTAAACTTTTTCGACGGTTTCTTATGTATTTTTACGAGAAAATTCGAATGACGCTTGCAGATTTCACGTAAGTATGATATTTAACATTTTATGTGGGTTTAAATAAGTAAGTCGATTTTCGCTTGCTCTCTGCTGCTTTCGCATTTTCTCACCGTTTTACACGCTTCCGTCAGGCCCTGGTGTGTTTTCCGAGCTGTACCCATTCGAATTAGTCGATATATGCAATAAAAACACCACATAAATTTTTGACGAATTTTGAAAAAAAAGCAAGGTTAACCCCTTGGAATTTTTTTACCCCAAAAATCGAAAGTGCGAAATAGTAAACTTTTTCGACGGTTTCTTATGTATTTTTACGAGAAAATTCGAATGACGCTTGCAGATTTCACGTAAGTATGATATTTAACATTTTATGTGGGTTTAAATAAGTAAGTCGATTTTCGCTTGCTCTCTGCTGCTTTCGCATTTTCTCACCGTTTTACACGCTTCCGTCAGGCCCTGGTGTGTTTTCCGAGCTCTACCCATTCCAATTAGTCGATATATGCAATAAAAACACCACATAAATTTTTGACGAATTTTGAAAAAAAAGCAAGGTTAACCCCTTGGAATTTTTTTACCCCAAAAATCGAAAGTGCGAAATAGTAAACTTTTTCGACGGTTTCTTATGTATTTTTACGAGAAAATTCGAATGAAGCTTGCAGATTTCACGTAAGTATGATATTTAACATTTTATGTGGGTTTAAATAAGTAAGTCGATTTTCGCTTGCTCTCTGCTGCTTTCGCATTTTCTCACCGTTTTACACGCTTCCGTCAGGCCCTGGTGTGTTTTCCGAGCTCTACCCATTCCAATTAGTCGATATATGCAATAAAAACACCAAATAAATTTTTGACGAATTTTGAAAAAAAAGCAAGGTTAACCCCTTGGAATTTTTTTACCCCAAAAATCGAAAGTGCGAAATAGTAAACTTTTTCGACGGTTTCTTATGTATTTTTACGAGAAAATTCGAATGACGCTTGCAGATTTCACGTAAGTATGATATTTAACATTTTATGTAGGTTTAAATAAGTAAGTCGCTTTTCGCTTGCTCTCTGCTGCTTTCGCATTTTCTCACCGTTTTACACGCTTCCGTCAGGCGCTGGTGTGTTTTCCGAGCTCTACCCATTCGAATTAGTCGATATATGCAATAAAAACACCACATAAATTTTTGACGAATTTTGAAAAAAAAGCAAGGTTAACCCCTTGGAATTTTTTTACCCCAAAAATCGAAAGTGCGAAATAGCAAACTTTTTCGACGGTTTCTTATGTATTTTTACGAGAAAATTCGAATGACGCTTGCAGATTTCACGTAAGTATGATATTTAACATTTTATGTGGGTTTAAATAAGTAAGTCGATTTTCGCTTGCTCTCTGCTGCTTTCGCATTTTCTCACCGTTTTACACGCTTCCGTCAGGCGCTGGTGTGTTTTCCGAGCTCTACCCATTCGAATTAGTCGATATATGCAATAAAAACACCACATAAATTTTTGACGAATTTTGAAAAAAAAGCAAGGTTAACCCCTTGGAATTTTTTTACCCCAAAAATCGAAAGTGCGAAATAGCAAACTTTTTCGACGGTTTCTTATGTATTTTTACGAGAAAATTCGAATGACGCTTGCAGATTTCACGTAAGTATGATATTTAACATTTTATGTGGGTTTAAATAAGTAAGTCGATTTTCGCTTGCTCTCTGCTGCTTTCGCATTTTCTCACCGTTTTACACGCTTCCGTCAGGCCCTGGTGTGTTTTCCGAGCTCTACCCATTCGAATTAGTCGATATATGCAATAAAAACACCACATAAATTTTTGACGAATTTTGAAAAAAAAAGCAAGGTTAACCCCTTGGAATTTTTTTACCCCAAAAATCGAAAGTGCGAAATAGTAAACTTTTTCGACGGTTTCTTATGTATTTTTACGAGAAAATTCGAATGACGCTTGCAGATTTCACGTAAGTATGATATTTAACATTTTATGTGGGTTTAAATAAGTAAGTCGATTTTCGCTTGCTCTCTGCTGCTTTCGCATTTTCTCACCGTTTTACACGCTTCCGTCAGGCCCTGGTGTGTTTTCCGAGCTGTACCCATTCGAATTAGTCGATATATGCAATAAAAACACCACATAAATTTTTGACGAATTTTGAAAAAAAAGCAAGGTTAACCCCTTGGAATTTTTTTACCCCAAAAATCGAAAGTGCGAAATAGTAAACTTTTACGACGGTTTCTTATGTATTTTTACGAGAAAATTCGAATGACGCTTGCAGATTTCACGTAAGTATGATATTTAACATTTTATGTGGGTTTAAATAAGTAAGTCGATTTTCGATAGCTCTCTGCTGCTTTCGCATTTTCTCACCGTTTTACACGCTTCCGTCAGGCTCTGGTGTGTTTTCCGAGCTCTACCCATTCGAATTAGTCGATATATGCAATAAAAACACCACATAAATTTTTGACGAATTTTGAAAAAAAAGCAAGGTTAACCCCTTGGAATTTTTTTACCCCAAAAATCGAAAGTGCGAAATAGCAAACTTTTACGACGGTTTCTTATGTATTTTTACGAGAAAATTCGAATGACGCTTGCAGATTTCACGTAAGTATGATATTTAACATTTTATGTGGGTTTAAATAAGTAAGTCGATTTTCGCTTGCTCTCTGCTGCTTTCGCATTTTCTCACCGTTTTACACGCTTCCGTCAGGCCCTGGTGTGTTTTCCGAGCTCTACCCATTCGAATTAGTCGATATATGCAATAAAAACACCACATAAATTTTTGACGAATTTTGAAAAAAAAGCAAGGTTAACCCCTTGGAATTTTTTTACCCCAAAAATCGAAAGTGCGAAATAGCAAACTTTTTCGACGGTTTCTTATGTATTTTTACGAGAAAATTCGAATGACGCTTGCAGATTTCACGTAAGTATGATATTTAACATTTTATGTGGGTTTAAATAAGTAAGTCGATTTTCGCTTGCTCTCTGCTGCTTTCGCATTTTCTCACCGTTTTACACGCTTCCGTCAGGCCCTGGTGTGTTTTCCGAGCTCTACCCATTCGAATTAGTCGATATATGCAATAAAAACACCACATAAATTTTTGACGAATTTTGAAAAAAAAGCAAGGTTAACCCCTTGGAATTTTTTTACCCCAAAAATCGAAAGTGCGAAATAGTAAACTTTTTCGACGGTTTCTTATGTATTTTTACGAGAAAATTCGAATGACGCTTGCAGATTTCACGTAAGTATGATATTTAACATTTTATGTGGGTTTAAATAAGTAAGTCGATTTTCGCTTGCTCTGTGCTGCTTTCGCATTTTCTCACCGTTTTACACGCTTCCGTCAGGCCCTGGTGTGTTTTCCGAGCTGTACCCATTCGAATTAGTCGATATATGCAATAAAAACACCACATAAATTTTTGACGAATTTTGAAAAAAAAGCAAGGTTAACCCCTTGGAATTTTTTTACCCCAAAAATCGAAAGTGCGAAATAGTAAACTTTTTCGACGGTTTCTTATGTATTTTTACGAGAAAATTCGAATGACGCTTGCAGATTTCACGTAAGTATGATATTTAACATTTTATGTGGGTTTAAATAAGTAAGTCGATTTTCGCTTGCTCTCTGCTGCTTTCGCATTTTCTCACCGTTTTACACGCTTCCGTCAGGCCCTGGTGTGTTTTCCGAGCTGTACCCATTCGAATTAGTCGATATATGCAATAAAAACACCACATAAATTTTTGACGAATTTTGAAAAAAAAGCAAGGTTAACCCCTTGGAATTTTTTTACCCCAAAAATCGAAAGTGCGAAATAGTAAACTTTTTCGACGGTTTCTTATGTATTTTTACGAGAAAATTCGAATGACGCTTGCAGATTTCACGTAAGTATGATATTTAACATTTTATGTGGGTTTAAATAAGTAAGTCGATTTTCGCTTGCTCTCTGCTGCTTTCGCATTTTCTCACCGTTTTACACGCTTCCGTCAGGCCCTGGTGTGTTTTCCGAGCTGTACCCATTCGAATTAGTCGATATATGCAATAAAAACACCACATAAATTTTTGACGAATTTTGAAAAAAAAGCAAGGTTAACCCCTTGGAATTTTTTTACCCCAAAAATCGAAAGTGCGAAATAGTAAACTTTTTCGACGGTTTCTTATGTATTTTTACGAGAAAATTCGAATGACGCTTGCAGATTTCACGTAAGTATGATATTTAACATTTTATGTGGGTTTAAATAAGTAAGTCGATTTTCGCTTGCTCTGTGCTGCTTTCGCATTTTCTCACCGTTTTACACGCTTCCGTCAGGCCCTGGTGTGTTTTCCGAGCTGTACCCATTCGAATTAGTCGATATATGCAATAAAAACACCACATAAATTTTTGACGAATTTTGAAAAAAAAGCAAGGTTAACCCCTTGGAATTTTTTTACCCCAAAAATCGAAAGTGCGAAATAGTAAACTTTTTCGACGGTTTCTTATGTATTTTTACGAGAAAATTCGAATGACGCTTGCAGATTTCACGTAAGTATGATATTTAACATTTTATGTGGGTTTAAATAAGTAAGTCGATTTTCGCTTGCTCTCTGCTGCTTTCGCATTTTCTCACCGTTTTACACGCTTCCGTCAGGCCCTGGTGTGTTTTCCGAGCTGTACCCATTCGAATTAGTCGATATATGCAATAAAAACACCACATAAATTTTTGACGAATTTTGAAAAAAAAGCAAGGTTAACCCCTTGGAATTTTTTTACCCCAAAAATCGAAAGTGCGAAATAGTAAACTTTTTCGACGGTTTCTTATGTATTTTTACGAGAAAATTCGAATGACGCTTGCAGATTTCACGTAAGTATGATATTTAACATTTTATGTGGGTTTAAATAAGTAAGTCGATTTTCGCTTGCTCTCTGCTGCTTTCGCATTTTCTCACCGTTTTACACGCTTCCGTCAGGCCCTGGTGTGTTTTCCGAGCTCTACCCATTCCAATTAGTCGATATATGCAATAAAAACACCACATAAATTTTTGACGAATTTTGAAAAAAAAGCTAGGTTAACCCCTTGGAATTTTTTTACCCCAAAAATCGAAAGTGCGAAATAGTAAACTTTTTCGACGGTTTCTTATGTATTTTTACGAGAAAATTCGAATGAAGCTTGCAGATTTCACGTAAGTATGATATTTAACATTTTATGTGGGTTTAAATAAGTAAGTCGATTTTCGCTTGCTCTCTGCTGCTTTCGCATTTTCTCACCGTTTTACACGCTTCCGTCAGGCCCTGGTGTGTTTTCCGAGCTCTACCCATTCCAATTAGTCGATATATGCAATAAAAACACCAAATAAATTTTTGACGAATTTTGAAAAAAAAGCAAGGTTAACCCCTTGGAATTTTTTTACCCCAAAAATCGAAAGTGCGAAATAGTAAACTTTTTCGACGGTTTCTTATGTATTTTTACGAGAAAATTCGAATGACGCTTGCAGATTTCACGTAAGTATGATATTTAACATTTTATGTAGGTTTAAATAAGTAAGTCGCTTTTCGCTTGCTCTCTGCTGCTTTCGCATTTTCTCACCGTTTTACACGCTTCCGTCAGGCGCTGGTGTGTTTTCCGAGCTCTACCCATTCGAATTAGTCGATATATGCAATAAAAACACCACATAAATTTTTGACGAATTTTGAAAAAAAAGCAAGGTTAACCCCTTGGAATTTTTTTACCCCAAAAATCGAAAGTGCGAAATAGCAAACTTTTTCGACGGTTTCTTATGTATTTTTACGAGAAAATTCGAATGACGCTTGCAGATTTCACGTAAGTATGATATTTAACATTTTATGTGGGTTTAAATAAGTAAGTCGATTTTCGCTTGCTCTCTGCTGCTTTCGCATTTTCTCACCGTTTTACACGCTTCCGTCAGGCGCTGGTGTGTTTTCCGAGCTCTACCCATTCGAATTAGTCGATATATGCAATAAAAACACCACATAAATTTTTGACGAATTTTGAAAAAAAAGCAAGGTTAACCCCTTGGAATTTTTTTACCCCAAAAATCGAAAGTGCGAAATAGCAAACTTTTTCGACGGTTTCTTATGTATTTTTACGAGAAAATTCGAATGACGCTTGCAGATTTCACGTAAGTATGATATTTAACATTTTATGTGGGTTTAAATAAGTAAGTCGATTTTCGCTTGCTCTCTGCTGCTTTCGCATTTTCTCACCGTTTTACACGCTTCCGTCAGGCCCTGGTGTGTTTTCCGAGCTCTACCCATTCGAATTAGTCGATATATGCAATAAAAACACCACATAAATTTTTGACGAATTTTGAAAAAAAAAGCAAGGTTAACCCCTTGGAATTTTTTTACCCCAAAAATCGAAAGTGCGAAATAGTAAACTTTTTCGACGGTTTCTTATGTATTTTTACGAGAAAATTCGAATGACGCTTGCAGATTTCACGTAAGTATGATATTTAACATTTTATGTGGGTTTAAATAAGTAAGTCGATTTTCGCTTGCTCTCTGCTGCTTTCGCATTTTCTCACCGTTTTACACGCTTCCGTCAGGCCCTGGTGTGTTTTCCGAGCTGTACCCATTCGAATTAGTCGATATATGCAATAAAAACACCACATAAATTTTTGACGAATTTTGAAAAAAAAGCAAGGTTAACCCCTTGGAATTTTTTTACCCCAAAAATCGAAAGTGCGAAATAGTAAACTTTTACGACGGTTTCTTATGTATTTTTACGAGAAAATTCGAATGACGCTTGCAGATTTCACGTAAGTATGATATTTAACATTTTATGTGGGTTTAAATAAGTAAGTCGATTTTCGATAGCTCTCTGCTGCTTTCGCATTTTCTCACCGTTTTACACGCTTCCGTCAGGCTCTGGTGTGTTTTCCGAGCTCTACCCATTCGAATTAGTCGATATATGCAATAAAAACACCACATAAATTTTTGACGAATTTTGAAAAAAAAGCAAGGTTAACCCCTTGGAATTTTTTTACCCCAAAAATCGAAAGTGCGAAATAGCAAACTTTTTCGACGGTTTCTTATGTATTTTTACGAGAAAATTCGAATGACGCTTGCAGATTTCACGTAAGTATGATATTTAACATTTTATGTGGGTTTAAATAAGTAAGTCGATTTTCGCTTGCTCTCTGCTGCTTTCGCATTTTCTCACCGTTTTACACGCTTCCGTCAGGCCCTGGTGTGTTTTCCGAGCTCTACCCATTCGAATTAGTCGATATATGCAATAAAAACACCACATAAATTTTTGACGAATTTTGAAAAAAAAGCAAGGTTAACCCCTTGGAATTTTTTTACCCCAAAAATCGAAAGTGCGAAATAGTAAACTTTTTCGACGGTTTCTTATGTATTTTTACGAGAAAATTCGAATGACGCTTGCAGATTTCACGTAAGTATGATATTTAACATTTTATGTGGGTATAAGTAAGTCGATTTTCGCTTGCTCTCTGCTGCTTTCGCATTTTCTCACCGTTTTACACGCTTCCGTCAGGCCCTGGTGTGTTTTCCGAGCTCTACCCATTCGAATTAGTCGATATATGCAATAAAAACACCACATAAATTTTTGACGAATTTTGAAAAAAAAGCAAGGTTAACCCCTTGGAATTTTTTTACCCCAAAAATCGAAAGTGCGAAATAGTAAACTTTTTCGACGGTTTCTTATGTATTTTTACGAGAAAATTCGAATGACGCTTGCAGATTTCACGTAAGTATGATATTTAACATTTTATGTGGGTTTAAATAAGTAAGTCGATTTTCGCTTGCTCTCTGCTGCTTTCGCATTTTCTCACCGTTTTACACGCTTCCGTCAGGCCCTGGTGTGTTTTCCGAGCTCTACCCATTCGAATTAGTCGATATATGCAATAAAAACACCACATAAATTTTTGACGAATTTTGAAAAAAAAGCAAGGTTAACCCCTTGGAATTTTTTTACCCCAAAAATCGAAAGTGCGAAATAGTAAACTTTTTCGACGGTTTCTTATGTATTTTTACGAGAAAATTCGAATGACGCTTGCAGATTTCACGTAAGTATGATATTTAACATTTTATGTGGGTTTAAATAAGTAAGTCGATTTTCGCTTGCTCTCTGCTGCTTTCGCATTTTCTCACCGTTTTACACGCTTCCGTCAGGCCCTGGTGTGTTTTCCGAGCTCTACCCATTCGAATTAGTCGATATATGCAATAAAAACACCACATAAATTTTTGACGAATTTTGAAAAAAAAGCAAGGTTAACCCCTTGGAATTTTTTTACCCCAAAAATCGAAAGTGCGAAATAGTAAACTTTTTCGACGGTTTCTTATGTATTTTTACGAGAAAATTCGAATGACGCTTGCAGATTTCACGTAAGTATGATATTTAACATTTTATGTGGGTTTAAATAAGTAAGTCGATTTTCGCTTGCTCTCTGCTGCTTTCGCATTTTCTCACCGTTTTACACGCTTCCGTCAGGCCCTGGTGTGTTTTCCGAGCTGTACCCATTCGAATTAGTCGATATATGCAATAAAAACACCACATAAATTTTTGACGAATTTTGAAAAAAAAGCAAGGTTAACCCCTTGGAATTTTTTTACCCCAAAAATCGAAAGTGCGAAATAGTAAACTTTTTCGACGGTTTCTTATGTATTTTTACGAGAAAATTCGAATGACGCTTGCAGATTTCACGTAAGTATGATATTTAACATTTTATGTGGGTTTAAATAAGTAAGTCGATTTTCGCTTGCTCTCTGCTGCTTTCGCATTTTCTCACCGTTTTACACGCTTCCGTCAGGCCCTGGTGTGTTTTCCGAGCTCTACCCATTCGAATTAGTCGATATATGCAATAAAAACACCACATAAATTTTTGACGAATTTTGAAAAAAAAGCAAGGTTAACCCCTTGGAATTTTTTTACCCCAAAAATCGAAAGTGCGAAATAGTAAACTTTTTCGACGGTTTCTTATGTATTTTTACGAGAAAATTCGAATGACGCTTGCAGATTTCACGTAAGTATGATATTTAACATTTTATGTGGGTTTAAATAAGTAAGTCGCTTTTCGCTTGCTCTCTGCTGCTTTCGCATTTTCTCACCGTTTTACACGCTTCCGTCAGGCCCTGGTGTGATTTCCGAGCTCTACCCATTCGAATTAGTCGATATATGCAATAAAAACACCACATAAATTTTTGACGAATTTTGAAAAAAAAGCAAGGTTAACCCCTTGGAATTTTTTTACCCCAAAAATCGAAAGTGCGAAATAGCAAACTTTTTCGACGGTTTCTTATGTATTTTTACGAGAAAATTCGAATGACGCTTGCAGATTTCACGTAAGTATGATATTTAACATTTTATGTGGGTTTAAATAAGTAAGTCGATTTTCGCTTGCTCTCTGCTGCTTTCGCATTTTCTCACCGTTTTACACGCTTCCGTCAGGCCCTGGTGTGTTTTCCGAGCTGTACCCATTCGAATTAGTCGATATATGCAATAAAAACACCACATAAATTTTTGACGAATTTTGAAAAAAAAGCAAGGTTAACCCCTTGGAATTTTTTTACCCCAAAAATCGAAAGTGCGAAATAGTAAACTTTTTCGACGGTTTCTTATGTATTTTTACGAGAAAATTCGAATGACGCTTGCAGATTTCACGTAAGTATGATATTTAACATTTTATGTGGGTTTAAATAAGTAAGTCGATTTTCGCTTGCTCTCTGCTGCTTTCGCATTTTCTCACCGTTTTACACGCTTCCGTCAGGCCCTGGTGTGTTTTCCGAGCTCTACCCATTCGAATTAGTCGATATATGCAATAAAAACACCACATAAATTTTTGACGAATTTTGAAAAAAAAGCAAGGTTAACCCCTTGGAATTTTTTTACCCCAAAAATCGAAAGTGCGAAATAGTAAACTTTTTCGACGGTTTCTTATGTATTTTTACGAGAAAATTCGAATGACGCTTGCAGATTTCACGTAAGTATGATATTTAACATTTTATGTGGGTTTAAATAAGTAAGTCGATTTTCGCTTGCTCTCTGCTGCTTTCGCATTTTCTCACCGTTTTACACGCTTCCGTCAGGCCCTGGTGTGTTTTCCAAGCTCTACCCATTCGAATTAGTCGATATATGCAATAAAAACACCACATAAATTTTTGACGAATTTTGAAAAAAAAGCAAGGTTAACCCCTTGGAATTTTTTTACCCCAAAAATCGAAAGTGCGAAATAGTAAACTTTTTCGACGGTTTCTTATGTATTTTTACGAGAAAATTCGAAAGACGCTTGCAGATTTCACGTAAGTATGATATTTAACATTTTATGTGGGTTTAAATAAGTAAGTCGATTTTCGCTTGCTCTCTGCTGCTTTCGCATTTTCTCACCGTTTTACACGCTTCCGTCAGGCCCTGGTGTGTTTTCCGAGCTCTACCCGTTCGAATTAGTCGATATATGCAATAAAAACACCACATAAATTTTTGACGAATTTTGAAAAAAAAGCAAGGTTAACCCCTTGGAATTTTTTTACCCCAAAAATCGAAAGTGCGAAATAGTAAACTTTTTCGACGGTTTCTTATGTATTTTTACGAGAAAATTCGAATGACGCTTGCAGATTTCACGTAAGTATGATATTTAACATTTTATGTGGGTATAAGTAAGTCGATTTTCGCTTGCTCTCTGCTGCTTTCGCATTTTCTCACCGTTTTACACGCTTCCGTCAGGCCCTGGTGTGTTTTCCGAGCTCTACCCATTCGAATTAGTCGATATATGCAATAAAAACACCACATAAATTTTTGACGAATTTTGAAAAAAAAGCAAGGTTAACCCCTTGGAATTTTTTTACCCCAAAAATCGAAAGTGCGAAATAGTAAACTTTTTCGACGGTTTCTTATGTATTTTTACGAGAAAATTCGAATGACGCTTGCAGATTTCACGTAAGTATGATATTTAACATTTTATGTGGGTTTAAATAAGTAAGTCGATTTTCGCTTGCTCTCTGCTGCTTTCGCATTTTCTCACCGTTTTACACGCTTCCGTCAGGCCCTGGTGTGTTTTCCGAGCTCTACCCATTCGAATTAGTCGATATATGCAATAAAAACACCACATAAATTTTTGACGAATTTTGAAAAAAAAGCAAGGTTAACCCCTTGGAATTTTTTTACCCCAAAAATCGAAAGTGCGAAATAGTAAACTTTTTCGACGGTTTCTTATGTATTTTTACGAGAAAATTCGAATGACGCTTGCAGATTTCACGTAAGTATGATATTTAACATTTTATGTGGGTTTAAATAAGTAAGTCGATTTTCGCTTGCTCTCTGCTGTTTTCGCATTTTCTCACCGTTTTACACGCTTCCGTCAGGCCCTGGTGTGTTTTCCGAGCTCTACCCATTCGAATTAGTCGATATATGCAATAAAAACACCACATAAATTTTTGACGAATTTTGAAAAAAAAGCAAGGTTAACCCCTTGGAATTTTTTTACCCCAAAAATCGAAAGTGCGACATAGTAAACTTTTTCGACGGTTTCTTATGTATTTTTACGAGAAAATTCGAATGACGCTTGCAGATTTCACGTAAGTATGATATTTAACATTTTATGTGGGTTTAAATAAGTAAGTCGATTTTCGCTTGTTCTCTGCTGCTTTCGCATTTTCTCACCGTTTTACACGCTTCGGTCAGGCCCTGGTGTGATTTCCGAGCTCTACCCATTCGAATTAGTCGATATATGCAATAAAAACACCACATAAATTTTTGACGAATTTTGAAAAAAAAGCAAGGTTAACCCCTTGGAATTTTTTTACCCCAAAAATCGAAAGTGCGAAATAGCAAACTTTTTCGACGGTTTCTTATGTATTTTTACGAGAAAATTCGAATGACGCTTGCAGATTTCACGTAAGTATGATATTTAACATTTTATGTGGGTTTAAATAAGTAAGTCGATTTTCGCTTGCTCTCTGCTGCTTTCGCATTTTCTCACCGTTTTACACGCTTCCGTCAGGCCCTGGTGTGATTTCCGAGCTCTACCCATTCGAATTAGTCGATATATGCAATAAAAACACCACATAAATTTTTGACGAATTTTGAAAAAAAAGCAAGGTTAACCCCTTGGAATTTTTTTACCCCAAAAATCGAAAGTGCGAAATAGTAAACTTTTACGACGGTTTCTTATGTATTTTTACGAGAAAATTCGAATGACGCTTGCAGATTTCACGTAAGTATGATATTTAACATTTTATGTGGGTTTAAATAAGTAAGTCGATTTTCGATAGCTCTCTGCTGCTTTCGCATTTTCTCACCGTTTTACACGCTTCCGTCAGGCCCTGGTGTGTTTTCCGAGCTCTACCCATTCGAATTAGTCGATATATGCAATAAAAACACCACATAAATTTTTGACGAATTTTGAAAAAAAAGCAAGGTTAACCCCTTGGAATTTTTTTACCCCAAAAATCGAAAGTGCGAAATAGCAAACTTTTTCGACGGTTTCTTATGTATTTTTACGAGAAAATTCGAATGACGCTTGCAGATTTCACGTAAGTATGATATTTAACATTTTATGTGGGTTTAAATAAGTAAGTCGATTTTCGCTTGCTCTCTGCTGCTTTCGCATTTTCTCACCGTTTTACACGCTTCCGTCAGGCCCTGGTGTGTTTTCCGAGCTCTACCCATTCGAATTAGTCGATATATGCAATAAAAACACCACATAAATTTTTGACGAATTTTGAAAAAAAAGCAAGGTTAACCCCTTGGAATTTTTTTACCCCAAAAATCGAAAGTGCGAAATAGTAAACTTTTTCGACGGTTTCTTATGTATTTTTACGAGAAAATTCGAATGACGCTTGCAGATTTCACGTAAGTATGATATTTAACATTTTATGTGGGTATAAGTAAGTCGATTTTCGCTTGCTCTCTGCTGCTTTCGCATTTTCTCACCGTTTTACACGCTTCCGTCAGGCCCTGGTGTGTTTTCCGAGCTCTACCCATTCGAATTAGTCGATATATGCAATAAAAACACCACATAAATTTTTGACGAATTTTGAAAAAAAAGCAAGGTTAACCCCTTGGAATTTTTTTACCCCAAAAATCGAAAGTGCGAAATAGTAAACTTTTTCGACGGTTTCTTATGTATTTTTACGAGAAAATTCGAATGACGCTTGCAGATTTCACGTAAGTATGATATTTAACATTTTATGTGGGTTTAAATAAGTAAGTCGATTTTCGCTTGCTCTCTGCTGCTTTCGCATTTTCTCACCGTTTTACACGCTTCCGTCAGGCCCTGGTGTGTTTTCCGAGCTCTACCCATTCGAATTAGTCGATATATGCAATAAAAACACCACATAAATTTTTGACGAATTTTGAAAAAAAGCAAGGTTAACCCCTTGGAATTTTTTTACCCCAAAAATCGAAAGTGCGAAATAGTAAACTTTTTCGACGGTTTCTTATGTATTTTTACGAGAAAATTCGAAAGACGCTTGCAGATTTCACGTAAGTATGATATTTAACATTTTATGTGGGTTGAAATAAGTAAGTCGATTTTCGCTTGCTCTCTGCTGCTTTCGCATTTTCTCACCGTTTTACACGCTTCCGTCAGGCCCTGGTGTGTTTTCCGAGCTCTACCCGTTCGAATTAGTCGATATATGCAATAAAAACACCACATAAATTTTTGACGAATTTTGAAAAAAAAGCAAGGTTAACCCCTTGGAATTTTTTTACCCCAAAAATCGAAAGTGCGAAATAGTAAACTTTTTCGACGGTTTCTTATGTATTTTTACGAGAAAATTCGAATGACGCTTGCAGATTTCACGTAAGTATGATATTTAACATTTTATGTGGGTTTAAATAAGTAAGTCGATTTTCGATAGCTCTCTGCTGCTTTCGCATTTTCTCACCGTTTTACACGCTTCCGTCAGGCCCTGGTGTGTTTTCCGAGCTCTACCCATTCGAATTAGTCGATATATACAATAAAAACACCACATAAATTTTTGACGAATTTTGAAAAAAAAGCAAGGTTAACCCCTTGGAATTTTTTTACCCCAAAAATCGAAAGTGCGAAATAGTAAACTTTTTCGACGGTTTCTTATGTATTTTTACGAGAAAATTCGAATGACGCTTGCAGATTTCACGTAAGTATGATATTTAACATTTTATGTGGGTATAAGTAAGTCGATTTTCGCTTGCTCTCTGCTGCTTTCGCATTTTCTCACCGTTTTACACGCTTCCGTCAGGCCCTGGTGTGTTTTCCGAGCTCTACCCATTCGAATTAGTCGATATATGCAATAAAAACACCACATAAATTTTTGACGAATTTTGAAAAAAAAGCAAGGTTAACCCCTTGGAATTTTTTTACCCCAAAAATCGAAAGTGCGAAATAGTAAACTTTTTCGACGGTTTCTTATGTATTTTTACGAGAAAATTCGAATGACGCTTGCAGATTTCACGTAAGTATGATATTTAACATTTTATGTGGGTTTAAATAAGTAAGTCGATTTTCGCTTGCTCTCTGCTGCTTTCGCATTTTCTCACCGTTTTACACGCTTCCGTCAGGCCCTGGTGTGTTTTCCGAGCTCTACCCATTCGAATTAGTCGATATATGCAATAAAAACACCACATAAATTTTTGACGAATTTTGAAAAAAAAGCAAGGTTAACCCCTTGGAATTTTTTTACCCCAAAAATCGAAAGTGCGAAATAGTAAACTTTTTCGACGGTTTCTTATGTATTTTTACGAGAAAATTCGAATGACGCTTGCAGATTTCACGTAAGTATGATATTTAACATTTTATGTGGGTTTAAATAAGTAAGTCGATTTTCGCTTGCTCTCTGCTGTTTTCGCATTTTCTCACCGTTTTACACGCTTCCGTCAGGCCCTGGTGTGTTTTCCGAGCTCTACCCATTCGAATTAGTCGATATATGCAATAAAAACACCACATAAATTTTTGACGAATTTTGAAAAAAAAGCAAGGTTAACCCCTTGGAATTTTTTTACCCCAAAAATCGAAAGTGCGACATAGTAAACTTTTTCGACGGTTTCTTATGTATTTTTACGAGAAAATTCGAATGACGCTTGCAGATTTCACGTAAGTATGATATTTAACATTTTATGTGGGTTTAAATAAGTAAGTCGATTTTCGCTTGTTCTCTGCTGCTTTCGCATTTTCTCACCGTTTTACACGCTTCCGTCAGGCCCTGGTGTGATTTCCGAGCTCTACCCATTCGAATTAGTCGATATATGCAATAAAAACACCACATAAATTTTTGACGAATTTTGAAAAAAAAGCAAGGTTAACCCCTTGGAATTTTTTTACCCCAAAAATCGAAAGTGCGAAATAGCAAACTTTTTCGACGGTTTCTTATGTATTTTTACGAGAAAATTCGAATGACGCTTGCAGATTTCACGTAAGTATGATATTTAACATTTTATGTGGGTTTAAATAAGTAAGTCGATTTTCGCTTGCTCTCTGCTGCTTTCGCATTTTCTCACCGTTTTACACGCTTCCGTCAGGCCCTGGTGTGATTTCCGAGCTCTACCCATTCGAATTAGTCGATATATGCAATAAAAACACCACATAAATTTTTGACGAATTTTGAAAAAAAAGCAAGGTTAACCCCTTGGAATTTTTTTACCCCAAAAATCGAAAGTGCGAAATAGTAAACTTTTACGACGGTTTCTTATGTATTTTTACGAGAAAATTCGAATGACGCTTGCAGATTTCACGTAAGTATGATATTTAACATTTTATGTGGGTTTAAATAAGTAAGTCGATTTTCGATAGCTCTCTGCTGCTTTCGCATTTTCTCACCGTTTTACACGCTTCCGTCAGGCCCTGGTGTGTTTTCCGAGCTCTACCCATTCGAATTAGTCGATATATGCAATAAAAACACCACATAAATTTTTGACGAATTTTGAAAAAAAAGCAAGGTTAACCCCTTGGAATTTTTTTACCCCAAAAATCGAAAGTGCGAAATAGTAAACTTTTTCGACGGTTTCTTATGTATTTTTACGAGAAAATTCGAATGACGCTTGCAGATTTCACGTAAGTATGATATTTAACATTTTATGTGGGTTTAAATAAGTAAGTCGATTTTCGCTTGCTCTCTGCTGCTTTCGCATTTTCTCACCGTTTTACACGCTTCCGTCAGGCCCTGGTGTGTTTTCCGAGCTCTACCCATTCGAATTAGTCGATATATGCAATAAAAACACCACATAAATTTTTGACGAATTTTGAAAAAAAAGCAAGGTTAACCCCTTGGAATTTTTTTACCCCAAAAATCGAAAGTGCGAAATAGTAAACTTTTTCGACGGTTTCTTATGTATTTTTACGAGAAAATTCGAATGACGCTTGCAGATTTCACGTAAGTATGATATTTAACATTTTATGTGGGTTTAAATAAGTAAGTCGATTTTCGCTTGCTCTCTGCTGCTTTCGCATTTTCTCACCGTTTTACACGCTTCCGTCAGGCCCTGGTGTGTTTTCCGAGCTCTACCCATTCGAATTAGTCGATATATGCAATAAAAACACCACATAAATTTTTGACGAATTTTGAAAAAAAAGCAAGGTTAACCCCTTGGAATTTTTTTACCCCAAAAATCGAAAGTGCGAAATAGTAAACTTTTTCGACGGTTTCTTATGTATTTTTACGAGAAAATTCGAATGACGCTTGCAGATTTCACGTAAGTATGATATTTAACATTTTATGTGGGTTTAAATAAGTAAGTCGATTTTCGCTTGCTCTCTGCTGCTTTCGCATTTTCTCACCGTTTTACACGCTTCCGTCAGGCCCTGGTGTGTTTTCCGAGCTCTACCCATTCGAATTAGTCGATATATGCAATAAAAACACCACATAAATTTTTGACGAATTTTGAAAAAAAAGCAAGGTTAACCCCTTGGAATTTTTTTACCCCAAAAATCGAAAGTGCGAAATAGTAAACTTTTTCGACGGTTTCTTATGTATTTTTACGAGAAAATTCGAATGACGCTTGCAGATTTCACGTAAGTATGATATTTAACATTTTATGTGGGTTTAAATAAGTAAGTCGATTTTCGCTTGCTCTCTGCTGCTTTCGCATTTTCTCACCGTTTTACACGCTTCCGTCAGGCCCTGGTGTGTTTTACGAGCTCTACCCATTCGAATTAGTCGATATATGCAATAAAAACACCACATAAATTTTTGACGAATTTTGAAAAAAAGCAAGGTTAACCCCTTGGAATTTTTTTACCCCAAAAATCGAAAGTGCGAAATAGTAAACTTTTTCGACGGTTTCTTATGTATTTTTACGAGAAAATTCGAAAGACGCTTGCAGATTTCACGTAAGTATGATATTTAACATTTTATGTGGGTTTAAATAAGTAAGTCGATTTTCGCTTGCTCTCTGCTGCTTTCGCATTTTCTCACCGTTTTACACGCTTCCGTCAGGCCCTGGTGTGTTTTCCGAGCTCTACCCGTTCGAATTAGTCGATATATGCAATAAAAACACCACATAAATTTTTGACGAATTTTGAAAAAAAAGCAAGGTTAACCCCTTGGAATTTTTTTACCCCAAAAATCGAAAGTGCGAAATAGTAAACTTTTTCGACGGTTTCTTATGTATTTTTACGAGAAAATTCGAATGACGCTTGCAGATTTCACGTAAGTATGATATTTAACATTTTATGTGGGTTTAAATAAGTAAGTCGATTTTCGATAGCTCTCTGCTGCTTTCGCATTTTCTCACCGTTTTACACGCTTCCGTCAGGCCCTGGTGTGTTTTCCGAGCTCTACCCATTCGAATTAGTCGATATATACAATAAAAACACCACATAAATTTTTGACGAATTTTGAAAAAAAAGCAAGGTTAACCCCTTGGAATTTTTTTACCCCAAAAATCGAAAGTGCGAAATAGTAAACTTTTTCGACGGTTTCTTATGTATTTTTACGAGAAAATTCGAATGACGCTTGCAGATTTCACGTAAGTATGATATTTAACATTTTATGTGGGTATAAGTAAGTCGATTTTCGCTTGCTCTCTGCTGCTTTCGCATTTTCTCACCGTTTTACACGCTTCCGTCAGGCCCTGGTGTGTTTTCCGAGCTCTACCCATTCGAATTAGTCGATATATGCAATAAAAACACCACATAAATTTTTGACGAATTTTGAAAAAAAAGCAAGGTTAACCCCTTGGAATTTTTTTACCCCAAAAATCGAAAGTGCGAAATAGTAAACTTTTTCGACGGTTTCTTATGTATTTTTACGAGAAAATTCGAATGACGCTTGCAGATTTCACGTAAGTATGATATTTAACATTTTATGTGGGTTTAAATAAGTAAGTCGATTTTCGCTTGCTCTCTGCTGCTTTCGCATTTTCTCACCGTTTTACACGCTTCCGTCAGGCCCTGGTGTGTTTTCCGAGCTCTACCCATTCGAATTAGTCGATATATGCAATAAAAACACCACATAAATTTTTGACGAATTTTGAAAAAAAAGCAAGGTTAACCCCTTGGAATTTTTTTACCCCAAAAATCGAAAGTGCGAAATAGTAAACTTTTTCGACGGTTTCTTATGTATTTTTACGAGAAAATTCGAATGACGCTTGCAGATTTCACGTAAGTATGATATTTAACATTTTATGTGGGTTTAAATAAGTAAGTCGATTTTCGCTTGCTCTCTGCTGTTTTCGCATTTTCTCACCGTTTTACACGCTTCCGTCAGGCCCTGGTGTGTTTTCCGAGCTCTACCCATTCGAATTAGTCGATATATGCAATAAAAACACCACATAAATTTTTGACGAATTTTGAAAAAAAAGCAAGGTTAACCCCTTGGAATTTTTTTACCCCAAAAATCGAAAGTGCGACATAGTAAACTTTTTCGACGGTTTCTTATGTATTTTTACGAGAAAATTCGAATGACGCTTGCAGATTTCACGTAAGTATGATATTTAACATTTTATGTGGGTTTAAATAAGTAAGTCGATTTTCGCTTGTTCTCTGCTGCTTTCGCATTTTCTCACCGTTTTACACGCTTCCGTCAGGCCCTGGTGTGATTTCCGAGCTCTACCCATTCGAATTAGTCGATATATGCAATAAAAACACCACATAAATTTTTGACGAATTTTGAAAAAAAAGCAAGGTTAACCCCTTGGAATTTTTTTACCCCAAAAATCGAAAGTGCGAAATAGTAAACTTTTTCGACGGTTTCTTATGTATTTTTACGAGAAAATTCGAATGACGCTTGCAGATTTCACGTAAGTATGATATTTAACATTTTATGTGGGTTTAAATAAGTAAGTCGATTTTCGCTTGCTCTCTGCTGCTTTCGCATTTTCTCACCGTTTTACACGCTTCCGTCAGGCCCTGGTGTGTTTTCCGAGCTGTACCCATTCGAATTAGTCGATATATGCAATAAAAACACCACATAAATTTTTGACGAATTTTGAAACAAAAGCAAGGTTAACCCCTTGGAATTTTTTTACCCCAAAAATCGAAAGTGCGAAATAGTAAACTTTTTCGACGGTTTCTTATGTATTTTTACGAGAAAATTCGAATGAAGCTTGCAGATTTCACGTGAGTATGATATTTAACATTTTATGTGGGTTTAAATAAGTAAGTCGATTTTCGCTTGCTCTCTGCTGCTTTCGCATTTTCTCACCGTTTTACACGCTTCCGTCAGGCCCTGGTGTGTTTTCCGAGCTGTACCCATTCGAATTAGTCGATATATGCAATAAAAACACCACATAAATTTTTGACGAATTTTGAAAAAAAAGCAAGGTTAACCCCTTGGAATTTTTTTACCCCAAAAATCGAAAGTGCGAAATAGTAAACTTTTTCGACGGTTTCTTATGTATTTTTACGAGAAAATTCGAATGACGCTTGCAGATTTCACGTAAGTATGATATTTAACATTTTATGTGGGTTTAAATAAGTAAGTCGATTTTCGCTTGCTCTCTGCTGCTTTCGCATTTTCTCACGGTTTTACACGCTTCCGTCAGGCCCTGGTGTGTTTTCCGAGCTCTACCCATTCGAATTAGTCGATATATGCAATAAAAACACCACATAAATTTTTGACGAATTTTGAAAAAAAAGCAAGGTTGGAATTTTTTTACCCCAAAAATCGAAAGTGCGAAATAGTAAACTTTTTCGACGGTTTCTTATGTATTTTTAAGAGAAAATTCGAATGACGCTTGCAGATTTCACGTAAGTATGATATTTAACATTTTATGTGGGTTTAAATAAGTAAGTCGATTTTCGATTGCTCTCTGCTGCTTTCGCATTTTCTCACCGTTTTACACGCTTCCGTCAGGCCCTGGTGTGATTTCCGAGCTCTACCCATTCGAATTAGTCGATATATGCAATAAAAACACCACATAAATTTTTGACGAATTTTGAAAAAAAAGCAAGGTTAACCCCTTGGAATTTTTTTACCCCAAAAATCGAAAGTGCGAAATAGCAAACTTTTTCGACGGTTTCTTATGTATTTTTACGAGAAAATTCGAATGACGCTTGCAGATTTCACGTAAGTATGATATTTAACATTTTATGTGGGTTTAAATAAGTAAGTCGATTTTCGCTTGCTCTCTGCTGCTTTCGCATTTTCTCACCGTTTTACACGCTTCCGTCAGGCCCTGGTGTGTTTTCCGAGCTGTACCCATTCGAATTAGTCGATATATGCAATAAAAACACCACATAAATTTTTGACGAATTTTGAAAAAAAAGCAAGGTTAATCCCTTGGAATTTTTTTACCCCAAAAATCGAAAGTGCGAAATAGTAAACTTTTTCGACGGTTTCTTATGTATTTTTACGAGAAAATTCGAATGACGCTTGCAGATTTCACGTAAGTATGATATTTAACATTTTATGTGGGTTTAAATAAGTAAGTCGATTTTCGATAGCTCTCTGCTGCTTTCGCATTTTCTCACCGTTTTACACGCTTCCGTCAGGCCCTGGTGTGTTTTCCGAGCTCTACCCATTCGAATTAGTCGATATATGCAATAAAAACACCACATAAATTTTTGACGAATTTTGAAAAAAAAGCAAGGTTAACCCCTTGGAATTTTTTTACCCCAAAAATCGAAAGTGCGAAATAGTAAACTTTTTCGACGGTTTCTTATGTATTTTTACGAGAAAATTCGAATGACGCTTGCAGATTTCACGTAAGTATGATATTTAACATTTTATGTGGGTTTAAATAAGTAAGTCGATTTTCGCTTGCTCTCTGCTGCTTTCGCATTTTCTCACCGTTTTACACGCTTCCGTCAGGCCCTGGTGTGTTTTCCGAGCTGTACCCATTCGAATTAGTCGATATATGCAATAAAAACACCACATAAATTTTTGACGAATTTTGAAACAAAAGCAAGGTTAACCCCTTGGAATTTTTTTACCCCAAAAATCGAAAGTGCGAAATAGTAAACTTTTTCGACGGTTTCTTATGTATTTTTACGAGAAAATTCGAATGACGCTTGCAGATTTCACGTAAGTATGATATTTAACATTTTATGTGGGTTTAAATAAGTAAGTCGATTTTCGCTTGCTCTCTGCTGCTTTCGCATTTTCTCACCGTTTTACACGCTTCCGTCACGCCCTGGTGTGTTTTCCGAGCTCTACCCATTCGAATTAGTCGATATATGCAATAAAAACACCACATAAATTTTTGACGAATTTTGAAAAAAAAAGCAAGGTTAACCCCTTGGAATTTTTTTACCCCAAAAATCGAAAGTGCGAAATAGTAAACTTTTTCGACGGTTTCTTATGTATTTTTACGAGAAAATTCGAATGACGCTTGCAGTTTTCACGTAAGTATGATATTTAACATTTTATGTGGGTTTAAATAAGTAAGTCGATTTTCGCTTGCTCTCTGCTGCTTTCGCATTTTCTCACCATTTTACACGCTTCCGTCAGGCCCTGGTGTGTTTTCCGAGCTCTACCCATTCGAATTAGTCGATATATGCAATAAAAACACCACATAAATTTTTGACGAATTTTGAAAAAAAAGCAAGGTTAACCCCTTGGAATTTTTTTACCCCAAAAATCGAAAGTGCGAAATAGTAAACTTTTTCGACGGTTTCTTATGTATTTTTACGAGAAAATTCGAATGACGCTTGCAGATTTCACGTAAGTATGATATTTAACATTTTATGTGGGTTTAAATAAGTAAGTCGATTTTCGCTTGCTCTCTGCTGCTTTCGCATTTTCTCACCGTTTTACACGATTCCGTCAGGCCCTGGTGTGTTTTCCGAGCTCTACCCATTCGAATTAGTCGATATATGCAATAAAAACACCACATAAATTTTTGACGAATTTTGAAAAAAAAGCAAGGTTAACCCCTTGGAATTTTTTTACCCCAAAAATCGAAAGTGCGAAATAGTAAACTTTTTCGACGGTTTCTTATGTATTTTTACGAGAAAATTCGAATGACGCTTGCAGATTTCACGTAAGTATGATATTTAACATTTTATGTGGGTTTAAATAAGTAAGTCGATTTTCGATAGCTCTCTGCTGCTTTCGCATGTTCTCACCGTTTTACACGCTTCCGTCAGGCCCTGGTGTGTTTTCCGAGCTCTACCCATTCGAATTAGTCGATATATGCAATAAAAACACCACATAAATTTTTGACGAATTTTGAAAAAAAAGCAAGGTTAACCCCTTGGAATTTTTTTACCACAAAAATCGAAAGTGCGAAATAGCAAACTTTTTCGACGGTTTCTTATGTATTTTTACGAGAAAATTCGAATGACGCTTGCAGATTTCACGTAAGTATGATATTTAACATTTTATGTGGGTTTAAATAAGTAAGTCGATTTTCGCTTGCTCTCTGCTGCTTTCGCATTTTCTCACCGTTTTACACGCTTCCGTCAGGCCCTGGTGTGTTTTCCGAGCTCTACCCATTCGAATTAGTCGATATATGTAATAAAAACACCACATAAATTTTTGACGAATTTTGAAAAAAAAGCAAGGTTAACCCCTTGGAATTTTTTTACCCCAAAAATCGAAAGTGCGAAATAGTAAACTTTTTCGACGGTTTCTTATGTATTTTTACGAGAAAATTCGAATGACGCTTGCAGATTTCACGTAAGTATGATATTTAACATTTTATGTGGGTATAAGTAAGTCGATTTTCGCTTGCTCTCTGCTGCTTTCGCATTTTCTCACCGTTTTACACGCTTCCGTCAGGCCCTGGTGTGTTTTCCGAGCTCTACCCATTCGAATTAGTCGATATATGCAATAAAAACACCACATAAATTTTTGACGAATTTTGAAAAAAAAGCAAGGTTAACCCCTTGGAATTTTTTTACCCCAAAAATCGAAAGTGCGAAATAGTAAACTTTTTCGACGGTTTCTTATGTATTTTTACGAGAAAATTCGAATGACGCTTGCAGATTTCACGTAAGTATGATATTTAACATTTTATGTGGGTTTAAATAAGTAAGTCGATTTTCGCTTGCTCTCTGCTGCTTTCGCATTTTCTCACCGTTTTACACGCTTCCGTCAGGCCCTGGTGTGTTTTCCGAGCTCTACCCATTCGAATTAGTCGATATATGCAATAAAAACACCACATAAATTTTTGACGAATTTTGAAAAAAAAGCAAGGTTAACCCCTTGGAATTTTTTTACCCCAAAAATCGAAAGTGCGAAATAGTAAACTTTTTCGACGGTTTCTTATGTATTTTTACGAGAAAATTCGAATGACGCTTGCAGATTTCACGTAAGTATGATATTTAACATTTTATGTGGGTTTAAATAAGTAAGTCGATTTTCGCTTGCTCTCTGCTGCTTTCGCATTTTCTCACCGTTTTACACGCTTCCGTCAGGCCCTGGTGTGTTTTCCGAGCTCTACCCATTCGAATTAGTCGATATATGCAATAAAAACACCACATAAATTTTTGACGAATTTTGAAAAAAAAGCAAGGTTAACCCCTTGGAATTTTTTTACCCCAAAAATCGAAAGTGCGAAATAGTAAACTTTTTCGACGGTTTCTTATGTATTTTTACGAGAAAATTCGAATGACGCTTGCAGATTTCACGTAAGTATGATATTTAACATTTTATGTGGGTTTAAATAAGTAAGTCGATTTTCGCTTGCTCTCTGCTGCTTTCGCATTTTCTCACCGTTTTACACGCTTCCGTCAGGCCCTGGTGTGTTTTCCGAGCTCTACCCATTCGAATTAGTCGATATATGCAATAAAAACACCACATAAATTTTTGACGAATTTTGAAAAAAAAGCAAGGTTAACCCCTTGAAATTTTTTTACCCCAAAAATCGAAAGTGCGAAATAGTAAACTTTTTCGACGGTTTCTTATGTATTTTTACGAGAAAATTCGAATGACGCTTGCAGATTTCACGTAAGTATGATATTTAACATTTTATGTGGGTTTAAATAAGTAAGTCGATTTTCGCTTACTCTCTGCTGCTTTCGCATTTTCTCACCGTTTTACACGCTTCCGTCAGGCCCTGGTGTGTTTTCCGAACTCTACCCATTCCAATTAGTCGATATATGCAATAAAAACACCACATAAATTTTTGACGAATTTTGAAAAAAAAGCAAGGTTAACCCCTTGGAATTTTTTTACCCCAAAAATCGAAAGTACGAAATAGTAAACTTTTTCGACGGTTTCTTATGTATTTTTACGAGAAAATTCGAATGACGCTTGCAGATTTCACGTAAGTATGATATTTAACATTTTATGTGGGTTTAAATAAGTAAGTCGCTTTTCGCTTGCTCTCTGCTGCTTTCGCATTTTCTCACCGTTTTACACGCTTCCGTCAGGCCCTGGTGTGATTTCCGAGCTCTACCCATTCGAATTAGTCGATATATGCAATAAAAACACCACATAAATTTTTGACGAATTTTGAAAAAAAAGCAAGGTTAACCCCTTGGAATTTTTTTACCCCAAAAATCGAAAGTGCGAAATAGCAAACTTTTTCGACGGTTTCTTATGTATTTTTACGAGAAAATTCGAATGACGCTTGCAGATTTCACGTAAGTATGATATTTAACATTTTATGTGGGTTTAAATAAGTAAGTCGATTTTCGCTTGCTCTCTGCTGCTTTCGCATTTTCTCACCGTTTTACACGCTTCCGTCAGGCCCTGGTGTGTTTTCCGAGCTGTACCCATTCGAATTAGTCGATATATGCAATAAAAACACCACATAAATTTTTGACGAATTTTGAAAAAAAAGCAAGGTTAACCCCTTGGAATTTTTTTACCCCAAAAATCGAAAGTGCGAAATAGTAAACTTTTTCGACGGTTTCTTATGTATTTTTACGAGAAAATTCGAATGACGCTTGCAGATTTCACGTAAGTATGATATTTAACATTTTATGTGGGTTTAAATAAGTAAGTCGATTTTCGCTTGCTCTCTGCTGCTTTCGCATTTTCTCACCGTTTTACACGCTTCCGTCAGGCCCTGGTGTGTTTTCCGAGCTCTACCCATTCGAATTAGTCGATATATGCAATAAAAACACCACATAAATTTTTGACGAATTTTGAAAAAAAAGCAAGGTTAACCCCTTGGAATTTTTTTACCCCAAAAATCGAAAGTGCGAAATAGTAAACTTTTTCGACGGTTTCTTATGTATTTTTACGAGAAAATTCGAATGACGCTTGCAGATTTCACGTAAGTATGATATTTAACATTTTATGTGGATTTAAATAAGTAAGTCGATTTTCGCTTGCTCTCTGCTGCTTTCGCATTTTCTCACCGTTTTACACGCTTCCGTCAGGCCCTGGTGTGTTTTCCGAGCTCTACCCATTCGAATTAGTCGATATATGCAATAAAAACACCACATAAATTTTTGACGAATTTTGAAAAAAAAGCAAGGTTAACCCCTTGGAATTTTTTTACCCCAAAAATCGAAAGTGCGAAATAGTAAACTTTTTCGACGGTTTCTTATGTATTTTTACGAGAAAATTCGAATGACGCTTGCAGATTTCACGTAAGTATGATATTTAACATTTTATGTGGGTTTAAATAAGTAAGTCGATTTTCGCTTGCTCTCTGCTGCTTTCGCATTTTCTCACCGTTTTACACGCTTCCGTCAGGCCCTGGTGTGTTTTCCGAGCTCTACCCATTCGAATTAGTCGATATATGCAATAAAAACACCACATAAATTTTTGACGAATTTTGAAAAAAAAGCAAGGTTAACCCCTTGGAATTTTTTTACCCCAAAAATCGAAAGTGCGAAATAGTAAACTTTTTCGACGGTTTCTTATGTATTTTTACGAGAAAATTCGAATGACGCTTGCAGATTTCACGTAAGTATGATATTTAACATTTTATGTGGGTTTAAATAAGTAAGTCGATTTTCGCTTGCTCTCTGCTGCTTTCGCATTTTCTCACCGTTTTACACGCTTCCGTCAGGCCCTGGTGTGTTTTCCGAGCTGTACCCATTCGAATTAGTCGATATATGCAATAAAAACACCACATAAATTTTTGACGAATTTTGAAAAAAAGCAAGGTTAACCCCTTGGAATTTTTTTACCCCAAAAATCGAAAGTGCGAAATAGTAAACTTTTTCGACGGTTTCTTATGTATTTTTACGAGAAAATTCGAATGACGCTTGCAGATTTCACGTAAGTATGATATTTAACATTTTATGTGGGTTTAAATAAGTAAGTCGATTTTCGCTTGCTCTCTGCTGCTTTCGCATTTTCTCACCGTTTTACACGCTTCCGTCAGGCCCTGGTGTGTTTTCCGAGCTCTACCCATTCGAATTAGTCGATATATGCAATAAAAACACCACATAAATTTTTGACGAATTTTGAAAAAAAAGCAAGGTTAACCCCTTGGAATTTTTTTACCCCAAAAATCGAAAGTGCGAAATAGTAAACTTTTTCGACGGTTTCTTATGTATTTTTACGAGAAAATTCGAATGACGCTTGCAGATTTCACGTAAGTATGATATTTAACATTTTATGTGGGTTTAAATAAGTAAGTCGATTTTCGCTTGCTCTCTGCTGCTTGCGCATTTTCTCACCGTTTTACACGCTTCCGTCAGGCCCTGGTGTGTTTTCCGAGCTCTACCCATTCGAATTAGTCGATATATGCAATAAAAACACCACATAAATTTTTGACGAATTTTGAAAAAAAAGCAAGGTTAACCCCTTAGAATTTTTTTACCCCAAAAATCGAAAGTGCGAAATAGCAAACTTTTTCGACGGTTTCTTATGTATTTTTACGAGAAAATTCGAATGACGCTTGCAGATTTCACGTAAGTATGATATTTAACATTTTATGTGGGTTTAAATAAGTAAGTCGATTTTCGCTTGCTCTCTGCTGCTTTCGCATTTTCTCACCGTTTTACACGCTTCCGTCAGGCCCTGGTGTGTTTTCCGAGCTCTACCCATTCGAATTAGTCGATATATGCAATAAAAACACCACATAAATTTTTGACGAATTTTGAAAAAAAAAGCAAGGTTAACCCCTTGGAATTTTTTTACCCCAAAAATCGAAAGTGCGAAATAGTAAACTTTTTCGACGGTTTCTTATGTATTTTTACGAGAAAATTCGAATGACGCTTGCAGATTTCACGTAAGTATGATATTTAACATTTTATGTGGGTTTAAATAAGTAAGTCGATTTTCGCTTGCTCTCTGCTGCTTTCGCATTTTCTCACCGTTTTACACGCTTCCGTCAGGCCCTGGTGTGTTTTCCGAGCTCTACCCGTTCGAATTAGTCGATATATGCAATAAAAACACCACATAAATTTTTGACGAATTTTGAAAAAAAAGCAAGGTTAACCCCTTGGAATTTTTTTACCCCAAAAATCGAAAGTGCGAAATAGTAAACTTTTTCGACGGTTTCTTATGTATTTTTACGAGAAAATTCGAATGACGCTTGCAGATTTCACGTAAGTATGATATTTAACATTTTATGTGGGTTTAAATAAGTAAGTCGATTTTCGCTTGCTCTCTGCTGCTTTCGCATTTTCTCACCGTTTTACACGCTTCCGTCAGGCCCTGGTGTGTTTTCCGAGCTCTACCCATTCGAATTAGTCGATATATGCAATAAAAACACCACATAAATTTTTGACGAATTTTGAAAAAAAAGCAAGGTTAACCCCTTGGAATTTTTTTACCCCAAAAATCGAAAGTGCGAAATAGTAAACTTTTTCGACGGTTTCTTATGTATTTTTACGAGAAAATTCGAATGAAGCTTGCAGATTTCACGTGAGTATGATATTTAACATTTTATGTGGGTTTAAATAAGTAAGTCGATTTTCGCTTGCTCTCTGCTGCTTTCGCATTTTCTCACCGTTTTACACGCTTCCGTCAGGCCCTGGTGTGTTTTCCGAGCTGTACCCATTCGAATTAGTCGATATATGCAATAAAAACACCACATAAATTTTTGACGAATTTTGAAAAAAAAGCAAGGTTAACCCCTTGGAATTTTTTTACCCCAAAAATCGAAAGTGCGAAATAGTAAACTTTTTCGACGGTTTCTTATGTATTTTTAAGAGAAAATTCGAATGACGCTTGCAGATAAGCAAGGTTAACCCCTTGGAATTTTTTTACCCCAAAAATCGAAAGTGCGAAATAGTAAACTTTTTCGACGGTTTCTTATGTATTTTTACGAGAAAATTCGAATGACGCTTGCAGATTTCACGTAAGTATGATATTTAACATTTTATGTGGGTTTAAATAAGTAAGTCGATTTTCGCTTGCTCTCTGCTGCTTTCGCATTTTCTCACCGTTTTACACGCTTCCGTCAGGCCCTGGTGTGTTTTCCGAGCTCTACCCATTCCAATTAGTCGATATATGCAATAAAAACACCACATAAATTTTTGACGAATTTTGAAAAAAAAGCAAGGTTAACCCCTTGGAATTTTTTTACCCCAAAAATCGAAAGTGCGAAATAGTAAACTTTTTCGACGGTTTCTTATTTATTTTTACGCGAAAATTCGAATGACGCTTGCAGATTTCACGTAAGTATGATATTTAACATTTTATGTGGGTTTAAATAAGTAAGTCGATTTTCGCTTGCTCTCTGCTGCTTTCGCATTTTCTCACCGTTTTACACGCTTCCGTCAGGCCCTGGTGTATTTTCCGAGCTCTACCCATTCGAATTAGTCGATATATGCAATAAAAACACCACATAAATTTTTGACGAATTTTGAAAAAAAAGCAAGGTTAACCCCTTGGAATTTTTTTACCCCAAAAATCGAAAGTACGAAATAGTAAACTTTTTCGACGGTTTCTTATGTATTTTTACGAGAAAATTCGAATGACGCTTGCAGATTTCACGTAAGTATGATATTTAACATTTTATGTGGGTTTAAATAAGTAAGTCGATTTTCGCTTGCTCTCTGCTGCTTTCGCATTTTCTCACCGTTTTACACGCTTCCGTCAGGCCCTGGTGTGTTTTCCGAGCTCTACCCATTCGAATTAGTCGATATATGCAATAAAAACACCACATAAATTTTTGACGAATTTTGAAAAAAAAGCAAGGTTAACCCCTTGGAATTTTTTTACCCCAAAAATCGAAAGTGCGACATAGTAAACTTTTTCGACGGTTTCTTATGTATTTTTACGAGAAAATTCGAATGACGCTTGCAGATTTCACGTAAGTATGATATTTAACATTTTATGTGGGTTTAAATAAGTAAGTCGATTTTCGCTTGCTCTCTGCTGCTTTCGCATTTTCTCACCGTTTTACACGCTTCCGTCAGGCCCTGGTGTGTTTTCCGAGCTCTACCCATTCGAATTAGTCGATATATGCAATAAAAACACCACATAAATTTTTGACGAATTTTGAAAAAAAAGCAAGGTTAACCCCTTGGAATTTTTTTACCCCAAAAATCGAAAGTGCGACATAGTAAACTTTTTCGACGGTTTCTTATGTATTTTTACGAGAAAATTCGAATGACGCTTGCAGATTTCACGTAAGTATGATATTTAACATTTTATGTGGGTTTAAATAAGTAAGTCGATTTTCGCTTGCTCTCTGCTGCTTTCGCATTTTCTCACCGTTTTACACGCTTCCGTCAGGCCCTGGTGTATTTTCCGAGCTCTACCCATTCGAATTAGTCGATATATGCAATAAAAACACCACATATATTTTTGACGAATTTTGAAAAAAAAGCAAGGTTAACCCCTTGGAATTTTTTTACCCCAAAAATCGAAAGTGCGAAATAGTAAACTTTTTCGACGGTTTCTTATGTATTTTTACGAGAAAATTCGAATGACGCTTGCAGATTTCACGTAAGTATGATATTTAACATTTTATGTGGGTTTAAATAAGTAAGTCGATTTTCGCTTGCTCTCTGCTGCTTTCGCATTTTCTCACCGTTTTACACGCTTCCGTCAGGCCCTGGTGTGTTTTCCGAGCTCTACCCATTCGAATTAGTCGATATATGCAATAAAAACACCACATAAATTTTTGACGAATTTTGAAAAAAAAGCAAGGTTAACCCCTTGGAATTTTTTTACCCCAAAAATCGAAAGTGCGAAATAGTAAACTTTTTCGACGGTTTCTTATGTATTTTTACGAGAAAATTCGAATGACGCTTGCAGATTTCACGTAAGTATGATATTTAACATTTTATGTGGGTTTAAATAAGTAAGTCGATTTTCGCTTGCTCTCTGCTGCTTTCGCATTTTCTCACCGTTTTACACGCTTCCGTCAGGCCCTGGTGTGTTTTCCGAGCTCTACCCATTCGAATTAGTCGATATATGCAATAAAAACACCACATAAATTTTTGACGAATTTTGAAAAAAAAGCAAGGTTAACCCCTTGGAATTTTTTTACCCCAAAAATCGAAAGTGCGACATAGTAAACTTTTTCGACGGTTTCTTATGTATTTTTACGAGAAAATTCGAATGACGCTTGCAGATTTCACGTAAGTATGATATTTAACATTTTATGTGGGTTTAAATAAGTAAGTCGATTTTCGCTTGCTCTCTGCTGCTTTCGCATTTTCTCACCGTTTTACACGCTTCCGTCAGGCCCTGGTGTGTTTTCCGAGCTCTACCCATTCGAATTAGTCGATATATGCAATAAAAACACCACATAAATTTTTGACGAATTTTGAAAAAAAAGCAAGGTTAACCCCTTGGAATTTTTTTACCCCAAAAATCGAAAGTGCGAAATAGTAAACTTTTTCGACGGTTTCTTATGTATTTTTACGAGAAAATTCGAATGACGCTTGCAGATTTCACGTAAGTATGATATTTAACATTTTATGTGGGTTTAAATAAGTAAGTCGATTTTCGCTTGCTCTCTGCTGCTTTCGCATTTTCTCACCGTTTTACACGCTTCCGTCAGGCCCTGGTGTGTTTTCCGAGCTCTACCCATTCGAATTAGTCGATATATGCAATAAAAACACCACATAAATTTTTGACGAATTTTGAAAAAAAAGCAAGGTTAACCCCTTGGAATTTTTTTACCCCAAAAATCGAAAGTGCGACATAGTAAACTTTTTCGACGGTTTCTTATGTATTTTTACGAGAAAATTCGAATGACGCTTGCAGATTTCACGTAAGTATGATATTTAACATTTTATGTGGGTTTAAATAAGTAAGTCGATTTTCGCTTGCTCTCTGCTGCTTTCGCATTTTCTCACCGTTTTACACGCTTCCGTCAGGCCCTGGTGTGTTTTCCGAGCTCTACCCATTCGAATTAGTCGATATATGCAATAAAAATACCACATAAATTTTTGACGAATTTTGAAAAAAAAGCAAGGTTAACCCCTTGGAATTTTTTTACCCCAAAAATCGAAAGTGCGAAATAGTAAACTTTTTCGACGGTTTCTTATGTATTTTTACGAGAAAATTCGAATGACGCTTGCAGATTTCACGTAAGTATGATATTTAACATTTTATGTGGGTTTAAATAAGTAAGTCGATTTTCGCTTGCTCTCTGCTGCTTTCGCATTTTCTCACCATTTTACACGCTTCCGTCAGGCCCTGGTGTATTTTCCGAGCTCTACCCATTCGAATTAGTCGATATATGCAATAAAAACACCACATAAATTTTTGACGAATTTTGAAAAAAAAGCAAGGTTAACCCCTTGGAATTTTTTTACCCCAAAAATCGAAAGTGCGAAATAGTAAACTTTTTCGACGGTTTCTTATGTATTTTTACGAGAAAATTCGAATGACGCTTGCAGATTTCACGTAAGTATGATATTTAACATTTTATGTGGGTTTAAATAAGTAAGTCGATTTTCGCTTGTTCTCTGCTGCTTTCGCATTTTCTCACCGTTTTACACGCTTCCGTCAGGCCCTGGTGTATTTTCCGAGCTCTACCCATTCCAATTAGTCGATATATGCAATAAAAACACCACATAAATTTTTGACGAATTTTGAAAAAAAAGCAAGGTTAACCCCTTGGAATTTTTTTACCCCAAAAATCGAAAGTGCGAAATAGTAAACTTTTTCGACGGTTTCTTATGTATTTTTACGAGAAAATTCGAATGACGCTTGCAGATTTCACGTAAGTATGATATTTAACATTTTATGTGGGTTTAAATAAGTAAGTCGATTTTCGCTTGCTCTCTGCTGCTTTCGCATTTTCTCACCGTTTTACACGCTTCCGTCAGGCCCTGGTGTGTTTTCCGAGCTCTACCCATTCCAATTAGTCGATATATGCAATAAAAACACCACATAAATTTTTGACGAATTTTGAAAAAAAAGCAAGGTTAACCCCTTGGAATTTTTTTACCCCAAAAATCGAAAGTGCGAAATAGTAAACTTTTTCGACGGTTTCTTATGTATTTTTACGAGAAAATTCGAATGACGCTTGCAGATTTCACGTAAGTATGATATTTAACATTTTATGTGGGTTTAAATAAGTAAGTCGATTTTCGCTTGCTCTCTGCTGCTTTCGCATTTTCTCACCGTTTTACACGCTTCCGTCAGGCCCTGGTGTGTTTTCCGAGCTCTACCCATTCGAATTAGTCGATATATGCAATAAAAACACCACATAAATTTTTGACGAATTTTGAAAAAAAAGCAAGGTTAACCCCTTGGAATTTTTTTACCCCAAAAATCGAAAGTGCGAAATAGTAAACTTTTTCGACGGTTTCTTATGTATTTTTACGAGAAAATTCGAATGACGCTTGCAGATTTCACGTAAGTATGATATTTAACATTTTATGTGGGTTTAAATAAGTAAGTCGATTTTCGCTTGCTCTCTGCTGCTTTCGCATTTTCTCACCGTTTTACACGCTTCCGTCAGGCCCTGGTGTGTTTTCCGAGCTCTACCCATTCCAATTAGTCGATATATGCAATAAAAACACCACATAAATTTTTGACGAATTTTGAAAAAAAAGCAAGGTTAACCCCTTGGAATTTTTTTACCCCAAAAATCGAAAGTGCGAAATAGTAAACTTTTTCGACGGTTTCTTATGTATTTTTACGAGGAAATTCGAATGACGCTTGCAGATTTCACGTAAGTATGATATTTAACATTTTATGTGGGTTTAAATAAGTAAGTCGATTTTCGCTTGCTCTCTGCTGCTTTCGCATTTTCTCACCGTTTTACACGCTTCCGTCAGGCCCTGGTGTATTTTCCGAGATCTACCCATTCGAATTAGTAGATATATGCAATAAAAACACCACATAAATTTTTGACGAATTTTGAAAAAAAAGCTAGGTTAACCCCTTGGAATTTTTTTACCCCAAAAATCGAAAGTGCGAAATAGTAAACTTTTTCGACGGTTTCTTATGTATTTTTACGAGAAAATTCGAATGACGCTTGCAGATTTCACGTAAGTATGATATTTAACATTTTATGTGGGTTTAAATAAGTAAGTCGATTTTCGCTTGCTCTCTGCTGCTTTCGCATTTTCTCACCGTTTTACACGCTTCCGTCAGGCCCTGGTGTATTTTCCGAGCTCTACCCATTGGAATTAGTCGATATATGCATTAAAAACACCACATAAATTTTTGACGAATTTTGAAAAAAAAGCAAGGTTAACCCCTTGGAATTTTTTTACCCCAAAAATCGAAAGTGCGAAATAGTAAACTTTTTCGACGGTTTCTTGTGTATTTTTACGAGGAAATTCGAATGACGCTTGCAGATTTCAGGTAAGTATGATATTTAACATTTTATGTGGGTTTAAATAAGTAAGTCGATTTTCGCTTGCTCTCTGCTGCTTTCGCATTTTCTCACCGTTTTACACGCTTCCGTCAGGCCCTGGTGTATTTTCCAAGCTCTACCCATTCGAATTAGTCGATATATGCAATAAAAACACCACATAAATTTTTGACGAATTTTGAAAAAAAAGCAAGGTTAACCCCTTGGAATTTTTTTACCCCAAAAATCGAAAGTGCGAAATAGTAAACTTTTTCGACGGTTTCTTATGTATTTTTACGAGGAAATTCGAATGACGCTTGCAGATTTCATGTAAGTATGATATTTAACATTTTATGTGGGTTTAAATAAGTAAGTCGATTTTCGCTTGCTCTCTGCTGCTTTCGCATTTTCTCACCGTTTTACACGCTTCCGTCAGGCCCTGGTGTATTTTCCGAGCTCTACCCATTCGAATTAGTCCATATATGCAATAAAAACACCACATAAATTTTTGACGAATTTTGAAAAAAAAGCAAGCAAAAAGCCCCTTTAAATTTTTTTAAATTATAGTTTTTATAGCAGTATTGTAGTTAATTATTATCATTGAAAATGATTATTAATTAAAATTAGTAATGAATAATTAATTGTTATGTATAATATTATGTGAGCACCACACCGCAAATCCAAAAGATAATGTTTTTTTTCTAGCTTATATTTAAAATATTGACAAAATTTTCGTGTCTTAAATAGATTTAAAATTCCACAGAGCATAGACGAATAAAATTTGAATTCGTCGCCACAGTCGCGCGAGCTTTATAATAAGTATATCAGAATATTTAGTTAGGTATATATTATTTTATAATAATATATTATAATTCGCCAGTAATAAGACAAGCTAAGTAAGAAGTTATCGATAATATTTTAGACTTTTAAAGTGCATAATTTTATGTTTTACTTGGCACGGACTTCAAAATTATAAAATAGATTGTTCAATAAAAAAACGATTTATTTTTTGCTTTTTAGTTAACTTATGTTACCTTTGTGTTTTTTTAAGTCGGTTTTTATTTTATATTTTTTTTAAAGTTAATTACTTTACAATTTAAGTGATGGGTTTTAAGTAGGGAATGAGGAAATTTACCTTATTCTGGGATTGTCATAATTTATGTTCAATTTCATCGTTGTCTCTCATTTTAGAAATACCTACTCCGTATAATTCTTTCTTATTGATTACAATTCATGACCTATTAAAGTTAGTTAATAAAAAACAAAAGATTATAATATTTAGAACCAGTTTATAAGTTATTTTAATAAAAATACCTTTGCAAGAATTTTATACTTTCTCTTTTTAAGTATTTTATTTTCTATATCAAAACTAAGTATTTCAGTAAACTTGACATTTACGTTTGCGTTATTTATATATACAAGGTGAAGAACTTTTTAGCGATATATGTATGTTTAATTAATTCAGATTTATATTTATAAATTAGGTTCGGTAATGAAATATTTCCTATTTTTAAGCTGTTTAAAAATAATGGAACTTCGTCAATGGAGATTTTTTGAAAATTATTTCTTCTCTTTTGCTCCCCCAAATATGATCATTTTAAAACCTGGATAGTGTACATACAAAATCTGTAAAAGTATGCCAGCAACTTATTAAAATGAATTATTTTTCAAGGATAAATTACATTCTTTATGACTTGCACAACTTTAAAAATTGAAAGTAATTTCTAATTGAACGTTCATACCGAACAATGATATATAAAACTTGATGTCGGTGTGGTATTTACACGAGCTTTACCAAAGCCGAGTTTCCTTCTTAAATTTAAACTTAAATCTTTTCTCCGTGTTATTAAAATTGCAATACTAAAATAATATAAATATCGCTTGATATTGAACAGATCCGCCAATAGTACGATTTCTCTCACTAAAACGCAGTGCCGGTCTTGCTATAATTTCGCGGCCATCCTGAGATAGTCACGTTCCCGTAATCTTTGATTCCCTGGAGTCTCCAGTGTCAAAAATAATAATTAAAGTACCGTAAAAACCTATTTATCCCGAGAAAAAAAAACTGTAAAAAATTGAAAGTTGGCAGGTATATAAATGTGTAACGCACCAACGGCCTTTGGGGTGTCATTCTAAATCGCCCTGTATAACATTACATAACTATTAAAGTATTAGTAGAAAGTAATAGGTACCTATATTTAACATTAACTGTAAATTTGAATGTAAAATTTTGACCTTTAAAGTTTAATGCTTAAATTACAAGGATCTTATTAAAAAATTTAAATTTTCCCCATCGAAAGCAGATAGAGCAGAAGATATTAAAATTTATTGCCTTATCGGATTGCAATCTAAAAAATAACTACCCCGATGCCATTAATTATTTTATACCACTCTAATGTTAATTTATTTTGCTATAGCGCCATAGATATGTGCAGATGGGTGCGATTGGCGCAGTCGATCCACGAATAGTATTAATTTAAATGTTTTGTGTAATAATTAAAATAAGTTTATGTTGAAAGCATGAAATTTTAATTAATGCATAGATAAACATTATTGAGATGTAGGATATAGGAAATATTTGAATGTCAAGTAAAAGTATTAAAAGTAGAAGTGGAACTGCTGGTATCTTGTCTTAGAAATGCGATTGTTCATTAAAGTTGCGAACACGATAAGAAACTGTTGTCAATTTCGATTTCAGAATGATAAGTTACAATCAAATAAAAACTATATTAACCAACACTAACCAGTTACACTTACTGAGATTTTGGGACGAATTAACAAACGAAGAGAAAAATGATTTTTTACTACATCTGAACGATATTGATTTTGAAGAAGCTACCAGAATTTTCAAAAATGCCCAAGCGACGCTATTGGAAGAATCAAAACAGTTAGATAATTACATGAAGCCTATCCCAGATGAACAGTTCCAATCGGAAGAGAGTTCTTCGCAAGAGCAATTGGAAAAATATAGTGAAATTGGTCTGAACGCAATTTCGGAAGGAAGCGTCGGTGTATTACTGCTCGCCGGTGGACAAGGAACCAGATTGGGGGTGTCATATCCAAAAGGAATGTATTCGATTGGATTACCTTCGGGTAAATCTCTCTTTCAAGTTCAAGCAGAAAGGATACGTAAGATTGAAGAATTAAGCGAAAGCAAAACAGGACAACGCGGAAACATTGTTTGGTACATTATGACGAGCGTCGCAACAAGAAAAACTACCGAAAATTATTTGATTACCAACAACTTTTTTGGACTTAAACAGGAAAACGTGGTTCTATTCGATCAAGGATTGTTTCCATGTTTCGATATGAAGGGCCGTATCCTTTTAGAGGAAAAAAATCGAGTAGCTCTATCTCCGAATGGAAATGGCGGAATATATCGAGCTTTGCACGCGAGTGGAATTTTGAAAGATATGTCGAAAAGAAAAATTCGGTACATCCATGTACATAGTGTAGACAATATTCTCGTAAGAGTTGCAGATCCAATTTTCATTGGATATTGCGTAGATAAAAAAGCTGACTGTGGTGCTAAAGTTGTGAAAAAACTCAGTTGGTCCGAATCGGTTGGAGTTGTATGTCAAGTCGATGGTAATATTCGAGTTATCGAATACAGCGAAATAACCGACTCGACCAGTCGCTTGTGTGATGACAAAGGCAACTTAGTATTCAATTCTGCAAGCATTTGCAATCATTTTTTTTCGACCGAGTTTTTAAAAAATGTTAACGACGTCCACGATAACAAACTCAAACTTCATGTAGCTCAGAAGAAAATTCCTTTTATTAACGAATTTGGAGAAAAAGAAAAGCCAGATCATGTCAACGGAATAAAAATTGAAAAATTTATATTTGACGCTTTTCCATTTTGCAAACATTTTGTCACGTGGGAAGTTCCACGTAATAAAGAGTTCAGTGCTTTAAAAAATTCTGATAATGTTGGAAAAGATTGCCCATCGACTGCCCGAAAAGATTTATTTTCTTTGCATAAAAGTTACGTCGAAAGTGCCGGCGGTACAGTTAAAGGCGACGTCGTAGAAATTTCGCCTTTGTTATCTTACAGTGGTGAAAATTTAAAAGACATTGTTTGTGGAAAAACATTTTTATCGCCCGTATTACTAAATGAAAATAAAAACATTTAGAAAGGCCGCAATCGAGTGATTAGTTTATTAATTTGTGTTAATTTAAATACAATAAGTTTTTAATTATTAAAGGGCAAATCTACTTTGTTGGCCTTAAAATTGTGACGTAGCGTGATCGCGATGGCTATAATGTAAATTTTGTAACAATTGGATAAAACAAAGGGCTAAAAGTATAAAAGACATCGAAATTGGTTAAAATCTAAAAAATTGAGAGACCCCTCGGTCTTCGTAAAGGCAATTTCACTATACCTACTTCAAATACTGTTGAACGTAGAGTTAATTTATTTTTTATTTTTCTAAGTTTAAGAAATAAAATGTAATTGCTCATGTACAGGATGAATAACAGCTATTGTTCGTTGACGGAAGAACTAATAGGCAAAACAGTTAAAAATAAAACAGTTCCGAAAAAAATCGACTTTTCTATTAAATTTTCAAATGTAATATTCTTAATTTAATATTAATTACATACTTAGGTATTTTAAAGTTAACTATTAATTTTTTTATATATTGTAAGTTTATTTACATACAGCTTCAGCGCTTTTATTTCAAAACTGACCTGTCTCAATAACAGCTATCGATTTTAAATAAATTTTTAATAATTTTACTATTCGATGACAGAAATTTTTCCAAATAAAGAATTACTTGTTCTATATTTCTTGTAGTAACTTTCAAACAGTACGGTGATATTTAAAATTGATCGGAGGAGGTGGTTAGATTAAAATCGATAATTATTGAAACTGGTTGTTCCTTTATATTTTTATCTTCATTACTTTTGCCTGACATTCAGTGTATTTTTCTCTTTATACATATTGTCGATATATTAAACTCGTGATTACCTTAGTATAATTTATTTGCGTGGCGTTAATTAAAATTTAATGCTAACTGTTAGAATATAATTTGAACATGTAATAAGATTATCTATAAGAAATGTAATTAAACAAATTTGATTTTTAAACCAGCAAAGTTTTTAATTTTCTTCTTTAAAAGTAAAGAGGACTTGACCTATCGCAATAAGGAAAAGTTTATTGAAATCCTTGAAAACTACATTTTCTACTACGTTACTACTCTTTGCCTTTCTTTTCTTTTATCTTGTCCTTCACTTTTAGATAACCAGAGATTATCTTAAAACAAAAGAAAGACAAAACATGTCCAGATAAAGTTAGTAGATTTGTACTTATTACCGGCAATTATTCCACAAAACCGAAGGTTTGAAAACCTAAACTTTAAACCGACACATTGGAATTACCATTTAAATTTTTATAAGTTTTCGTTATACTTTTATCCCGTACTTTACACATTCGTGAATGAAATTTTTAAATTACTATTATTTAATTATAATAATTAGTAATTAAAAATTACTATTACTAAAAATTTCAAAAAACACACCTGCATGCCCAAATAATAAAAGTTCTATAATTCACGTTCAAATTTATAGGGTATATTTCCCAGTTGGGGCATTTCAAACACAGGACATAATGAGATAAATTTAAATTTACAATTAAGCATAATATTTAAACACTTATATTTTTTTGTATTGGGTAGGGACATCGAATGATATCATCCAATTTGACATTTCCAAAAAGATTATAATGCTGCTACAATAACCGGTTATTTGTCCATTTTTGCCTTTAAGTATTATTAATAGTTTTGTAAAAAAAACAATTTGAAATTAATCAATACATACATAAGTAGAAAGAAAAACAATTTAAGACAAAAAGATTCTCAAAACATACATAACTCAAAATTTTATGATCGATAAACCTTAATGTTTATCAGTATTTTACAAGAACCAAATGTTACTTTTGAAAACAGTTGCTTGATCTGCCTTTTTTAGGACCAGGTAGATAGTCAGAAAAACGTCAGCGCCGTCAGGAAATTTCGCGACAGTGAAGAAAAGTCCATGCTATTTTCTGTATTTACAATCATGAATTTTGAAATAAAAAGCAAATTTTATTTGTTTACTTATCTAACAGTGGAAACAGAGCCATCATTCAATTGAACATGTAGGTGAGGTAGAACAAAAAAACTTCTTTATGCCTGGAAAAAAAAATAAAATATACCAAAAAAATACATCAAATTTATATTTTGACATATAAATAGCTCATTGTATTCCCTAATTTGTTTTATAAAACATTTTCAAAATACTAAATTAATCTCGGGTCAGATTTGTATGATTTCTATCAATAATAGAAAATGACCTCATGGTTTTTGTTAGAGAAGATGTTTAGTCACAAATGCTGGGTGAGAGAGGGAAATTATCCAAACCCTCGAACCTATACAAATCTACACCAAGTTACAACAACCTGAAATTTTATAGAGCAGATTACTTTTTTAGAGTACAATGTAACAGAAAGAAAGCTTCGCCCGTTTCGTAAGAAACGTAAGAAACATAAACGTAAGTAAGTTTCGTAAGAAACTTACGAAAATAGCCAACAAAAAATTTATTAGATTATGCAATATAAATTTTATTATTAGAAATATATACTTTTATAAAATATAATTCATGTATCAATATTTATCATCGTCCTTGAAAGCAAGCCAATCTTCAATTTCTTTCACACTAAAATTTGATAATTTAAAAAGCAAATAAATAAAATAACTAATAAAAATTACGTTCTCGGAACTTTCGTTAGATTAACAACTCCTGTTGCGGTAATCAAAACGTCATCCTCAATTCTAATTCCCCCAAATCCTCGAAATCTTTGAATTACTTCTGGTACTAAATATTTTGATAGCACTGAATCTTCCAAAGCTTGATCCAAAAGCTTAAAAATATATATAAATATTTGTACTATAAGAAATTATTGAAATATTTACGGGATCAACAAAGTAACATCCTGGTTCGATTGTTAAAACCATTCCTTCCTGTAAAATTCTCGATGTTCTTAACTGATGTAATCCGACGGGTTGCTGCAATCTTTGAGGGGAATCTGTTAAATATCCACCCACATCGTGAACGTCCAATCCAAGTAAATGCCCTAAGCCATGAGGCTGAAAAATGTACCCCAATCCATTGTCCACCATTTCATTCACGTCGCCTTGTAAGAGTCCTCCTTCCTTTAATTTGGTTAAAAGAACTCGAACTGCAAGTAAATGCATATCGGTCCACTTGACACCAGGTTTTGCATTATTTGTAACAGCTAAATTTGCGTCTAATACAGCTTCATAGATTAATTTCTGATCGGCAGTAAATTTTCCGTCAACAGGAAAAGTACAAGTTATATCTGCTGCATAACCAAAGTAATTTGCTCCCATGTCAAATAAGCTAAAATAAATAAATTGTAAATAAACAAAAAAATCAGTTTATTTTTATACCATAACTCTCCGGCCTTAATAAAACGGTCGTTAGGAGCTCCTGCGTGGCCATAATGAAGAATAGCACCATTTGTACCAGATCCACAAATGCAAGTGTAAGAAACATGTCTACATCCACCAACACTGTAGTTATGATGTAGAAATTCCGATTCGCATTGGTATTCACTCTTGCCGGGTTTTGCCATTCTCATAACTTTACGATGAGCTGTGGAAGATGTTTCGACTACATAGCGCATCACTTCAATTTCCAAATCTGTTTTTATAACTCGTCTAAATAACAAAAAAACCCAAAGTACTTCAAGTTGTATTCAAAATTATAAAATTCAGATTTTGAATGTTACTAAGAAAAACCTGGCCTACACTTTTGAAAGTGGATTTAATGATAGTCTTTCATTTTTCATTTATAATTTCTTATTACAATTTTTTTAAATTAAATAGACATCCAATTATGAGCAGAATTAAACAATTCCAATTCAGTTATTGCTTATCCTATTTATGAGATTGCTAACAATAAGTAACAACATATAATTCCGTGCCGTTAAGGAAAAAGAAGATATGTACATTTATATTTGGATCGTGCTTGACATTCTGCATATTAATCTAAAATCGGTAGATAGCCAAGTAATTCCTAGCCTGAGATATACTTATGTTAAAAAGGGATTGCCTATAACATTGTGTATAATTCATAACTTTAAATTATTTTATTGAAAAATGCCAAATATATACAGTTACTCGAAAAGTATTCGGACGCTCCGACGTTAGCAATGTAAATTGTACTTTTTTGTACAATTTTATGTATTCCGATAAAATAATTTTGGCGCACATTAGTCAAATCAAATAGCGCGCGCTTTTCTGGCTTCCTGTTACACATTTCCGTTCCATTTCACGAAATTACCCCCATAAGCGAGCGGAAAGATGTTACACATCAAAAATGTATAGGAACAAAACTGAAGGCAATGAAATTTTCGATAAAAAATGTCGAATAAGTATTGCTGTAAAAACAATTTTTATATGATAAAAACAGTGTTTAAAAAAAACAATTTACATTGCTAACATAGAAGCGTCCGAATACTTTTTTGAGTAACTGTACATATCCCTATTTTCTCTAACTGCACGAAATTTAATAATCTTTGTTGTAAAATGCTACATTCGTGATTGAGTAGTAATACTTAAAAACAATAAATCAATCAACAATTACAAAATATATAGCTTATCGTAACGTAAACCTGAAGCCGTTTTTTTTAAAACTCTTACCATCTAGAAAGAAAATAAATTTGTACAGTGGACGCCGCTTAATGTAATCACATTGGGACTAGGGGGTTTTGATAACAATAACCGATTGATATCAATACACGAAAAGATTCTTTTTTAATTTTACACAAAAGTAGTACGAAATGCTTAATTGTAGTGCTGCATTCCGCTGGCTAATTTTTGGCAACTTATTTAAAAATGCTATAAAATTTTTTTTTGTAGCTTATTAGGAAATTTTAAAATAGAACTGAATTAAATCGTACATGATCAACATACTAGCAACTTTCTGCTATATAATACACCTAAGTCAGGTCTGAGTGGTACCCCGGTTTGTAAACAAGATTTTAAAAAAATGCTTGTAAACTGCAAACCAACTTTCAGTGGGCGAAAACAATATTAAGAAAAATAATCAATAACATAAACCAAATTTTTGATTATAATAAACAATGTTTTTCACGTGCAGTCATATTCGTTCAGCCCGTCCTTCGCGAAAGTGATAATAATACCCGATTGATAACATTAACCGTAATTCTAATAAGCAGCGTCCACTGTATTTGCAAATTGAGTTGGTAAGTTTTAAATAGATAAAATAGATAATGCTTACAAATCAGCCATGTTATTGTACAATATCTTCTTCTCCAAAGTGAAACTGAAGAAAATAAAAAATAAATTTATTATTAAAAAAATGTTAGATAAATTAAATACTTTTCAATTCCTGTGAACTTGGGTTCTTGTGGTCTTAAACCACTATCACTATTAACTCCATCCTAAAAAAAATTATTTAGTATACAGAATAATGCATAATGTAAAATATTGAACTTACCAATACAAGTAAAGTATTAACATGAAGATTTTTCAAAACTTGAGAAATCTAGAAAAAATATAGAAAGCTCATTAACTTACTTTTCCTTTATGTTCTGTTATACATATCTTATTATGCACTCACCTCATCAGTATAATACACATTATTGATCATATACTTTTTAGAAAAGTCTTCGAGACTGTGAAGTGGGCCCATCCATACAGCATGACTAACTGGTAAACGGGGTACAAATAAATAAGCTTCCCCAGTATCTATCTCAACAGCACCAAAGCAATCAGGTTCCAAAACTCCAAATGTCCACATAAAATAAGACTCCTGCAATTTATAAAATTGTTTAATAATTCATTCATCGAAGCTTAGCTTCAATGCTCCGACGTAATACATGGAGGCATCATTCGAAACTAAACAAGCAATTTTTTCAATCCTTTATTTTGTTGGTGTATTTCGACAAAATATAATTACCCACCACAAATTTATTTCATTTTGAAAACCTGATAGCTAGATCTGACACTATTACCGAGTGAACCAATTAGACTCCGGTTTCTGAATCTGTTAAATTTAGCTTATTTTGTAAAATTAAAAAAAAAATAAAACTATGCTATCTAGATATCTAGTAAAGATCTCAGCTATATCCGACTAATCGATAAATTTAGATAGTGGAATTCGATATTAACCATATCAATGTTTTACAACTAAAATACACTACGATGTTGGCAAAATGTAAGTTGATAAAAGAGCATTCAAGTACATTTTTAATAAATCAATCTCTTGTAGATGGTCAAATGTTATACATATATTAATAAAATTATGGTAATAATAAAATCAACAATAGTATTTCTTAAGTCACTTTGAGTACAGCTACAAGCTACTCGCTTACTACTTATTGATTGTGGAGGCAAAAAATCTTGAGAGAGCCCTGGATAAAATCATTTCTTGAGTTACATTAAAAATTTTAATTTAGGTCATTTTGAATTCCTCCGATACTGGAATTAAGAATACCGATATTTATTTATGTAAAGATTTTGTCCGATCAATGGAATTATGTATGTTTCTCATAATAATTATAATATACCCTAAACATTATAATTCCTCATGGTTCCAGGTATAAAAATTAATGTCTAATAAAAGTAGAGAAAAATTATAACAGCCAAAACATAAATTGAAAAAGAAATCCGGTCACATAAAATTTAGAATCGGAATAATAGAAAAGTTCTTAAATTGTTTTGTGAAATTCAGTTTTCCCAATTTTTAGATTCCTCTTTTATAAAGTGTGATCGGTCTTCCACGATTCGTCTTCACAATTTGATACAAACTCAATTTCCGTTGCCTACACAACACAAAAAAAGGAATTTTTTTACAGATTAATTTTTGATAAAAATTAGAAAAAACGAAACCAAATACTTGTATTAGCTACGTACATAAAACAAAAGCATGCTTTTTAATTTCACAAAACATCAAACAAGAAATTACAGTTAATTTTATATCCTGTGGTGGACGAGAACCAGGAAAGGCCGCTAACAGGCCGAAAAGAGACCAATTTAGCCTATAGTATTTGTTTCGAAATTTTTCACTCCTCAGTTATTCGCTCTTCAAGTCAGATTAATTGTAATTGTATTTAATTAAAATTACCGTAGATAAAAGTAATACCGGAACTGAATATCTATTCTTTAATGTTAGCACTTGATTTATATAATAATTATTGTTTGAGATATTATAAATAGAATATTTCTTGGTGTCTCGACTATGTGAAAGTGCTTGAAGAAATTTTCTATTTAAATTAAAACATGGAAGAATAGCGTTTAGACTTCAGCTACATTATGCATTATGTAACTTTTATATGTATTATGTAAATTATCTAACTTGTGGTAATTTATTGTTATTTTATACTTTTTAAAAAAATCAAAATTGAATCTTACTTATTTTTAAAAATTAAATTATCTCGATCCGTTGACGAGCCACCTAAATATTTAAATAATTATTTATTTTAAAGCATAATTGTATTGATTAAATAAATATGAATAATGAGGACAATTTTGCTCCCGTGGTTACCTATACTTTAATTAATAATATATTGGGTAAATAGGCAAAAAGGTAGTAGGTGAATATATAATATGGTTTAGATTTGCGTAACTATCGAGTCTGTGGTCGATGGCATTAAAGTACATGTAACGTTAACCAATTCTTGACTTTCTATAGTATGTGTTACACGAACTACTACAACGCCTTTCTTTTTGATGAATAAAAGTTGCGAGCAATGACCGTGAGTAAGTGGGTTACTCACCCAAACATATTGCAAAAATTTTAATAAACAATTGCTATTGACAATAAACATAAAACAAAAAATATATATTAAACCGTTTTGTAATATTGTTTAAGTGTTATTCGCGACAAACTTCACGTTCTAGAATTCTAGACCCAAGTCCAAAACCGATTCGTTCTGTTTTGGTATTTAAAAAAAAACTTAAAAGAGTAGGCCACTAATGGAAACCATTTTTCATACTGCAAGGACTCTCGGCCATGATCGAAATCATAATCGATAAATACAAATAATATACCAAGGGTACTGTATAACGAGATCACAATTATTCCAATAATTTCTCGAAGGTCCCTGGTAGTTATCCCAAGATGACAGAATATTGCGAATGTAGCACAACTCACCCTGTATACGTGCTTATTTATAACAGGTTATTTATTCAACTCAAATAGGTAAGCTATTATTATCTCAAGATGCTAAATGATCCTAAGTATACTGCAACAATTTTATCGTTTTCTATTGACCCATTTTTAATTCAATAGATACAAATCTAGGATAAATGTAAAGTGGGGGTCCCATAGTGATATACATAATTACAGGCACATACATAAATTTTTGATTTACTTGAATTTTTAATAAACGTTTTGCATAAATTTAACCTTAATTATTTTTAAATAAAATAATTTAAATTGAAAGAAGAAAAAAATAAGCAAAATAAGTTCTCAAAATAGGTTAGCGTGGTACCTACCTACTTCCCTTACTAAGTTACACTTTAATTTAGCGAGTGTTCGGAATAACCTAGTTAGAATAATGTTTCACGAAATTCTTAACAAAATTTAATTATTGTTTCAACAAATATTTTAATTCAAATACGCAAATCGACCTTTATTACTACAGCTTCGGGCTAATCGTATTTTCAAGAGTAGAACGAGTTCAGTTAATACTAAAATCAGTTTTAACTACTTCCCACATACATAGCTATCTAAATTAATCGATTCATCCACATTAAGCACATTAACTAACAATATAGACAATTTGCAGATTGCCTAAAGTACCAGTGAATTTGCATAGGACCTTACGATTTGCAATTCTGTAAATTGCCGGATTTTGCGAATTACTTGCATAACAGCAAAAAACTAGTAGTAAACATTCTAAAATTCAAAGTAAATAAATAAAAAATTGTAGTAGTTGCGAATTGACTCCAAGATTTAAAATATTCAGAGTTACTGGCTACGAAAAATAGAAGGTATTTCGCTAAGAGATCAATAAACTGGTTAACGATTTAATTTTCGAGTTTGTTTACTGAACCGAATTGTAAACAATATTAAAATAATTATGTTCTTTGTTTATCCATCGCGGTAAGCAAATCACCAATAATTATTAAACACAACCTTATCATAATTTCAAATTTCAAATTTGACATTCACAAAAATTGTATTTGTATTATTTTAAAGTATTCGTACTTATGAAATTATTCCAACGGAAATTTTTTAACAATAACAAATTCATTTTATCTCGCCGGGTTTTACTTTTTTCCCAACAGCCATCATTTGAAATATTTGAAACCCTTTTACCTTACTCCGATAGGAAAACGCCAAGATTTTCCTCAGAACCACATTTATCTTTCTATATCATACATGACCGAATCCATATCAAATCATGCAGACAGAGTAGAGTGGAGTTCATGTTCCACAAATTGTTATGCTTGTATAACAAAAAATCGCTGCCAATTCGGTAATTAACGTACAAAAAATTTACAAAAAACAAAAATATTGCAAGTTTTCGAAAAAATTCTAAAAAAACCACCCTTTCTTCTAAAAATTTAATATATTTTGGGAGAACACTTACTTTATACGCCCTCCAAATTTCAGTGTTGATTAACTATTATCTTCAGAGATATTATTATTTTAAATTCTAAAATTGTGTAGCTGTATTTTCGTGATGATAAATTTATTATAAGCGTTTTTATAATTATAAAATTATTTAAAATAAAGTTGCCTAAGAGTTATGTGTTTTTAAAAGGCATATGGGATCCTCTCATTTTTAGAAAAAAATCTGGGTTTTATGAGAATCAAAAACAATTCAAAACAATTGCAATGTTTTTGGTCTTTTTGGAAATTTTTTGAACTTTGATATCTAATACATTGTTTCACGTAGTAGGGAAAAAAATCAATCCAAAACATAAATAAATTACCGATTTATCAGCGATTTTTCTTATGCTATACACAGATTTTTTAAGAATAACATTATTTATTTCCTCAGCCTGTATTTTCGTGAATTGTTATATTCCAATATTTCCCTCACGAAAAGTCTCCTGAAATTGCCCCAGTGGCGGCTCGTAGGGAAAAATTTTGGGTAGGCCAGCAATATTGCATAAATAGATAAAATCTGCGAAAGATGTGAATATTTTCTTGAGTTATAATAATATGCTATATTAAGTCATTTTATTTAAATAATAGAATTACTTACTTCGGACGCTCCTATGTTAGCAATGTAAATTGTACTTTTTGAAAACTCTCTTTAGCATATAAAAATCGCTTTTACAAAAATACTTTTGAGACATTTTTTGTAGATAATTTCATTCCCTTCATTTTTATTTTCAAACATTTTTTTATTCGTTGCCTCGTTTTCGATCGAGAGTGACTTAAAGCATCTCTCGATAAAACCATTGAGATTTAAAATTTTATTAAAAAGTTTTACCGAGTCTGCTTTAAGTCACTCTCAGTCAAAAACGAAGCGACAAAATAAAAAAATGTATAGGAATAAAAATGAAGACAATGAAATTTGCGACAAAAAATATCCAATAAGTATTGCTGTAAAAACAATTTTTATATTATAAAAACAGTGTCTAAAAGAAGCAATTTACATTACTAACATAAAAACGTCCAAATACTTTTTCGAATAACTGTACATTATGTTATAGTATTTATAAACAATGATTGATTCTCTTATTTTTGCTCTTCGCAAATCTGTGTATGACATCGTCGTGAAATGTGTCCGTTTTTAATAATTCATCAAGAATGTCTTTTTGTATTGATAAAAGTGCAAGTGAAGATAGGCGATCTCGCAATAGCAATACCTACCGCTTAAACTATTTTGCAATATTAAAAATGCACTACAAAGTGCAAAATAGCGCTTAATTCCTTTTTTTCTTATTTAACTAATTTATTTAATTTAAGATAAATATTCTTTTTTATCATCTAAACAACTTTAAAATGCCGCTCGCATATGTCCGATAAGAAAAACTGTTTATGGCGAGGTATCATATAACTGCAAGTATCTGGTAGGCACGGGCCTAAGCGTTGGCTATTGAAGCTATAGTATTGCTGTATCTGGCGTCATGGTCCTACTGTTACATTGTGCTATATGGACCAAGCTAGGCCAGTGCCTTACTTTGAAGCAGATACAAATAAAAATATAAAACACGCTAATTTTTGCAGCTGTTATTGCAATTTTAAGTGCAAATAATGAAAAATAACAAATATTAATTGTCCATAAAGAAAATGTTATTTATGTACATTAAATTTTGGGTAGACCGGGCCTACCTTGCCTGTTCTTTAAAACCGCCACCGAATTGCCCTCGTCCCAGTGCTGTTACTTGAGATCGTAACCTTCACGTGGTGAAGCAGATCCTTGGACCTGATCCATCGTGTCACTATTTATTAAAAACCTCCAATAAACCTAATACATAACAACATTCTCGTGAGTGTCGGAAGAAATGCAATTTTTTTCCTATTTTTCTAATAAAATAATTAAAGAATCTAAAGCTGCGTACACATCTGAGCATTTTTGCACATACGAATGCTCAAAACGTCGTTTAATAAACCAATCGGACATAAATATCCGTAAAAAGGCTCAACGTGCACTCGGCTTTAAATTAGCTACTATCAAAATATTCATTAGATGTGCATCGGTGCGTCTGAAGTTTCGATCCGATCGACCGATCTCGAGGTGAATGAAATCAACGTCTGGAATACGTTATCCTAGATTTCAAAGTTGTTTTAATGTTGTCGAGTGAACTGCTAGTAAAACTCGGCCCTTTCGTAAGAACTCACCTGTCTAAATATAAAATTAACGTCGGTATCGTTGAATGGTACGTCACTGCCTCCTTGCAGAAAAACGATTGAATTACTTGGCACATCTTCCGTACGTAATCTTTCTGACAATCTTTTTCTGTTTAATTCAAACAGTTGCATTGGAACTTCGTGGGTTCCTTCGCCCATCCAATGTTTACCACTGCAAAATAAAAAATATATAAGATTACAGATTAGTCAAAAAATTTTATGGAAAATGGTTTTCTCAAACATTCCCGGAGTTTATCTAAAAATACCGATATATGCTTTGTTTCTGAGGTCTCCACTCACAGATGTCAATGATTTAATATCTGACTGCGAAGACATTTCTGTATGTAGAGGTCCTTAAAGATGTACAATAAATAAAAAGGTTTGAACTCTTTCATTTTAAATAAAATAATGGCTTCGATCGCATGATCTATCAAAGATATATTGAATGTATTTGTTGTTAAAACTGCTTAAATTTGTTGTACTTGCTTTCAAAGAAAAAGGAGGTAAGTTTTTATTTATGATTATTATTTGGTTAAATGCACATTGACCTTTTTTTAGGTCGACGTTCCTCGTCCTAATACTGGTGCCGAATACAACTCCAAAAGAGGCCCCATAATATATTTAGTTTCAAACCTCAAAACACTCCCCTCCCCCACTATGTTGATACAACAAAAATTAATGATGTAAAATACAAAACATACAAAATATTTACTATAATTACTATTACAAAAACAATTAATACCATAGTAAAAAAAGATAATATAAAACTGTACGTTTACAATTTATATATAAAAATGTATAGCTCCCGCAAGATAGCTTGGCCCCCGAAATGTATAAAGAAAATATTAATATAATATGTATATGTATGTATGCACATACAGGGTGTTCTCGCGAGGCAACATCTTAGGTGCACCAGAGTATTTTTTCATGTATATTTTTTCTTTAATAATCCCTAATAATTTTGTAAAAATACTAAATAAATGCCAGAATTGCTTTGAATATAATTTAATATGTACACATGTATGTCATTTCTAATTGGTTGGTATATAATAAAAAAAAGCTGCCATATATAAAAATAAAGTGCTATCGAAAAGATAAAATGTAATTAAAATGTATTCGAGTACTTATTTAGATTAGTTTGAGTAAAATTAAGTAATTCATTCGTTAGTTTGAGAAGCTATGATGTAATAAACCATTTTATTATCTGCAAAATGTAATTGTTTAGAGTGAATACATTGTAGAATTAAATTTTAAAATATAGTCAAAATGTGACCTCAAAGAAAGGATCTTTCTATCTTCACCTACATAAATTATAATTTTGATATCAAAACCCAATCAACCCGCGCCGGAGAATAATATTGCCAAATTGTAGATATTAGATTATTCTGCTTATATTGCACAACATAACTACAATATTTATTTATTTTTTAAATTGTAGAGCATTTGCCCTGGTTTTTTATTAGGATTCGATAATAGATATAATAAAATAAAAATATAATAAAAATTTTCTATTGTATGTACATCTTTTTTTATTATTAAGAATTTTAATTTTTTAATGTAACAAAAATATTTACAATAACTAAAGAGTTGTACATATATTATGCTCATTACTAAAAATTATGAAGGATAAAACTTGCATGCTCTAGTTTTGGACTAGACATAGTACAAAAAAAATCCAAATCATATAACAGGATCCAGTATAATTTAGTTTTCTCTACTAACTTGATGTCATACTATTTGTTTATTATAATAATCAACACAAGGTTATATTAATCATTCACCTAATACCTAATACCCAAAGCCAATGTGCTTACGAAGACCTTCAAATTTGATATTGAACCCATTTTTTACATAGATAAGTAAATGCGCATATGGTGCTTATATATTTTATTAGATGGCTAATTTTTACTATTTTGGTTGTCCACTTATCCCATACAAATACAATCCAATCTCATCATTGTTTAAATATTAAACCTTAATTGTCTCGCAACGAATTTTATGTTGAAAAAAAATATAAATTAAAGTATATTACACTAATTTTTTAACATATCTTTATATTATGCATTATTACAATTTCATATACATACATATGTAGGTCAGGCCCGAATTAGGAGAAATTTCCGCTTTGGGCTGACTATAAACCGGCCCTCCATCTCCACTCCCAATAAATACGTGCACACTAATCAATAGATTTGTAGTTCATTTCGCTGACGTTTTTAAATTATAGCATAAAGATTTGGCTACGTTTTCATATTATAAGTATATCAGTGGCGGCTCATGACATTTTCCAGTGGGAGGAAAATGTCATGGAGGAATTAAAAAAAAATATTTTTTAAAATATCTATTTATAATGAAAATCTCTATCCTTCTATCCTTATTGTTAGAAAAATGTTCAATTACTTTATCATCATAATCTGGTAATCCTCGAACAAAGTTTTTTCAATAAACAGCACTGCCAGAGCATTTAATATGCATTTAATTTAATTGCTTTAAGAAATCAATTTATCGGGTGCAATATTTAATTTGGTTTGTAATACTGTCACACTAGATAAAATTTAATTTTATTAAAAAAAATAGATAAAATTTGCGTTGTATAACCTAATGGTTTAAGACGCCTGTATGATTTTTGAAGACATTTTACCGATTGTCACTATTTCCGTCAGCGCAATCAGTGGTAACTAATTGAATAATACAATAAATATGCATCTTTATCAAATAGCGTTTATGGTGTGAGAGGACACTACCATATAAAGATTTTAATTCGCTTTCTTAATATGCAAATATATAAGGTTTATTTCTTAATATATAGAGATTTTAAAAAAAAATTTAATTTTTATAGTTTGTACATACATGGAAAGTCATTTGCAGGTTATTTGAATGTTAAATTAAAAAAATAAAAATAAAAATCTTTTTTTAAAAAGTTGTTAATGACTTTCTATGAAACTAGATTTTTTTTCGAATCATTTACTTTAAACGGCATTAAATTCCATGCATTAGTAAAAAAGCTACATGAATATTCGTTAAAAGTTAAGTGTACAACCCTCTTAATAAAAGACTAAAATCGTTCACAAAGTTCTTGTTTTTAAAGTTCCTTTAAATAATTTTGCTTCTTTTATATTATGTACGCCAAGAACGAAATCGAATTCAGCAGCAAAATCGATTAAACTCAAATAAATACGATAATCGATAATATATAATATAATCGAATATCGATAATCCCTAACACATTTTAAATAATTTCTGCATTTATATGATTAAATAACTTCACCGCTAGTAACCCACAGAAATTTTTTCTTTTTTAACAACTAACAATAAAAACAAAATAGTTTATTAGTAATATGTATAATATTATGTATTGCTCAAAATGTATATTAAATACTTGATACAATTTAAACGTAAAAACATAACACAACTTGTAAACTAAGCACATGTCATACACTACTGGTGTTATGAACTCAATTGTTAACCGATAAGGGTTTCTTAGAGTGTGACCCGTTTTCAACCTGTCGGTCGACTTGAAAAATCTATTTTTAGTATATACAAGATTGTCTGTCGCCCACCATCGGTAGCTGGCGTTTGGGTGGCGATTTGCGTGACCCTATTATAATGTTTGTTGGCATAAACTACAAAATAATGTAATATAAAATTTATTTTTTAAATAATTAATAATTAATTAAAAATCAATTAGAAAATAAATAAAAATTAATTAAAAAATAAATAAATTATTTTAAGCTAAGCCTTGTTTTTGGTTTTGGGATGGGAGGGCACGTGCCCCTGTGCCCTTTAAGACAAGCCGCCACTGGGTTTGATACATAACAAACTGTAAGAACTGATACTTGAAAAAATGAAATAAAGTCCTAACCTGCCAAATTTTTATGTTAATTCATGATGTCCCATCAGCAAAAGGCGGTTTTCAAACATTTTCAAAATAAGTTAGTAAATTTACATAGAGTATAGGTTTTAAAAATAATAAATCTCGAACGATTTTTTTAATGGCATATAAAAGAAGCCCTAAGGTATTTTTTAAAATATTTTACAAGGCATGACCAAGCAAGACTTTTTCGTGTTTCTCTACACAGAGTTGACTTACAAAGCATCCTATAAATGAAACAATAAATTCATTTATATATTTCAATCATAAATTTACTTTATAATATAAATTATGTTATAAAAGTAAAGAATACACATCAAATTGGCTTCTAAAAAATTTAACTTTGAACTAGTACATATTAAATCTGGAGTTCCTCTTCAAAAGTTGATGATTAAATGAGCTTTACGATCGTCTAGCAAAATATTAACGTAATAAGCTAAATATTCAGAAAATATTAAAGCAATATGCGAAATATTACTTTTGTTCACTTTTCACGAATACTTTTTTATTTTTTCTCTTTTATTTTAATTATTGTTTTTTTCTTTTTAGTTTATCTAAGATTTTATTTTATTTTTAGATTCGAAACGTTGGATCCAAATTAAAAATGAAAACTATATTAATATAAGATATATGATATTTTAGCTGATTTGTTAAAAATATAAATAGGTCTATTTGGTCGCCCTGCTAATGAGCCGCTGTGTGCGGTCGCTCCCCAGGCGCCCATGTAAAACTAGGTCCGAGTCGATTCAGCTTGCAGTGTTGGTGTTATTCAACTTATTTTCCCAAAGTACAAACTTGATTTAAATCAATATATCAACGATTAAATTTTCATAGGAAATTACATCCAATTGTTTCCTTTTCTTTTTATAAAGAAAACAATTCGCCGTAAACCGAAATAGTTTAAAATAATTATATTTTAATAAGTTAAAAAATTCGATAACTAAAAATAAATAAGTCACTTTGTAACGAAAATTAGTTGGAAATAGAATTTAAAGTATTTAAATTATAAAGCAGATGAAGTGAAACAGTAGAAATTTTTAATTATTATTGTTATGTTAATTGAAAATTTCTTAGTTATTATTAAGAAATGAATTAAATCGATAAATTGAACGTGAAATTTCCAAAGCCTACAATAACTACAAAAATAGTACACACGTATACTAAAGTGTACATCGACCTAATTCTGAACTCCTTTTCATTTTTCAGAAAATTTAAGAAAATAAAAGGTAATTTAATTTTCCTAACGGATATCCCATAATTTGATAAAGGTTAGAATGATGGAGCCATGTATGTATGTAGGTATACTAAAAGGGATATCCGTTATAGTACACTCGGTATGGGAAATAAAAGGATAGGAAAAGATAGAACATTTTTAACTGAACAATATACAGGAATTCCGCAGATCGTGAAAAATTTTTCATCGATTCTATAGATATACGATGGTATCTTTCTAACTTCCGAGTAAACATATCGAAAGTCCTTAACTTTAGATTTTTAACAGTAAATTTATAGCCGGATTTGTTAATTCGTATGAAATTTTGTTTGATTTTCGTAAATTTAAAAAGAAAATAATCAATAGATAAGTGGTTTAGGTAGTGTAACTCGATATTAATCATATTAAATTTTTTAGAAAAAAACAAAAGTGCACAAAACACTAAAACGTTTTCACTTTAGTATGGCATCATCAGCCGATAAACTAGAGCCAGCGGTTCCCAAATAGGGTTCCGCCAAAAAGAATTTCAAAATGGCGTAAAAATAAATTTTGCCGCTTAATATTTTTTAACTTTTTTTCATTCCATCCGATGGCAATCCATTCACTGAATGCTAACGTTCAGTCAAATTTTCTGTTGTAGATTTCGAAAATCCAATTGAAATTAGGTGCGATTTCCAATCGGAAAGTAAATTTAAAGAGATTTCGAACTGCGCGAGGAATATCCGGAGTTGTCCAAACGTGCAAACCGTATTTTGCTACCATTTGCAAGTACATACAAGTGTGAGACTGAATTCTCATTATATTCAGGAACAAAAAAAAAGTATCGAAATCGACTTGACGCAGTTCCTGATATGAGAATCCAGCTTTCAGAAATCAAACCAAATATTAAAATAATTTGTCAAGAGAAAACAAAATGTCATACTTCTCACTAATAATAATTGTAATAATAATTAAAATTAAAATAATATTTATACTTGTATTTACTTGGTCACGGGGGGGGGGGGGGGTTAGTGTGGCATACACAACCTTGTATGCAGTAAACAAATCGGCTTGGGGTTCAGCCAAATTTTTTACATCGCCCAAGGATTCCGCGGCCAAAACTAATTGGGAACCGCTGAACTAAACACTAGTTCATCGCCTGATGATGCCATACTATGGTGAAAACGTTTTGCGATAATATATATTGTGTTAACTTAAAACATTTTAGTGTTTGTGCATTTTTTGGTTTTTCTAAAAAATTTGATATGATTAAAAAGAAAATCTTTGATTTCCTTAACTATATTTGTATCGACCAAATTTTACCCGCTAGAATTTATACTTTGGCACGTAGCCATTAGGATAAATTTATAAAAACCGTACTTTAAACAAATAAAAATCTCCAAGTTATTGAATTTGTTATCTGTTATTCGACTACTCATACAAAGCATTTATATTTTATATTAATCATAAACAATATGCGTAATAAACGGCGATGTTTACCGAAGTACATAGTAATAATTATAAGAAATTGATTTTCTTTATTAAGCTTACAACAAAATAGGTATATCAAGTTCTATAAATAAATTTAACTAATGGAAATTTTTTTTGCGAAACCAAAAAATTGATACGCATTTTGCTGAATAAATATTCATAATAATGAAACTATAATAAATTTTAAAATCAAAATATTAAGGTGAACAAAAAAATAAAGTTGCGTGCTGGTTTGCAATTTTGATTCGCCAAAAATATCTCTTTATCGACTATCGTCATTTTTAAGAACTAACGTGTTTCAAAAATTATTATTCTAAATTTATGCAAATTTTATGTACGATAAGACGGACTAAATAATACTATTTAATATATACTTACTAATTTTTTGCCATTTTCCAGCCCAATGTAGACAACAAACCCGAATAGATTTACTATAAAATGGCATACACTTCAATTCTGAAACAGAATGAAAAAAAAAGATTAGTTATACTTCGAAGTGTCAACTGATAAAAATATTCCCATGTTACAATTTAACAATAATCTACACGTCAACAATTAATTACGCAACTAAATAATTGCATTAGGTATAATTAATGTGGCAACAAACTTAGTTCTACTTTAGGCTGAATCATCGTTCAATTATTGATAAACAACTGCTACTTTATTAAACTTTATGTGCTATAGATATTAATGCGCGATACCCCAGAAAATAATTATATCTTTCTATACTAAACAATTAAAATTTATAGAAAAAATATTAATAAATATCAAAGTCTGGATATTCCCATCCTTTGGTAATGCACATCCGATCGGTAAATTTTTATTCCACACTAAATGATTGGGAGATTAAAGAATATGGGATGAATTCCACGCCATGCAAAAACTATGATACTAATTAATACTCCTATTACATTTATATAAAACTAACAAGGGAATTATATGACCTCCGCATTTTTGTAATTTTTGCCACTTATTCTACTGAAAGTTTAGCCCTTCAATAAGAACTCCTCAAAGCAGTAGGGCCAGATGGCCAGAAATTTTCGAGAAAATCGACTTGGAAATATTGTCGAAGGAGTTTGAAGACAAGATGTGAAACAATTAGCAAATAGTTTCGTAGCACAGTGGCGAGCGAGTTGGACTAGGACCAGTAGGTCCAAGGCTCTATTCCCATCTGCGCTAGTTTTTTTTTTAATTCTTTTTTCTCTAGTGCGTATTATTTTCCTTAAGTAAATGCTCGTAATACACAAGAGCATCTTTCATGCGTAATTTAGCGATTTCACTGCACAGACTATCTTCGACGGTGTCTTCAGCCTTCGTCGAGGGGCCAGGCAAATTAATGGATAAATATCAGACATGATAACTTTTCAGTAACTACGCTAGATAATAACTAAACTGTCGAAAATGTATTTTAGGATAAAAATATGTAGTTTTAGGATATGTTGGTTTATTTTATTTTTTTTTTTATTTTTTACTACTTTTATTACTTTTTATTTCTTATTAAAATCTAGTCAGTTGCATGGCTTTATTAGCCACATCATGTTTGCTATATCTACCAATCGTAAAATAAATAAATTAAATCAGATGATAAATTATAAATAAATATTAGGTAAATTATTTCCACCAGATGATATGTGCGCGATGACATATGAAACTAGTCCTGCTGAATAATAATAATTAAAACATTCGATTTTATATTTGTTAAAAAAAAATTGAATGTAATTAATAAATTAAATGTTGACACATTTTAGTCTACAAGCATAAATTTAATCAATTTTACAATATAAATGGCCTGAATAAGCACTACAGAGAAAAAAAAACTAGCGAAAGTGGGAATAGAACCGCGGACCCACTGGTTCCTAGTCCAACTCGCTCGCCACTGTGCTATGAAACTATTTGCTAATTGTTTCACATCTTGTCTTCAAACTCCTTCGACAATATTTCAAAGTCGATTTTCTCGAAAATTTCTGGCCATCTGGCCCTACTGCTTTGATGAGTTCTTATTGAAGGACTAAACTTTCAGTAGAATAAGTGGCAAAAATTACAAAAATGCGGAGGTCATATAATTCCCTTGTAAGTTTTCTGCTGATACTTTATGTAACATTTATGTATACTTATGAAGTTATTACTCTATGAAAATTCCAGCTAAAGTAGCTAAGTTTGATTAGGCTTTCGTCTGTCATTGTGCATTTGAGGATGAGCAATCCCTTAGATTAGACCTTAGAGAAAAGGTTAGAAACACAGAATCCTCTTTGGGTTATAATGGCTCTTATAATATTGAAAAAATTGACATTAGTAGCACTTTTCCCGTAAAATTGAGTTTTTGAACTTATCTCATTTTATCTGTAAGCCACATGGCATAAAATACGATTTTTACGAATTTTAATAAATTTATCCTCTCTCTTTCTTATATTTTCCTAAAACATTAAACTATTCTCCTTTTGGCACATATCCGTTTACAACATTTAACCATGCCTCGGTTTGGTCTATCAATTTATTTTGATTTATACTCTTTCGTCGTAGTATATTATTTATTTCGTCACTCAATCCACATTCATTCTCAAAAGAAACATTAAAATGAATTAAAGAATTTTTGAATGATAAGATCCATTATTGAGCACTTAATTTGTTTAAATTCAAAATATGTATCGTAAATTTTTTATTAAAAATATAAACACTATCAAAAATTTAAGAAAAGTGCACGATTACAAAATTATATCATAGATAAGAAGAAAAGCAATAGATATCATAAAGCAAACACCGTTTCAACATCATAATAATAACACTAACCAAATAAACATAATATGTACGTATTAAAAAATTTTATCACCTTTGTTTTACATTTTAAAATCATAACAGTACACATTATTAATTTATTACGTAATTATTCTGGTATTTTAAAACCAAATAAAATAACTGTTGAATTTTACTGCAAAAAAATACTTTCCGCCAATAACCGGTCCATTATAATGCCTACTTTTAACTCATAACTCGAAAGCGATTGATTTTAGACAATTAAGGGTAATACGCTAGTTTTAATAAGCCTTAATAATAAGCTAATGAGCAATTTCAAGATAAATTTAAAAAATCCCCTCGAGAAGGTTACCCCTCTACTACTGCAGTATACCGGACCATACTGGCCGGAACCGAAGTTTACTGATGAAAAGAATTCTACCAATTTTTTTTGTAGGGCAAGTTTTATGACTTAACTTTAAGAATTTAGAACGAAAAAAAAATTAACACTTTGTCAATTTTGCAATTTAGAGAAACGTACTTATATTATTTTTTGCCCTAAAATTTTAGACAAAATATCTATCCTAAATTTCACCTGGCTATTTATTCAATTACAATTCAACCTTTCATTATAGATATAAAGAAACGACTTTAAGTCGAAACTTTAAGAAAAGTATTTTCAAATTGTTTTCATTTTTCACTTTTATAATATTTCAATATTTTACTACTTTTATATTTTTATTTTTACTATTTTCAATTTTGTAATCTATAAGTTTTTAATTATTTATATTTATTTGTAGCCTTGATAATGGGTCTGAATGACTCGAAACGTCAAACAATTTTATTGTTTTAATACTGACCCCTAACTCAACTATATTTTTACTAATGATTTACTATTAATTTCCGGTTAACAATTAATTATAATTTCCTAATTTATTAATTTGTATTAACAAATTATTTTTAGCACCCAGGTTGCCGGTTGATCATTTTCAATTATTCGCTTGGTTTTTACTATATTTTAATTCTGTTGTAAAATGAATAGATAATGTTAGAAATCTTTTCTTATCAACATCATGGTTTCCATGATTTGTTTTGCTTTTACCATGTGATTCTAATCTGTCTAATCGAAATTACTCTTATAACATTAAATTTGTGCAAAAAATGGTTTTGTTTTGCCACTTTGAATTTTGATTCACGATTGTTGGTTCTTTATTTACAAAAAGATGTTTCCTTGCAAAAGTGTTTATAACTAATGAGAACCAGACATCCAAGTTTACCTCTTATTGTTATACCATCTGTTCAACCACGGACGAGGATTTTTTAATTATGAAGGTGATTAAACGAATTAGTCACACTTACTCGTTTGATCAGACCTGGAACTGGCAGGCATGTTGATTTTTAAATAAGTATTTTGTGTTCTGAATTTTCATTCCTGGATGGTAAACCAATAGAACAATGAAGTACTGTTATTGCTTTCGGAAGGGCCTGATAAAGAAGGCACTTACTTGCAGATTGGTGAAAATGGTTTTACTGCATAGATGCATATAGTACTTATTTATTGATGATACTGTATGCCAGGTTTTATTCTTTTTGGGTCAACAATTTCGATGTACTATATTTCGGTGTGCAATTAATCTATACACGGGCATAACTTCCTATTTGTTGAGTTATCTTTTTCAAGCCAAGATTACCTGTAAATTTTTTCAATCATTGATATGAATCCACAAAGTTTTCGAACCACGCTCTCGAGAACTAGGTTTTAAGTAACAAAGCTAGCTAACACGTTTGAGCAGTGCATTTAATGATACTTGCACTGGACAGAAGGTTAAAGAAACACAAGAAAAACAAATAAATATTCAAAAATTTGTATTTACTTTGAAAATAATTCACAAGGTTTTAAAAGAGCTTTATAAGCTCGATAACACCATTCATAAACAATAATACAAATTATTGCAAGGTAGGTAAGTAAGTAGGTAGGTAGGTATCAATATTAACATCTCAGGTACAAATTTAGGTTATGTATGAAAAAATGAGACATGTACCTATACCATGTGACACCCAAATCGTACTATTTCACATTTTACTATTGCATTTTGTTCTAAAAGCTAAATAGGTAATAAACACGATACATACTATGTAATTCTAAATAAAAACTATAAATTCTGCGGCATTTGATTATTAAACTTTTTATATAATTTAAAGTCCATGTGAGCAATAATTCGTACTTTGTACCTGACAGTATATTACTAATATTGTAATTATATTAATATAATAAAAATTCGTTCTCGAGACTATTAAACTACATAGTAAAAATGTTTTGGTGTGGGATATACTTTTTGCAAAAAAAAATTGACACGTTTCGCACGTAACAGTGCATCTTCAGACGATTGCTACAAATTTGAACCTGGAAAAATGTTTAGTATGAAGTGCGCAGGTGTAAAATAACTTCGTCCCGTACCAAAGCATTTTTAATAAAATACATAGTAAAATATTATACACCAGTAGTAGTGCAATAACATAATTTAGAAAACAAATAATTGGTATTTCGAACAATGAGCGGTAACTAACGTAGGTGCTCTTTCCAATCGAACGCAATAAAAGAAATTAAATTATATAGCTTGAGAGACCGAGATGAGGAAGTTTGAAATACGAAAAAAAGTGGACGAATCGAGAAATAAATGAAAAAAACCTAAAATGCATACAGGAACACATTAAAAATGCAACTACATCTTCATAAAATCACATTCTAAATAACGAGATGACTCTTAACTCTTAAGGCGTCGTCAATAAGGTATCACAAGAATTAATATAACACAAGAGTCGAAATAAATTCGGCGTATAACTTACAAAATACTTTTAAAATGCCTCATTTGATATTACATAAAATTATTCAAGTAAAAATTCGTCTCGTTACTCGTTTAGTAAAGCTAAACAAGTTTGTTAAACTCTAGTAGTTGGGTAAATAAATACAAAAACTACTACTATATATCGCCAACCAACCAACCAACCAACCAACCAACCCCTCCATATTTATAAGAACTATGAATGAGGTGCATTTTAAAACTACTCATAAAAGTTTTTGCTACAAACAAAAAATAACAATAGAAACAGCCAATTTCGTTATTACTAAATTTTCGACTTTTCGCGATTAACTCGAATCCCATTGTAAAAATATATATATATAACGTATTTATGTAGAATGGGTGTGAAAGGTGGGTAATTGAAAATGGGGATTTCCCCCAACTTAACAGGCAAACGTCGAAGCCGTCGATATAATATTATCACGCTTCCACGATCGATATATTTTTACATTGGAAAATTTAACAACTAGGTATATTACTTAAAATAAAAAAAACCTATCGCCAATAAGTTAAAACAAATTATTCTGCCAAGAAATAACGCTTAATCTAACTACTGAATCTTATTACCTTCTCGCTTTTCCTAAATCATGCTTCTTGAGCAATAAGTAGCAATACAAAATAATTTACAACAATTATTTTTATAGATAAAAGCTCCCAATATGGAAGAAATCAATTAAGTTACATAATTTATATTACAAACTAAAGCGTTTAAGATTCAAAAAAAAAAAATGCATGGCTCCACTAATAATAGATTTTATCAAATTTATTTTGGTACTCGGTCGGGTCGCCCTTATTGTCGGAAAAAAAGGAAAATAAAACGACGACGTTTTGGCTTAAATTGTAATTGCGATTATTTTTTGTGTGAAAAAAAGCACTATAACCAGCGGTTAATTCGCGCCGTAGTTTCCTTATCTCGAAGTATGGTATTAATTCATTATATAAGCGCTTGACCTTACTACTCTACTATAATACACAAAAAAAACAACAACCAATTCGTTTCGACATCAATAAGTTTCCTCTTTTAGAACGAAGGACGACCGGCGTTTTCTTCTGGACAATAATTTTGGATAGGCATATCGGTAGAGCATTGTGCTTACCAAAAATAGGCAAATTTAATTTTGTGCCACGTAGTTTCACCACGTGAAAAACAAATAAGGAATTATTAGCGAAATTGAGCAGGATTGCGAATAATGAAGTAAACAATTGTCAAATTGGACAACGAAAAGGATTAAAAATAAGAAAAGCGAGTAGGTTTCTTACAATCACAGATAAAGGAGTAACAGAGTTGACATGTGTCAAGTGTTTAATTATTTACCTAAAATACACTAAATTTAATTAGTTCAACTTATAAATCTGAGCTCAAAATTCAGATTTTAATAGAAGCGTATACAACAAATTACGAAAAGTGTAGGCTCGGAATGAACTTGGTGCCTGATGATATCGGAATTATAGTTCACTCACGCACGTAAAAAACACTCACCGAATCAAGGAACATTAAGATTATTAAATATTAAATAAATTATAATATATTATTTTTGAAAGGATTAATTTTCTTGAGAACAAAATAATACAGGAGTAAGTATTTCCTCGTCTGATTCGTAGAAGTAGCGCTGTTTTGGGCTAAGTCCAAGTTGGACCCGACGTACAGCTTCATTGACCAAACTGCCGTCTCGTAATAACTTTTGTAGAAATTCGTAAGGATCGTCTTGGGATGAATCCTTTTGGGTTTTACGTTTATTTTTACGATTAATTTCGCAAGATGTGGACTCGCAAGAACACATTCTACCGGGAACGAAATAAGGTGAGGCTCGTGACGATTTTCTCGAAATGTGATTACATGGCACTGCCTTTAACGTAGATGCAGACAAACGAAGATTTTGTTTTATTTCGGAAACTAAACCTTCCACGTCCTTGGAACTTATATTGAATTCGGGACCTCGTAACGGTAAAGGATTTATATTTCCATTTGTGTTTGCACTTATTATCGAGCGCATATCTGCAGAAGGCATTTTAAATCGTTTTTCACAAGCACCAATACCAAACTACACTTTATTTACTTCTTATTCAAAATCAAAACAAAAACAAACCCGAACGTTAACAACACCTTCACTTGACAAACGTATCTTATAGACTGGTGGCGCCTCGTTTACCAGACCACGAACTAACCAACTGTTGTTTGGGTTCCAACTTTCACAACACGCGCAGGTGAAAAAAATAGTACCATGTAAACATTGCAATTTAAACCCATTTAAATGACACAAAAACTTTATGCGACAACATTATTCTCGCAATTTTCACACGTAAATTATTAATCCTCCATATTTAATTTAAATAACCGCACCAAAGTAAAATTAATAGTAAACAAACATTCGAAACGGTCGGGCGTAGTAATACACAATCAAGGTCACGTTACGTCTTCGGCACCGACGTGACGCAAACGTCAAAGAACTATAATTAATCAAACCATTCTCGATTCATTTTAAATGTTAAACATCTTTTATTTACTACTATTAAACCAATGGAACGACGCTTAATGTCGGAAAATTTTTAAGACCATAACCGTGAATTCGTATTTATACCCACCAATGGGCAGACTACAAAATTTCAAGTATGACTCAAAAATTTTGTTTACCAACAGAACTAAATGAAAAAAAAACTAATTCGTTGCTTATATTAAAAATTAAATTTCATAAAGAACTAAATAACATCTGGGTTAATTCGACGTAGATAACTTTCGACAATATGAAAAATTAAATGTAAACTATTGACAAGCACATTTTGTAACCTATTAATGCAATTAAAATAAAAGTTTTACTTACGTTAATTCACTTTGTAAATTTTACCACTTTATTTATAATTAAAAAATTGAAGTTTAAATTTTTAACCTCAAAACAAAACATCGATCGATGAAAGTGACAGTTATCTGTTCACTGCTGTTATACATTGCTAGACAGTAGAATGGGTTGCATAATCTCAGTGGACTTTATTATTATTATTAAATTTATTCATAATATTTATGAATTATGACAATAGCGTCGTTTGAAGAGCGTAAGCTAGGACCTGGTTATGAGGTATTAAATTAGTACGAATTAAACAAAAACATTAACCATTATTACATTAGATATTTACTAACTTAACTTTTATTGGGGTCTTACTACGCCCCTCTGTCGCATTCAGTGGTGTATTTTCCATAAGGCACGGTAGGCACGTGCCTAGAGTGGCAGAATTTAGGAGGCGGTAAAATTTTGAAACGGAAATTTTCTTTTCACTGTAGATTCGTAATTTTCGAGTACTATTATGTCAAAAAATACTTCTATAAAATAAAAATACGCTATGGGCGAGGCAACCCTTATAGAATTGAATGCATTTTTTTTCAGTTTTTGATCTTTTTTTATCCGAATTTTTGGATATATGTTATTCAAATTATTCGAAAAATTTAAATATTATTCGTATTTGAGTATTCAAATATTCGAATAGTTGATTATTCAAATTTGATTCCCAGGATAAATATAATTTATTATTATATGTGATAAATTAGCATCTAAGTGTTCGGCCTTTGACCTCACTTAGGTGAGGTGGCAGAAAATGGAAAAAGTCGTAAAACCTTTTTCTTCTGTATAATAATTCTTGATCAATTTTTAAAAATAATTGTTTGATTTGGTTAATATGGTTATATTTTTTAATATGCATTGGTTAATATAGTTTTAGTGCTCAATTAAAAAAAAAAATTGAAAAAATTTTTAATTTTGTTTGGTATATTTGCTCTTACTTCTTGTTATTTTTACTATTATACATGACTGAGGATCGCTAATAATCGTGAAATAAGGGGCCTTTATATTATGTTACAGAGTATTTTGTTTTTTACTTTTAAGTAATTTTTATCATTTCTATAGCGTAATTTTTTCAGAATTCCATTTTCTTGTTTATTCTAATATTCTAAGTTCAACCCTGTTAAATTTGAATTATTGTCATTTTAGTGTTCTTTAAATATTATGTTTTCTTTGTAGTATGTATTCTTTAGTTAGCAGTTAAAATTTTTATTATTTTATCATTTTGTTAAGTTTGATTATTTTAATTTAAAGAGTTTAACCCCTAGAGGGGCAAATCTATAGGTTCGAGTGAAGGTAATAATTTATATTTATTATCTTCACCTCCGAAGAGGTATGAAATTAATAAATATTTTGCACGAAAAAATTAACAAATTTTATATTTTAGTGGTTATTATTTGAATAGTTCGAATAGGAATAAGTAGCGGATTGCTGGTTGAGAGAAACCGGGTCTAGGAGTTCCTTACGAATTTTCTTCATTTTTACCACGAGGACCAATGAGAATGCAATTTACAGAGATAGGTATATTAGATATCTTGAAGGCAAAGAAAGTCCGAAAGAAAAAAGTATTTAAAAATTTGTACGTATTTTATTTAGATAAATTGGTTTATCGCCATAAACTGTGAGTTTATAAAGTTAACTTATCGAATTTCGTAGGGGAGCAATTATTAAATATTGTGAAATTTTGCCCCTAAAGGTGGAAGTAAAACGCTTCGATCAAGATACATTGAATCTATAAAAATTTTATTGTAATTGTATTTTATTAGGTTTAATTTATAAATGAGTCAAAGTGGAAGGGTGACCTCAAGTTGGTCCTTCCGAATCTTTTGATTTTCGGCATAAATTGCTGCATTCGCCAGTACTTGGCAAGCACTTTCGAATAAATTTAAAAAAATTAAAAATTCCAAAATGAAATTTTAACCTCTCTTCGGCAAAAAATCGTTATTTGCTAATAAAAAATTAACAAACCCAGTACTTTCGAAATAATTTATAGAATTCTCAAGCACTTCCCAATTCGACCGGGATCGACAAAGTCCTATAAGTATTTTTTCAATTAAAATTAAAAAAAAAAAAATTTTAAAAATTAAAAACGATGTCTCTAATATGGCAGCCTAAAGTAAAGTTATGTGATTTTTTGACTGCGGGAGCTTTCGGTGCTCTGGTAGTTGGTAAATTACTCTGACTAGCTAGAGCCGGTTCCGGATAGATTTTTTTGACTTATAATATTAAGTTTTTTGTGTGATATATGACTAAATTTGAATAACGAATAACGATGGAGAGCAGTGGCGTAACAAGGCAGCTACGAGCCTGTGTTTCCGACTGTCGGGTCCTAAAATCGGGCCCTTAAATGAGTATTAAATTAATGTGGAATTTTTTTTTAAATAATCTTAAAGCCTGTTTACATTATAAAATTTTGCTTAAAATTTTTATAAGACAAAAATTTCACTGTTTCCACCTTAAAATTCTCGTTAAAATAACTTTTAAGAGAAATTTTAACGAATTTTAAAGAATAGATCAGCACCTATTTCCTTAAAATATAGTGAGTTTTAAGGTGTGTTTGGTGATAAAGGTGTAAACACAAATCTGCAAAATCTACAAATTTCAAGAAAATTTTAAACAAAATTTTATAACGTAAACAAACTTTTATAAGCGGAACGATTGTTTTAAATTAATTTTTATGAAAAAAATATAATAAATATTGTTAATTAGTTTTATTTAAATCACAGTTAAAAAACAATTAACAGAAAATCAACAATTTTATTCAAAACATACCTGACGGTTTTAATAAATTATATTCCAAAATAAACAATTGGACTTCACTATGTAAAACTTAAAATAATTTATAAAAACAAAACAACTGGTTCTTATCATAAATACTGTAACGAACTGCAATGTGATGTAAATAAAAATTAAAATATGCTCTAACTGTTAAAGAATTTTTTAGGAATCTGCTAAGAGCTAAGGATGAGAGTTTATTTTTTTATTAGCTATTGTATTGCTACAAGATGCAAAATTTTACTTTTACGGTCCGTTTATTTCTTTATCGATGCCGGCTTCAAGTTCAATTTAACGAAAGCCGCAATAGACAGTAAATATACTTTATAATATTATTTTAAATAGGTATACATGAGAAACAGGACCGTATTTAGACTAAATTTTGAGAGGGAGGGGGGGGATTTTAAAAAATTACAAAATAAATAGCTAATTTATTAAAATATAAAAAAAGTTTTTCTAAATTTAAATTTTGTTATATTAATTTTTGAAATGTAATGTTTGGAAAAATGTGAGTAGAGGGAGGTTTTTTTTGCCAAGATGGCGGAAACGACAGAGGCCTATATATTGCTCCGCTGATATTTTGAGTCTAATTTTGTGCAAGTATTTTTGCAATTAAGATTTTATTTTTGAATATTGTTATTAGAAAATTTTGTTTGAAAGTATTTTGTCGAAAGTTTTTGATTACATGTTGACTTCTGGGTGGCGTTATCGCAGATAAAATTTTGTTTATACCATTTTAAAAGTTTTGTTTACTACAATATTTTTAATAAGTTAAACTTATTCATATTTTAATTTTAAACTCTTATGTAAAAAACCGTTTTTAAATAAAATTTTTTAATTTTAAAATTTGAATAAAAATTAAAAACTAAATTCTTATTTTACCGATGGCGATAGTAAAATAATGTTGTCAAAACGAACAACTAAATTAGATTGAAAGAAAATTTCTCAAATCTTAAGCAAATGTACGCTTATGTACAAATGTACAAAATATAAAACAATTTATTGGTTTACAATGCCCACTCTAATTTATTGCGGAAGTGTTATTTTAAGCTATACTGCCCATTGGTCATAAAATTTATGCTCTTTTTAAAATTTTTGGTTCAAACAATTTATTACAATTTAAAAATTTTACCATAATAGTAAGAATTAAGATAAATTACCTATTTCATTTATTTCAATATAATTATTTTTCAAAAAATCGAAAATTAATGAATAGGAGTAATAACTAACAATTAATTAAGTGGTCGCAGACTTTTACACAGAACTGTAAATATTTAGGGCATTTTTATATTCTTCATCTTAGGTGTTTATATTTTTGCAATGTAGTAGTAGGTGTATTCAATTCAGTGTCGGCAATCGCCGGATTATAATACAAATTTTCCGATTTTTTAATTTGGGATTTAATTTATTAGAAATATCTTATGACTAAATCTTATGCTCAAAACCCTCACTAAATATTTAGTAGCAAACCAACGATTTTAGTAGTCCTACTAAGGTTAGTACCCTTTTAACTCGTCTATGCATACAAGTTGCATGCTCCACTACTACCTGACCGCGTTAGTAGCTACTTAGTGTACTTAGTAGCTACTTAGATGACTATGCATAAGGCTGTTAGTTTTTTCTGATATTTTTACGATTGCAGTCAAATTTTCAGTACTTTATTAATTGATAAATAATTTCGGGGGGGGGGGGGGGGTTGTAACCCCTAAAACCACCTCCTTAAATACGGCCCTGATGAGAAAGGTGGCAGATAACTTATTTGAAAATCTGGCGTATTTCACTGTTTAGTGCTAAAAATCACAAAAATTTGAATTTTGATCGTAGCAGAGTCGGATCCTTGTTCGATCGAACACATCGAACACTGGTAGTTACGCCACTGATGGAGAGGGTGCCGGATATTACGTTAAGTGAGACACCCTGTATGTAGCGTTCTCTCGATATACACATACATAAATAATTAAACAAAATGCAGCTTAATCTAAACACGATGGCGCCGCTTTAGGCTTTAGATTATTTTATTTATCGTTTTCTAAATTGTTTTATTTTGAGGCTCTTTGTGGGTAAAAATTTCAGTTTAGTTTTAAAAATAGCGCAACGAAGAGGGAATGGAAAGAATTTATAAATCAAAAATGAATTGTTTCAATTAATTAGTAGAGAGAATTGGGCGTAAGGTCATTTAACTTTTGATTAAATTTTAGTTGAATAATTGTTTAAGCGAACGTTACTAATTTTACGCAAATGTAAGTTAAAAGATGCGGATGTAATTTTATCACGAGGACTCCCACAACATATTTTAGGAAGTTCACCGTTTGTCGGAAATGATAACAACTTTGTACGACAGATACAAATAATTGTCTTTGACTGATAAATTGTATTTTATGTAAATAGAAATAATTAAATGAAATAGGAAAGAGTTTTGTAGAAGGTACAAGTGGACGAAGATGATGATGATGAGCAACGGTGGTCCGGTCGAGCGACCTAGAGCGAGAAACTGAGCGCATTATTTTATGCGATCAACTAAAACAAGTGCGTGCCACATGTTAACTAAAATTTAATTATTTTCGTCTGGTTTGAAGCGAAACATGTTGGAGAAAAATAATAAGTTCATGTTCATGCACAAGAAATAAAATAAATATTTAATAATTAGCTCGATTGGCTGACCGAGTTGAGACAAATACTTACTAAGTAATTTAAATCTATTCGTGATAGTGACTTTATGAGGGTGTAGCTGATGAGCTTACTTTAGTTTAAGTCAACTTTAGAGACGGAGTGGCAGGGACTGGTTTGGTTTTGCTCAACCTCCGATCTCCGATTAGAATACAATATTAGTTCTGTAGTAATACATATGAGTGTGGAGGTCGATTTAGCTCTCGTCTCGGAATAATGAGATTTAAAATTTAATCGATTTCAAATTTTTCTATTATTAAAAAATGTGTTGGTGTTGTGACTCATAATGCTAGAAGAGTTTGTGAATTGCAGTACCTTTTTGTGTTAAAATCAAGGCGATTTAGAAAGTGCACGTGTTCTTGGCAGGTAAACAAAGAGGTAAATAGCCTTTGTAATCTCGACTTGGATTTACCCCTAATGCTCTTATACTTTTCTTAATAAACAATTGCAAAACTAAAATTAAAACATTCCGCCCGTCTTAACCAAATGTCAACGCCTTTTTTTATGAAGCACAGACATTTAACTTTTAAAAAAAATCATAGTCATCAAAATATTCTGATCTCATTCTGACATAATTTTAAAATAAAACCATGGATCGACTGTGCATAGTTCCCATCAATTAAATTTTGATAACAACCAGATAATTTATTCGACTAGAAATTATTTAACATTTTCACCATTGCCTTTTGATAACGTTTAAATAAACCAAAGCTTTGTTTATATATTTATATGTGATTCAAACATTATTTGTGCCAGGAGCGTACCCAAAAACATCACATTTGGGGCTCTATAATCGCTAAAACAAAAAATTAATCTCGTTGCTTTTGCTTAATTATACATATTTGGAGAAAGAACGATACATTTTACGACGAGCGTTTAATTTTTTTTATTACATTTGCTACGCCTCTGTCGTAGTTTATAAATTTCTTATCGGACAAACACTTTTATTTAAAACTTCCGACTATTAAAATTTTTTTACCATCAAATTATTATGCCATTAATTATTTTACTTTATCGTTCTTAAAAATAAATCAACTTTGGTCTCTTTTTTTTAAATTTTTTTACGTTCTTCGCTTGGAACAATCGGGAATCGAAATACTATGTAGTTTTTCTTTTATATTATCATTTTTATTATCTCTTGGGAAGTTAAAACCTTTCACCACTTATCACTTTAATTGTTGTTTTATTCCAATCTCAATAACTATTGTTAAATTTATTGTCACAAGTTTATTTAAAATTCAAGTATATTTTGAAAATATTTAAGTCGAAATTGGTCAAAACATGCTTGGAGATTTTTTAAATAAATAATTATCAATTCAAATGTCGGTCTAATCGTATAATATTAAAAACTATTTTTATTTTTTAGAAAAATTTCGAAAAAATAGAATAGCAAAAGATTGAAATAAAAACGGGCGTCAGGTCACTTCCGCTGGCAGGTGCCTACATAGGGATTGTAGACCTAGCCAAGCGAACTTCGTTGAATGATTTTACCAGATTTTATCACGGAAGGTGGTGATGACCTAATTTATTTATATAAGCGATTTGTACAAATTGACCCTTAACCTTAGACCATAAATTTACTTTTCAAGTAATAAAGCAATTGAAATTGATATAACGAATATTGCAATATTAAAATGTTGGAAGGAATAAAAATTTTTTTTCGAGGATTCGAGGATTAATTAAATCTTATTAGATTCTCATCGGGAAAAGATGATCAAGGAACTATAGAAACAAAGTGAAACATTTTGAACATGGAAAATTTGAAAAAAATTACTATTAGTTCCAGTTTTCGAGAAAACTGCAGTGGTTAGTTTAAATTTTATATGCTGTATATAAAAAGTAATTTGCTTAGAGAAGCCGAAACTAACAACACTTCTTTATACCAAAGTAATACGCACATTTTCAGAGTATTTTTTATGCCGAATGTTCATCGAAGTAAATATTGCTCTTTCGTATTTTTATGATAAAATTTTAGTTTTCAACGGTTTTCGAAATGGCCACTTAAATATGTTCATTTTTGATTTCTATAATCGTGTTTATGAATTCTTCACGATTCCTTTGTTTTGATGGTGAATTATTTAAAAATTATGTTGGAATCAAAACTTTTACTTTAATCAGTGTTCGTTCGTGCCATGTTTTCTAAAATAAACAATAAATTAAACCTTTGATTATACTTATTTAGTAGTATCAGATAGACAAACCTTATGAGAGCTTTGGAAACATTTGGTGTAAGTCACAAGATTATCAACAGATATCGCTACCAAATACGAAGTCGTAATAAATTACTTCAGTACTAACAAAAATTAAGATATTTTTATTTCTTAATAAAATTAAGATCACCAGATCTTAAGTCTGAATAAAATGAAAGTGACGAAGAAGACGGTATTCGCGAACCGAAACTCAAAAATGGAAGAAAGATATTATGATGTGCTGGCAAATATATGATGGTCATATGGTAATACAGTGGTTATTAAGTTATTCGTTATCTTATCGTTTATAACGGGCTTAAAATTTAAAAAAAAATTAACAAAATTAAAAGAAATTGAGAAAACTAGAGCCACAAAAAATGAGTACTCGTGAAAACAGTTATATAGAACACAAAAGAATGCTTGAAAACCAAAAGAAAATGAAAAAAAAAAAAAGGAAATAATATTTTAATCAGAGATTTCAAATGAACGTAAGAGATCTGAAATAAAAAGTACAGATCATTCGATCTAGGACCTGAGAGTGAACGTAGATCTGATGGAAACTTATATAAGACAAGAAAAACAATGGGAAGCAGGTCAACACTGTTTAAATTTAGAGACGCGGGAGACCAACTATCGGTAATAAAAAACAAAAAGAAAAACTAAACAGAGGGAAATCAAACATTGGTAGCAATGTAGAAGAAAACAGGAAAGTGAAATAGGGTAAGAGTGGGTTATCTGAAACTAACGCTAAACGACCAAGTATACCAATGGCAACTGATTGGAAAAGTCTCCGGATGAAAAAAATTAAAGAATTAAAAAATTAACAAGAAGGGAACAAGACTGCTGCACGTTCACCCTAGCCGACTAAAAGGAACATGATGATAGCCAAAAGGAGGAAAGGTACCTTACCTTTCCAGATGCCTGATCGAAAACGCCAGAAGAAAATACAAAGATTAACATAAATTAGAATCGTTCTTTTTATTCTTAATGGAAATAATTACAAAGTTTAGTTTAAACGTTAAAATTAAAAACTAAAGTTGGAATCAATGTAAACGAGACAATAACGAAATTTATTAAGTATAACAAAATAAGTATGGAAGAACTGACATGAGAGAAATGGCGTGGTGAAAATGTGCTTCATGAAAGCAGAAGAAAAACTAAGAATAATGAGCAAGATTTTCAGGCTGGTAAAGATCAAAGAAAAATAACACCTAATGAAAGCCCAACGAGGAAGAACTATACAATATTACAATCTTCAAACGTGGGACTTCCGGAACATGTGGAGATTACTTTGAACTGGTTAAAAAATTTAATAGTTTAGTTTAATTTTTTTTTTCAACTGCTTATTGGTTTCGGTTTATTATCGGGATACAGTATCAAATTATAAATGAGCTACAAGAAACCAGTAGCACATTTAGAATCAAAATCTCAAACTGATAACAAACCAGAACTGGCAGACACAAGAGAGAGAGAATGCGGGGAAAACCAGTCAGAAAAATTTAGAATTAAACCCACGTGTATAGCATACCGATATAACACTCAAACTTCCAGTCTACGTCCGTGCTTCTTCAGCACGAGATGAAATAAAACTCACACGTTGCAAAACAATACATTGATGTACCGATGTGATTGTTTATGCTTTTTGTTTAGATAAACTCTGACATCACGGCGAATTAAGTATAAAAAGTTTGCTACTGCCTACTGTACATTCCGAGGGTGGGGTTTATCAAATTTAAACGTCTGCATCAAATAAATGAAATTATTGTCGACTAAAATAAAATATAAAACACAAAATATTTTAGTAATTTTAAAAGAAAGAATAAGAAATTTGAATTTGCCATTCTAGCAGAATTGGCAAAATAAAATGCATGCTTTTATTCATATTGTGGTATTTAAATCAAAACAGTCGTGGCTATAAAGTCGACATTTTCCTGTAAAAAATTTGTAATTTAGAGCTGATAAAATTTTTTTATGTTGTAGGTGTGATTGATAAAAGTAGTGAACATGTTTTATACAAAATCAACTTGGATCTTTGTGACATTTATATTAATTTATTTAGAAATACAGAGTACGTATATAACCAAATTTGTTTATTTTTAAATTTAATCAATTGTAATTTTATAGATATTTTCTCAGTTAGTGCACAATATGGTGGGGCTCGAGATAGAATTCGAAGCAATTTTTCAAGAGGTATGATTTTTATAATTTAAAAAAGCATATTTTAGGAAACATTGTGTTATTGGTGTGCCGATCTAAGAGAAGCGTTTGATTATTTTGATGTGCTTTTGCATACAAACCTAGAACGCTACTACACTTTGATTATTTGGATTGAATGAGTTTTAAAATATTTTTGCACAATGCAAATTTAAAATTTTAACATTTTTAGCGTCACAGCAGTTCAAGTGGATTGAGACGTAACAAAAGAAAGTAATTAAACCTTTTATATTTAGACAAATAATTCCAAATGTCTTCAGTCCTCTTGATAATAAAATTGTTTTGTCCACATTATCAGTTAGCAAATTATTATATTTTATTTAGTCCCTGTAATACGGAAGGATCAACTATTGTCTCCTGACATCGATATTATTGATAGTTACGAAGAGATTCATCCCCTCACTGATCTTTCAACACGATGGCATCGTGGAGGTCAGATTTTGTAAAAATATTTGATATTGGTTGTGGTGTGATGATGTAGAAATGTCGCACTAATATTTTAATATTTTTCAATTTGCTTTAACGGGATGTCCAGATGGTGCCTCTTTATTTTTCTTCAAATTTTATGGTATATTTGAGGATTTGCTGGTGTTGGTTTAAGAAATTTTGCATGCAATGAAAAAAGGCATAGTCTGGATGGCATATAGGTAGTACCTTCTATAAAAGGCACATTTTTACAGAAAGGTGGAGGTTTTACTGCAATAACCATTTACGCAAACGGCTTGGTGCTTTCCGAGAAAAAATTCAAATCATCTTTCTTTTTTTTGTATACCAAATTTATAATTTATGTAAAATTTAGGTTACACTCCTGTAAAACTACATCCTTGTGAACAAAGCTCTTGTTATCCTGCTACCGGCAATCTTTTAATTGGTCGTGAAAAACAATTATTTGCCTCGTCTACATGTGGGCTACACGAGAAGCAACGGTACTGCATAGTATCACATCTTGAGGATCCGATCAAATGTTTCTGGTGCGATTCTAGACCTTTTGCTCCATTAAAGCGATTACTAAATCATTCCATTAGCCATATTGTCTATGATTATCATTTAGGGTAAGCTGTTGTTTATTTACTGGAACATATTTTAATAGAAATTTTAGAACTCGGGATAAATCATGGTGGCAATCGGAAAATGGCAAAGAAAATGTTTACATTCAATTAAATTTAGAAGCCGAATTCCATTTTACACATTTAATTATTAAATTTAAAACGTTTCGACCTGCAGCCATGTTAATAGAACGCTCTTATGATTTTGGAAAAACGTGGCAGGTAATGTTTGTTGTTGATTTAAGTTATAATCTTTTTAATTCTATTGTTTGTACCTAGATTTACCGATATTTTGCCCATAATTGTCAAGACAATTTTCCCGGTGTTCCAATAAACATAGAAAATTTGAAAAATTTAACTGATATCATTTGTGTCACTCGGTATTCTCAAGTGGCGCCTTCGAGCGATGGTGAATTGATTTATCGAGTTTTACCTCCGACCAAGCATATCGATAATCCTTATTCTCAAGAAGTTCAAAATTTATTAAAAATGACAAATTTACGAATTAATTTTACAAAATTACACACTTTAGGTGATGATTTATTGGATAAACGAGAAGATATACAGGTAATGATAATGATTATGGTAATAATAATAAGATAAAACGAATTAAATTTTATTTTAAAGGAGAAATATTACTATGGCATCAACGATATGGTAGTAAGAGGATCGTGTTCGTGTTATGGTCACGCTAATCGTTGTTTGCCTCTTCCTGGAATGGAGGCAAAACCAGATATGGTGCATGGTAGATGCGAGTGTACACACAATACCAAAGGTTCCAATTGTGAAGAATGTGAAGATTTTTATAACGACTTACCATGGAGACCTGCCATTGGAAAACAAACAAATGCTTGTAAAAGTAATTTTCGATTATATTTTTTCCGATTAAATAAAAAGTTGGATTTAAAATTTTTCTTTTTTAGAATGTAACTGCAATAATCATGCTTTAAGCTGTCATTTTGATGCCGCCGTGTATGAACAAACAGGACGAATAAGTGGAGGAGTTTGTGATGGTTGCAAACATAATACGATGGGTTCTAACTGCGAACAATGTAAACCATTCTACTTTAAAGATCCTTCAAGAGATATCCAAGATCCTGAAGTATGCAGATGTATGTTGTTTTGTTTGGTATAAAAATCTCATTTAAAAATTTAATATTGTTTTAGCTTGTGACTGTGATCCACATGGTGCGTTGGATGGTGGAATATGTGACTCTATAACTGATGTTGGAAATGCTTTGGAAGCTGGCAGATGTCATTGTAAAACTAACGTTGATGGTCGTCGATGTGATAGTTGCAAAAATGGTTTTTGGAATTTTGATGTTAATAATCCTGATGGTTGTCAGGCTTGTACTTGCAGTACTTTAGGAACAATTGATAATCAGGGATGTAATATGTACAATGGTGAATGTACATGTAAACGTTATGTAACCGGAAGAGATTGCAATCAATGTTTACCTGAATACTGGGGTCTGTCTGATAAGAAAGACGGTTGTCAACTTTGTCAATGTGATCCAGGTGGTTCATACGATAATAACTGTGATGTTGTTGGAGGCCAATGTAAATGCAGGGATCATATGACCGGAAGAAGATGTGATATACCCGAACAACAGTATTTTACTCCTAGTTTAGACTTTCTGCTCTATGAAGCAGAAGTAGCTAAGGCATCATCCGTAAGTTGTTTGTTATTCATCACTTTCTTATAAAACTATATTTACTTATACGATCTGGAATGGCTCACTTGATTCAAATTTATAAACTCGACACTGCTAAATTTTACAGAACTTGCAGACATTTTTTTTATCCTTCTTGGTATTTCCAATCTTCCCTAGGTAGTGTCTTTATTTCTTAACAAACATACTGAAAAAATTAAAATATTAATTAATAATAAAAAAAAGCAAACAATATTTTGACACTTTTCATAGTAGGTCAGAAATAGTACTAACTGGCCAAAACCCCTGTTTATCAAACATTTCAATGTGCAGCTGGTGGTTATCTACGGCAACAACTAAATGTGATTAAACTTTTAAAATTATTACCCCAAGGTTCTGCTATAATTTTTCCCAATTTTTAGGTACTTTCTTTGATCAATTTTTATTATACTTTTTAGAACTGTCAGGTTGTCATCAGAGAACCTTATAGAAATGGTCGTGAAAACACATGGACCGGTACTGGTTTTGTAAGAGCTTATCAAGGTTCTTCAGTTGAATTTACAATTGATGATATTAAAGCTTCTATGGACTACGATTTAGTAATAAGGTACGAATCAGAAATGCCAAATCCTTGGCAGGATGTTACCATTACTATAGAAAGACTTGCTCCAATTGATCCAAATGGACCGTGTCGTAATACTGTTCTATCAGATGATGTTAAAAAAGTTAGCTTACCATCTGATATCAAAAGTGTTACAGTTTATCCACCAACTTGCTTAGAAGCTGGTCAGGTGTATAAAGTACGATTAGATTTTATTAGTTACGACTATAGAGAGAATTCACCTTCTGCATCTGTATTAATTGATTCGGTAAATTTTGTAACTTCTTCTTCGCTGCCTAATAAATTAGTTTTGTGTTATTTTAGATTGTTTTGATACCAAAAATTGATGAAATACCGTGGTTTAATGGAACTGCTCCTGCCGAATTTAATAAACACCATTGTTCTTTGGCAGCTTACATAGCTAATAAAGATTCCGTAGATGAAGTATGTCAAAAGTATTTTATCAGCATTGGATCTTTCATATTTCAGGGCGCACTTGGTAACTTTATTTTCATTATAACTTTTCTTTGTTCATTTAAATATTTTAGCCTGCCAGTGTGATCCAACTGGATCTGTTAGTAAACTATGTGCCGAATATGGAGGAAATTGTCTTTGTAAGCCGAATGTTGTGGGAAGACGATGTGAAAGATGCGCGCCGGGAACTTTTGATTTTGGACCTGGAGGATGTCAGGCATGCGATTGCAACAGCATTGGAGCGTCAGATAACTTTTGCAACATGACCACCGGTCAATGCAAATGTCGTCCAAATACCTATGGCCGCGAGTGTGATCAATGTCGTACCGGTTTTTGGAACTTCCCCAATTGTCAAAGATGTGACTGTCATGGTCATGCAGATGTATGCGATTCTCGTACAGGAGCATGTATTAGTTGCAGAGATAACACACAAGGACATTATTGTGATCAATGTATTGAAGGATATTATGGGGATCCGAGGTTAGGAGTTGATATCCCTTGTAGGCCTTGTCCGTGTCCCGGTGTGAACGGAAGTGGACATAATTTTGCACATCGTTGTTCTTTGGATCTTTATACCAAAGATGTGGTATGTGAATGTAAGGAAGGCTATTCGGGAACCAGATGCAATCTTTGTGATAATAATTATTATGGTAATCCCGAAAGTCCAGGTGGAAGTTGTCAAAAATGTGAGTGTAGCGACAAAATTGATTTACAAAGTTTAGGAAATTGCGATCCTCATTCTGGAAAATGCTTGAAGTGTTTGTACGATACTACTGGAGATCATTGTGAAATTTGTAGATCTGGATATTTTCGATATGACGATGCACAAATTTGTCAAGGTAGGTAATAGTAATAGATACAAATTTTGACCTTATTTTGATAAGATTAGATATGATAAATGATAACACAAATTTGTACAAGATTTTAAAATAGAATAGTATACAAACATGTGGAAAAAATTAATAATATTTTATTGTTTAATTAATTTTCTTATTTTAGAATGCGTCTGTCATATTTTGGGAAGTAACGCAACTGCAGGTCCTTGTGATCCTTATACTGGACAATGTCCTTGTTTCCCAAACGTTATTGGAATGGAATGTGATCAATGTGCTGAAAACTATTGGAAAATTGCGAGCGGTTCTGGATGTGTAGAATGTAACTGCGATCCATTAGGTTCGGAAAGGCAACAATGTAATTTGGTAATTAAGATAATAAATACAAGTTAACCTTTTCGTTTAAATACAATTTTATTGTTTTAGTATGACGGACAGTGCGATTGTAAGGAAAATTTTGGTGGGAGACAATGTAACGAGTGTAGAACCAATTACTGGGGTAATCCTAAAAATAATGAATGTTACAGTAAGTGGTGTTTGTCTTGGTAATTTTCAAATTTTAAAGCATCTTTGTAGGTTGCGATTGCGATATTTATGGGTCAGAAACTACGCAATGCGATAGAAAAACTGGAGCTTGTGTTTGTAGACCTGGAATCGGAGGTTATAAATGTAATCAATGTGCACGTGGATATTTAGGAAGTGCGCCCGTTTGTACACCTTGTGGAGAGTGTTTTGATAATTGGGACAGAATTTTGGACGGGCATAAAAGTAAATTAAAGATACATACATTACTTAATTGAAACTTTTTTTTTTTAATAAAAAAACTTTAAGATACCACATTTGACATAATCGAAAGAGCAAAAAGTATTAAAAAAATTGGAGCAACAGGAGCATATACAAAAGAATTTGACGAAATACAATCACAATTAGACGAAATAGAGAATTTATTAAATAGTACCAAACAAATAGATGTGAAATCTATCGAAGAAAAGTTGACGTTTATCAGAGATCAAATCAATATTACCGAAAATGGACCTTTATTGAAATTAAACAATTTACTAGACAATGCCACTCGAGGAATTGTTTTATCAAACATTAGTCTACAACATTTAAAACAGGGAGAAAAGAAATTGCGCGACAAAATCACAGAGTTGGAACAAAACAGTACCACATTACAAGAAGGTGATGTTAAAGGTGCTTTAAATCTTATCGAAAATGCTAAACAGAAAGCCGATATTGCTGCTCATAAAGCAGAACACACCCAAGTAAATTTTGTTATTAATTTTCTTAAGAGAATATTTTTATGTTTAATTTATTGTTTAGGAAGTGGTCAACTATGCAGAAAGACAATGCAAGGCTACCGAAAATCTAATTAACGTAACCGAAAAAGAATTTAATGATATGAGGGCAAATAATGAGCAAGCTCTGGACGAAATTAAAAGCAATTTAACGAATTTGAATAATTTAATTCCTGACTTGAACGAATTGATTTGTCATGGAAGAGGTGATCCATGTGACTCGGTGTGTGGAGGGGCTGGTTGTGGAAGTTGCGGAAATGCAATTTCTTGTGAAAATGGCGCTAAACAACAAGCAGAATCTGCCTTAAACTTAGCTAATAAAACGGAAATGGTTCTAAGAGAAAAAGAAGCCAAAGCTAACGATTTTATTCGTAGTGTATGTTATTGATGTATAAATAAGTAAATTTTTTAAGAACATTTTTTTACAGGTAAATCAGTTGGACATAACCGAAACTAAACAACAAGCAGAGAAAGCTTTCAAAACCGCATACGAAACGTTTTTATCTATTAATGTTTCTCTTGAAAATGTTAACAATATGAAAAAGCGTATAAATGATTTTCTAAATCAAAACCATTCGACTCCTGAAGAAATTAAGAAAGTCGCACAACAGGTTTTGGAGAAACATATTGATTTGAGACCCGAAGAAATTGTAGAATTGGCCAAAAAAATCAAAAAAACTGTGGAATCACTTACCAATATAGAACCTATTATTCAGGCCACAGCAGGCGACTTAAAACAAGTACAAAAACTTAAAGAAGATGCAGACAAAGCAAAGTAAGAATTTTTACAAATCTATATATTTTTTTTAATTATTGTTTTAGAACTCGAGCTAACCAAATCCTAAAAGTGGCAGAGAACGTTAAAGAAGCTCTCGCAAATAGTAGTCTTGCTCAAGAAGAAGCCGGTGTTGCAATTTCAACTTCTAAAGATGATATCGACAAAGTTAATTTATTATTAGATAAGGTAAAAGAAAATCTCAAATTTTGTAGTCTCTAGAACTTACGTTTCAGATTGGAGTAACGGTTGATGATGCTCACAAAAAAACAAATAAAACGTCAAAACAAATTAACAATTTGGCCAATAAGTTAGAGCAATTGAAAAGAAATATTACTAGCAACGAAGTTTCGGCTCAGAGAGTTATCGAAGAATCTCAAGAAATTCAAAAGGAAGCTAATAAGACATACGAAAAATCTGAAACTCTATTAAATCAATATCAAGATGTTAAATTCAAATTGGAAGAAAAGCTTGGAAATGTAGAGAACACTAAACTGAGATCGGACGATTTACTAAAGAGAGCTTTTCAATTAATATCTCAAATTAAGGATACAGAATCTGCAATAGAAGAATTAAAGAGTACACCAGAATTTCTATTAGAAACCTTAGAGAAAGATATACAAAACTTAATAAATGAAATGGAAGAACACAATAAAAAAATTGCTTCTAAAGAATTGCACTACAAGAAATGTACTTAAAGCATTACTATTATTATTTTTAAGTTTAGATTTAAATATTTAGGACATTACAAATCCTCACGCTTGTACATATAATTTTTTATAAAAATATTTTGTGTTCTATTATAATTTTTAGTAGATTAATTACTTCACATTGAATAGTCATCAAATTATACCTATTTTAAACAGCAAGTGTGGTTTTAATTTTACGTTTTTATACCTGTTTTTACATTGTCCTTTGTATGTTGTAAGAAATAAGTAAATAAAAATTAGTTTATTTTACACGAGAAAGATGATGTCCGATAAATGTTGGGATTTTGTGAGTTATTTTCAACACTTTTAAAACCTTCTGGAGTTTGACTTTCTAATAAACACTTAATAGTGTTTTCCTTTAAAACTTACAGAGTCAATATCAAATAATTCCAGAAGAAATAAATGTGCCAGGAGATAAAATTACAGTCACGTTATGGAGGAGCATAAGTGCTTCTGTTAATTTATCCAAAAGAATATCTGTCGACAATAAAATAATCCAGATTTTTAAAAAATTAGTAAATTTTTATTTTCAAATGTAACACCAAGTTAGTAAAAGGTTCGGTTTTTAAGATTAATTGTAAAGTCCGGAGTGGCAGTTCGCCACTGTCTCGATAAATTATAGCAGTCGTCGGCGGAAATATTTGATAATAGTTGAAAGTGTAAAAACAAACCTTGTAGGTATTACGGGCATTATTGTTTAATTGACATAATTAAGTGTCCATTGAAGAAATCTCGTTTGTCAACCAAATAATCTTTGGTGATTTATAATTTTAAATAATACATACGTTAAAATTTTTAAATAATATGCGAGTTATTAATTAGAGCGTACGGTTTGTGCCGAAAGTTCGATGCTCCCCGCTCATATGCATTTTTATTTATCTGATGTTCATTGAAGTGGCGCCAACGTTTTTTGAATCTCCTGGCGGGAGAAGTAAAGACTAAATTTAAAATGGCGTAAAATGTTAGCTGTCAGTGGGTTGTTGTTCTTTTAAATGTGATAATTTCGATAGTAAGTTGCTATTTTAAATGTCGCGGGTGTTTTAATTTTTATATTTATTAGCAATTTGGTAATTCTGATTGATAATGCTTGTATGTCGCAAGATATGGTTGGTTCCTTAGCTATTTTATAACAATGTGTGAGTATAACAGTGGGAGGTGTGAAATGGCAGGAGGTGATATTGACTTAAAAACATTATTATCTCAACGAGATCAAATAATTCGTGAACAACATGAACAAATAATTCGATTAAAAAGAGAATTGGATGGGGTGGCCAGTGAAAGAGACCTTTTACTATGCGAAGTTAGCAATCTTCGCTTCGAATTTGAGATGGTTGAACTGAAACGTCTTCAAGATGAAAGGTAAATAAAAAAAGTTCTTTCTTCTTTATTTTATGATTTCTGAATGAACTTTTATTTGAAACGACTACACAGATGATTAGCAAAATTCCTTTACAAGTTAAAATTATAAAGCACCTGGGAGGTCGCAAAACCCGAAGGTCCTATCTAAAGATTTGTGTGGGTGCACAGGCTTAATTGTTTAAATAAATAATTATCTATAATACAATTATTTATCGAGTTTTTATCTATAAAAAGTACGACTTATAAAGTTTACTTAAAAGGATTTGAAAAAATGATAAGCCGAGTTTAGTTTTTAGCATTGAAAATAATGTGGATTTATCAGTATGGGAGAATCTTATTTAATTATTGTAGTAATGCTAATTTTTATATTAACAACTTATAATTATTTTTATGGTTGGTAAAATTTAATTAAAGGAAAATGAAAAAAAATGTCTTAACATTCTGAATATCCATATTGATTAGCTGTAAATCAAGTAAAACTACTTTGCGCTAATTAATTATAACCATTATAAAGCTAAATTGGAGGAATGCTTCTTAGATTTACCCTTTGTCAGTTATAAAACGGTAACTGTTCTAGCAAGTAGTGTAACTGTAACAGTCGTCATTTGTTTTGGATAAAGTAGCTAAAAAAATTGTTGTAAATTTATTTGCTATTTATATATATATGTATATAAAATACCACCCTATTTTAGACGCATGTTTCGTGAAAAGAAAATTTTTAGATAGGCGCAGGCGTACGTCGGCGGCGTCGATGACGTCTGTGTAAAATGCATTCGGACGCGACGCCCTATTTTGAGTTTCGTGTGTTGTTTTGTTAAAGTGTGGCCGGTTCTTATTGTTCGTGGTTGATTTCTATAAGTTTCTTAGTACAAAATGATTCCAATTTTTATTATAAATTATAACAATAAAACTAATAAGTACAGGTGATTGTGAATTGTTCTGTTCCATCATTACAAAGGTATAACGGTACTGCCTTGTATTTACTACGAATAATTTTTGTGTTCTATTAAATATGTAGTAGACTAAAAGAAACCAAAATTTAGCAATGTGCATTTGAATTCCGTAAATATTTCATTTTACTACCACTGATTGGTTAAGTTTTTAGTCTAGTTACCTCTGTGTTTTTAATTATCTACTGGGGTGCTTACCCTTAGACGATCGGCCGAACTCCCCTTTTTTCCTTTTTTAGTCGTATACTCATCATTTTAATTTCCAAGTGTTTTTATAGGAAATATACCGAATATTTGAAAGATAATCAATAGAAAACGTGTTATAGCGGTTCAAGTTTATGTAATGTTTTTTTAAAATACGTTGTCGTTAAATTACTACAAAAAAATCATTGCAAATTTTAAATTTGACTTTCAAAACAATTTTATTTCAGTCTCAAAGGAAAAATTCAAGCATTTAGTTCTAACGTCGTCGATAGTTAAAAGTATTGATAAAAAGAAATCAAGTGTTCTAGAAATTTTACTGTATTCACTTATGTAGTACCTAGTAGTTTTTCTTGTATTCTTGACTTAATCTGAAAACGTGATCACTTATTATTGGCCTGTACTGCTAATTGATCTACTTGTCATTAGGTAATTTGTGTTTTATGCCATTTACTTCCATAATTCTACAGAACTGTAAATAATCGCTAGCATTCTATTATATTACGGGGGTTTCCAAACAGGGTTCTTCAAAAAACAAATTCAAAATGTGGAGTCAAGTCTTTTGTTGGAAGAAACTACGGTTGGTGTGTTCTTTTGTAGATTTCCAATTTGTTTCGATTAAAAATAAAATTAGGGAAGTTCTCTTTGGTGCATTTTGGATCAAATTTCTCAAAGAATATCCAGAATTTTTTTAATCCAAATTTTAGTTTAGACTTGTCAATAACTGATGATGGTGCTGATATCAACGATAAAATATACAACAGACTTACGGGAGAGTACTTGGCAAACTATGGAATAAAAATTAATCGCACGCAATTTTGCAATCTGGATTAGCAGCATTGGGGTCTTACTATTGTAAGAGGCAACAGTGAGAGAAAGAGGCTGAAAAAGAAAAATACAAAAGCGTAAACTGAGATTTTCTCTTCTGTAAACCTTAGTTTAAGCTTTATGCGATATTTAAATGGTAAATCGATTTATCTTTTTGTATTTAACAAACACGAATTAAAATGGCGACTGGACGAAACATTTTTTTTTAATAGAGGAGACAAACAAATTTAATGGGGAGGGAATATTCCCAAATATACGCATTGTCTATGGCCGGATTTAATTATGGCAAGGCCAAAAGGAGCAAGAGAAGATTCTATCGATCAGGGACTGGTATAAATATTATTATGTTAATTCTTCAGGATCATTTGCAATCATAAATATCGAAGACCTTGTCTGAATTTTTATCTTTGTGGTATTTTATTTTGAAAACTACGACTGTCGAAATACATTTTTGCGGTTTTTATTGGAATTATAAAAAATAATTAAAGTTTTCGGTAATTAGATATTTTGAAAATTACCACCCATTGCGATAATTATCGAAGTCGATTATTTGTTAAACATATGGCGACGTTTTATTCCCTACGTTATCAAAAATTTTGATTACTATTTCGATGATGATCAATGTTTGGGAACATTTTGAGTTTGTGCCCAAAAGATATTTTGATTTCCAAGTTTCAATTGAAAATTTTTATTGTACAAATATTTTTTACGAAGAAATCTTTGAGAAATTCGTTTAATTTTGAATAATTTTAGTTTTATTTTTGGCTACACTGTGTAATTAATTGCTCGTGGTTCTCTTCTTGATTTTCATTTGTTACCCCGGAAATTAAATACTTTGGATTCGGTTAAAAATATTTTGCTATTTTCGATACGTTTTGTTTGTCTATATTAAAATAATTAAATGAAAATATTACAGGTGAAAGTGGCCATAGTGTGAAATCTATTCATTGATTTTTAATATGAAATTTGATTATATACATACGATGTGGTTTTTATACTGTGCATCCGCAACGAGCGGACACAATTTTGAATTTTCTGAATTTTATGCTCGTTGAACTCGATCCGATACGGTCCATATATAAAATCTACATAATTAAGGTGATTCGAACAAGGTTTCTAGCAAAATTAGCCTCGTGTCAAGACAAGTGCGGTGCACTCGGTGTATACATTAGAAATACGAAATCCTACGTAGCGAATTATTGAGCAATATTTGAAATTATGCCTGTTTTATGAGATAGATATCAATATTGACATAATGTTGTGGTCGTGCCTATGTTGATTTGTAATTTACAATGTGGCTAAATAAGAAGTGCTTGGGGCAAGGATGACCACAAGGAAATATCGCCGTCCCACGAATGCGATGGTTTAATAATTAAAATATTTACCTTTTTTTGGTCTTGAATTTAAAAATTTCAAGTACTAGTTTTTATTTCATTTGTAACGGAAACTTGCATATCAATAGAAAGTCGTGTTGTTATGGCATAGCATAAACTTGTTCAAATTTTGTTTTGCTAATGCTAATAAGGGAAAGTGAACGGATATCCTACGGCTAGGATAGGATAATTTTAAATATGACGGTTAAAATTGAATTCATCTCCGATTTAAATTATTAAAAGTTTCTTAAACTTTTTAGAAATCTCACAATCCAGAAGATGCATTCTTTTTTCCATATTTTATATTATTTTGATTGGTATAATAATATTCAAGTCACGAACTTGATATTTTGTTATTGTATAATTATGCTCTATTTACGAAAATTAATCTTTTATGTTTAAAAATAAAGGAAGGTTTAAAATTTTTAAATTAATTTTATTGAGAGAAACGAAATATTTTTACTTGGTCGATCTCGCAAAGGAAAATTTCATTTATTTTCAAGGTATTCTAATAAAAAATCTTGATGGGGGGAAACGTATAGAGAGCACTCGACACAATACTTACAGGGGTGGAATAAAGCTCATCGAGTGATTCATTCTCTTGTAACTTATAATCAATACATGCTGACACTGCACAAGAGCATAGCATTGTACTTCTCCGATATTTCTATCCGAATTATTTCGGCATTTTCTTAAATTTTATTGCCGATTGACGGTGGAAACCTATATTTTGTAAATTTCTCTTTCGTGTACAATTAATTGCAATTTTTAGTAAGGAAGCATAAGTACTACCCAATGTAAAGTTTTACTTTCTCGTGTATTTTTTACTTCAAAGTCAAAGGTGCGAATTGTTTTTTTTCTCTGTAAGAACCATCACTATAATGGTACAACTTCCTATTGAGGTAGCAAGTGGGCGATAGCCTTGAAATACATATATTTCGATTGTGCTTGTATGAGAATTTTGGTAAAAATATAAAATTTAACATCTGTTTTGGAAATTTCACTAATTCGTGGGGTGTCTCTTTAAGACCTTAACAATGCCTAGACTTAATTAAAATTAGACAGGTGTGCGATAGGCTTCTATTGTAATAACCTTTAAGTGGCTAAACGATTGAAAGAAAACTACTGGTTGTACACTCGTCGATATAATTAAAATCAATTTTCTAATCATCGGTAATAAATAAGTTCAAAAGTTCGCAGTGTTTACCTCCTGTTATACTGTCCAAGGCAATTATAGTATCGAAATAAAAATGTAGTGTCGATGTAATAAAGGAAAATTGCACGTGGTAACCACATTACATAATAAAATTCTTCGGGGAGGATTTCAGATATACGCATAGAAGATATTTAGTTGTAAAAGGAAATTTAAAATTTAAAAGCTCTTTTCGAGTCGGTGGTTCTTAAATTCAAGTCACACGAAACGGGATGTCGAGTTAATAATGTAATAATTTATTTCCAAATTGACAATTTTTCTCCGTGCTATATGTTGAAAACGTAATTTAGTCGGAATGTGCATAATAATAATAATTTATATTATTAATTTTCAACCGTTCGTTCGGTTATAGCCGTTATATTGGAAATGTTTAAATTTGTTAAACCTAATTCTCACATTACGTTTTATAGCTACTAATTAGAAATTATTAGTATTTGTATACAATTTAAACTAAAATTATGTCAATTTTGATGTAATGTTATGTATATACGATTGTCTGTTTACATTATATTCGGTGTTCTCTATTTATGTCGCGACCTACTAATTAAGTAGTATCAGGAAAAATTTATTGTTATCGATAAGTCGCCGAGTTGTAATTTATTAAACAACAAATTGGTATGGCGACTAGTGTAAAATCCACATAAAATAAAAAGGTTTTGCTCTATTAATCCAAACAAATGAGATTTTCGTGTTTAAAATGTATCACTTAGGTCGTAGTGACAATTAAGTTGATTAACCTGCAGCAGCGATGGTGATTGGGGATAATGCCATGTTTAAAATGTTGCCACTTAAAAAAAAGTTTTCGAAAGATCAAGTACGCGAACATTACAGCTGGTGTACTTGATTGTTGATCCTCCGTGGATGACGTTTTCGCAGGTTCACTTGGTGATATAACACCAAGGTCCGTGACGTCAAGAGTAGTCCGCCTCGTGCTTGCTTAGTGGCACTTGTCGACATACATCGAAATACGTTCTCCAGCTTGTCACAAGTCGTATCGGTAATTTTTATTGTTTTCTGTGCCTGCTTCGATACAGCACAGCGCCGATTTGTTTTTCGTTAATAACAAAGATTTTGTTCGGAGGTGCGCGAGGTTGTCGCAAATTAAAAGATGCCTTTTTGAACTTGTTGCGTTATGTGTTTATTTGTTTATTATTATTAAATTGTAGCGTTAACGTTTATCTCGTTGAAAACCTTAGAAAGTTACTTCTTACTTTTACTATTTCTCGTCGCCTGAATTGGCAGCTTGTTAATTATTAATTCAGTGTTCGCAAAATTATAAAAATGTCAAGTGCGTTAAAGAAATAGTCAATAATGCGAGGGCACCAATTAGTAGTAAAGGATTTGCCCGGTTCTCGTATGGTGATTAGTGATAGAACATTGGTGAGGGTGCATCATTCAATAGTGCAGGAACGTGTGAGGGTTGTATGTACCACGAAAAATCAACAAACAAGTCGATTTGTTACAGTTTCTGATTCTTGTTCGAATTTACCGCCATTTAGAAAACATGTCTCTACTGTTAGGTTTGTAACCATTCCTTTGATAACGCAGTAACGTTAACTTAAAAATTCCACATTAATGCAGTATTTCGTTGTACTAATTTAACCATAACATTTCAAAAGAACCGTTTTGTGTAATTCCTCAGTAGGAGTAAATAAACCACCCACAATATTTTAACTCTTCATATAGCCATTATCCAATTTTATAAATTTATGAAAGTATACAGGATGTTTTCAACTTTTTATTATTTGATGAATTATAAAAACGCTCGGTGCAACTTTTTAAAAAACCTTTCTAATTGCCAATAAACATTCTATTTGTACATACATATGTAATATCACAACACAATAACTTGCAAAATTTTGCAATCTTTCAAGTAGATACTATTTTTGTTGTTGTTTTTATCTAAATCGACTTCGATTAAAATTTAATTGCTCCACCGTCATATTATTACCTACCCACATTATCGATTTTTAATTCTCGATTAAAATTCAACATAAATCGGGCGTGCTACAATTTTTTTAAACAATAAACGTATTATTTATTATATTTCACAAACCGGAAACGGAATTCCGCAATCATTTTCTACTTACAATAATAATGATAAACGAGCATCAAATACAAATTAAGATTTTTAAATTAAGAAGAGGTGGTTTTATTGAGGAAGTTTAAATACTTACATTTGACTACCTTTTTCACCTTTGAATCAACTGCATTGTTCTCTCCGAGACCTTTTTCTATATTGCCTGAAAAAGGAAAGTGGGATTAATCTATAATGAAAACGTAGAAAGAAAAATATTAATGTTCCCGACGAAGTCCAACAGTTGGCCGAGGTTTCTAAAAATCCAGCTCGATCTCAAAAAAGTTGGACCAACTTTTTAAAACTTGAATTTTCTTTTTTGGTTAGGGAAATCCCCGTTAGGATTTCGACAGTAACCTCGTCCGAAGCTACTGTTAATACCTTGAGTATATAATAACTTTATATCCGTGGCTGCTGCTAGGTTTGCCCCAGGTTACCTCGATTTTTTATCAGGGGGACCATCGCTGGCTTCGTGTACCCTCCCGAGCACTTGAATTTTTAGTAGAAGAATTTACATTTGACCATTCCGGACTTTCTAATTTACCAAAAATATTATTAGTATTTTTTTATCATAACCAATAAATGAAATTGTTTTAATATTTTAAATATTAAAATTAAAAGATAAAATATAGACCTTTTTGTTTGAGAATATCTTATCAAAATCAATTAGTCACAGATAAGAAATCCACTCCATATTTATGTATTTTCAGTTAGTTTTTGTTTTAAATTAAATTAAATTGAATTTAGTATGAATAAATGTTAAAATATATTAATTGGCCGATTTATTTTTCTACTATAAAAAGCTCTCGAAGATCTCGACGAAGACGCGAATACATAAGAATAGGAAAAAAATAGTTGCTACAGCAAATGTGCCAAAAATTGATTTTTTTTTATTTGCCATAAAACTAACATGAAATTATTTTAACGAAGGTGCAAAAACTTGATTGCAGTAATATTTTTTAATCTTTGGATTGATTTGATTGTTTAAGCAATATGCGCAACTATCATAAAAAAATGTAACGACAAAATTATGTAAGCTTCGTTTTAATGGAACGGAGAAACAATTAGAGTTTTCTTGAATTTAATGACTCGAACAGTTAATAATGTCGGGGGGTGTCGATTTATTTATTTAAGATGTTCTAGTTAAGAATATGTTATACCGGTACCTATTGCCGATGCTTTACATGTTTAATAGTTGCACAATGTACCGTTCGTGTCGTACGTGCACTTACGACATTACCATATATTTACCTACTTACCCAGTATGGTTTTGTTGTCTTTATTGCAAAAAAAGAAGACCGTTGACTTTTTTGCACAACAATATGCAAGTAAACGAACCGATTTACTTTGAAATTTGTTTAATATTCCACTGGTCTACAATTTTCACATATTTTGGTTGAAGACGATAATACAAAGTCTTCGATTCGAAGATATTTAAATTGAGGGCTAATTTAATTGCGTTGTGCGTTAAGGTCTAAGCAAAATTCTGGCGTTTTATATTATATTATAAGAGATTACAATAACCAATCAAATTAAACTATAAGAGAGAGAGAGAATATAGTTACTTTAATTTTATTGGTTCTTGCAAGCTGTACTACTTAAAGGGATATGGTTTATTTAAATTTTGAGAATTTCTCAAATGACATACTCGATTGGACCGAAGCAATATTCTAACACTTTAGCATGACAAATTAAAAGACATATGAACCGTTAACAATGAAAGGAAATCCGTTCTTTAATTATTTAAGAAATTCATTCAAAGCGAAAAATCTCAAAACCTGCCCTGCACACTTTCACCTATTCTCATAAAGTCAAAGATTTTTTTTGTGTTGTAATTTTATTTTTCGAGTACGAAATAATGTTATATTATTGCAGCTTGCTTCTACTCTGCAGTAGTCAGTTCAAGTAAATCTTGAAAATAATGTCTTATTATCTTCAAGTGGGTAATGAAGATGGGTCTTCACTTCATGAAGACTTCGCAAGATTTCATTTGACTGCATTCACAAACACTTCAGTAATTGCACGAAAACTTCATGCAGACTTCCTATTTCTGAATCTCAATTTCAAATCATGCATGCAGGCTGTCTGGGGCTCACGCTTTAGAATTCGTTTTTGCTGAAATACGTATATATGTCATTATTTATACAAAACGAGGAAACCCGTATTTTTTTCTGAAAAATTGTTTTTTTCGTCGTTTTGTTTTTAAAAATCCACCTGTTTTTCGTCTAAAATTTTAATATATTTTGGTAGAATCTCAACATTTCAATAGAGATTTTTTATTATAATGAGGTATTTATATTTTTAATTTTAAAATTATGTAGCTGTATTTTTATGATGGTAAATTCCCTATTATAAAATCGATGAAAAATAACAAATTTAGAATGAAGTTGCCTAAGAGTTATACGTTATGTATTTTGCAGTGGTTCTTAACCTGGGGTACGAGAGAAATTTCAAAAATTAAAAAAATAATAATATATAGTTGTAAATAATTCATTTGTTTATGCAATAAATGTTTTTTTTTTTTCAAATAAAAAATATGAACACATTTTTCAAGGGGGTGTGAGAGCTTATTTTCGGATTCAAGGGAGTGCCGACCACCCTCTTGGGTGGTTAAGGTTAAGAACCACTGGTGTATAGGGTAAGTATTCTCACAAAACATTAAATTAAAAAAAAAATTGCGTTTTTTGAGATTTTTTATTTTCTCATAAAAATTGCAGTATTTTCGTCTTGTTTTAGAAATATTTTGGATCTTACGATTTGAAATAAATAATGTATAATATTATTTATGTTTAAATCAGTAGAAAAACTCAAAAATGCTTAGATTGACATGCAACTTGACATTTTTGCGTAAATCTATCTAGTGGTATTACACAATAAGAATCGCAAAAAAGTTGAAATCTGTTAAGCCTGTTAATTGAAAATGGTATGTCCTTGTATTAATTGTTGGCTAGAGACTACAAGTAACATTACAGCAATGTTGAGTCATCTTGCAATAATTGCGAATTACCATCCAAACCAAACTAAAAATTATAGTGTACATCCACGATGTTTATATTTAAACATTTCGTCTGATCATATAGATCAACTTATTAAATAGGTCAATTGCAAAATTTATTTGTCGAGGTCAAATTTGAATTATTTTGTCTTGAACTTGTCTAAGAAAACGTTAAAAATTGAACTAAAACGTATTTTATTTGCAGAAAATTGATCGATGTCTATAGGTTTTCCAATAAGATTTTTAATTAATGTAACCACTAAATTGGGCCAACTTGCTATAAACATAAACTATTGATATCCGGACGTCGGTCCTTCATAAAATCTTGATTCCCACCCCAATAACTTGTAGTTTATTGATTTTCTTCAAAATTAGTTCCAGTAACCTAATTCGGATAAGTTTAAGTCTATTACGACTAGCAAAAATAATTTGTATAGGTAAATTGATTGCTAGGAATTTTTAAACTCGTTTAAGTCAAGGTAATGATCTTACGTAATGGAGAAAATTTCAAATAAAAGTCAAATTTTTGACGTTGGTGATTATGATCAAGGAAGAGTAGGTTTTTGATTTTTAGATGGAACTTAGTTTTCCACATCGATTGGCTGCAACTTTTTTTTCTTTTAATTACACCACGAAACGAGGTTAAGTGAACCGAGTAGACGAAGCAGATCTCATTTTTCTTAATTTATTATTAGTTGACAGTTCTTGTTGCAATTAAATTATTTGTTTTATTGCTTTAATAAAATTAGAAATAAAAAATTGTAACCTACTATTCTTGTGCCCTTGATAAATTTAATTAAGCGCGCCGTTTTTTTCAAATTTAAATATATATGATCACGATTCCCTCACAAACTTGGCCCTACCTACTAAACACAAGCCGGATTTAAGGAAATCGTCAAAAGAACCGAGTTGACATTTTACTAGATGTATTTATAAAATATGTACATAAAATCTAAACTGCTATTTTTGCATTTAACCACATCTGCTACCATCTTAATGGTTTATCGATTTAGAACTGACATTTAGTGCAAATTATACACCCTCGTCTACGGAAAAAGTTCAATGATAAGATAAAGGATTATTACTTTTCTATTTGGGATATAGGAAAAGCGATGGAAAAATCAATCGATTTAATAATGCCTAATGCCAAGTTCTGTAATCAAGTTAACGACGAACGTCTTATGCATCTCTGCTTCCAAAGTCGATCGACCGATTCTTCTTCAAAATGGTCAAATACTATTTAATTTATGTGCCTCATAAATATTTCTCTTATGTTTCGTAAATATTATAAAAATGTAATTATGATTTACCTCTGTTTTTTTGAAGTAACCTATCCTTTTGATGATACATGAATAATTATTAGTTACTTGGGTCATCCACCTTCTTTTATCCATATATATATTGTTTATAGAAGGACTTGAACAAGTAGATGATTCACAATAAACGTTGTTTGAATTATTTAGCGTAATTATTAGACTTTTGTATGTTTATGGAGCTCAATCAGTGACGTTTGTTGAGAAATTCTTGAATGATGGGTACTAAAAAAAAAAGAATTAACAAACCTGCTTTATATAAATTTCATTTACCGGATTGAATTTGGGCGATTGGTTAGTTTCTGTAAGGACCAAGGGCACAGACGAGCAGCTGCTCTTGATTTCTTCTTGCCACCTGCCATCTGTCAAGGTACACGTGCCTCTTCCTTTAGGAGGAACACTTCTTTTCGATTACATAGAATATTTTTATTTTTCAAGAAATAAGTTTTCTACAATTTCGATTCAGAATTGGGAAGATTTTTTCGCGACTCGAAATATTAATAGAATAACAGTTCCAGAAATAAAAAAAATTACTTGGTGAATGTTGAAACCGCAAGTTGACTTATATATTATACATATATACGAATCATTTAAAGTTGCTAATTTTGGCAACAGGATATTGGTTTGCTTTTGAAGATTTTTACTTCTAAGAAACTTACAACTGATGTAAAAGTTGATGTTATCAAAATAGATCTGGCATTTCTGATAGATAGACGGTACGATAAATTTGTTTTCGTCCTCATTTAAAAAAAAAACAACAATTAAATATTATTTTTGTTTTTAAAATTAGGTACCCGTGAGAACAATGAGAGGTTGCAGTTAAATTATGTCTTCACCCACATAATATTTACAATCGAGCAGTACTTTTTACGTATCCTGCATTATAATTACTTCGGTACATATTTAAATTTAAACTTTCTCAAATTTGGATCCTCAAATCGGAGGTTAGAAGAGACGAGGGGGTGGTTATTATTATTATTTTTTGATTGATTACTTATAGTTTGTTATGCTCTTAAAAATTGAAAGCAATCAAGTTCATTGTTATTGTTTAAATTAAGTGTAATTATTTTGATTGAAATCAATGCAAATAAATTAATCTATTAATCGAGCAATCGTTTGTTACTTTGGAAAATTATTGCTTTAACCTAAAGATTTACTTGCAATATAGCATGTGTTGGAAGCAGCTGCTCTTCTGAATTTATATTTTTTCTATCCTTTTCTATACATCGCTACCTGATACATACATAATATCTGACAGCACCTTGGCATCGAGAGTTTTGATTAAGGGCTAGAAACCTTCAAAATCTTCAGTTTGCCAGCTGCTAGTGCTCCGGTTAGGTAGTTTCTTTAATCTCCTGTGTTGTGTATTTATTTTTATAACTTGAAAATATAAACCAAAAGTATGATCATCTGTATATCGGGATTTGTTGTTGGAAGGTAAAATATTTTGTTAATTCATTTTTTTAAGAGTAATCTTAAAAATTTTCGATAAAAATATATATTTTTGTCGCAATAGTCTATCAATCGCAAAAATTAAAATATTCTTATTACGTTTTATTTTTATTTAATATATAATCGGTTTTAAAATTGTGATCGTTAATTTTTTTATTTCTACTTCAAATCAAATTTATTTTGAATTTTTGCTTGAAAAGAAAAATTATCTTGCATTCGAAACCCAAAAATAAAATTTCAAAGTTTTTGCTGTTAACGCAGTTTAACCTAGTTTTTTTAAGGAAAACATCTTTTCTAATTTAAAAATAGAAAAACTTTAAATTATGTAATTCTATCTTAAGTGGGGTATAAAACTTGGGATTTGTTTTTGTTATCCCACTTAAATAACAAATTACTCAATTGCTGGAGTCTGAAGGTAATTAAGAACTTGACATCGACGTTTTTAGAGACTCTTAAAATAATAAAAAAAATATTATTAAGTTTTCTTTATTTTTTAATCGCTATGCGAAAAAAAGTTTAAATAGCCGGCACCGTAAATTGATATGAAATGAAAATTTTTTATTAAAATTCAATCCTTCATTGTAATATTTTATTAAGGGATGCACTTTTAATTAACACTCAATAAATACTATCGATACTTAATATTTTCTTAATTATACTTAGACGAAAGAAATTTAACATTGGTGACTTTGCCTTAATTATTGTAATTATATCGATTGAGTAGCAATGTATAATTCGGAAATTACACAATATTAAATTTCTTTGTGTGGTGCTTTAAAACAAATGGAGATATTCACACCTTCTCGTACACTATTCCAATACAATACAGTCCACTTGAATTATTTCGGCTTATTATAATTTAAAGGCTTGGAATAGGAAAGTAATTTATGTTCCTAATTTCAGTTTTCCACCCAAAATGGAAAGATCCCAAATTTCACCTGCACTGGATTCTGTACATTTAAAAGATCAAACATATATTCAAGCACCTAGCTATATACAATCTCAAAATTATGCTGCACCTGCACCAAGTTCCATGTACGCTCGCACTTCTCCAAGCGGTTCTGGCTATGTTACTGTCACTCAACCTTTGCATAAAAAAGGCTCTCTACGAAATGGCGATATTTTAAAACGCACCAGGGTACAAACAATGTAAGTGTTTGCCTTTTCTTTAATTTTATTATTTTAAAAAAGCACTAAATAGAAGTAAATAAAATTAGTAGGTGTACGATTTACAATAAAAGTCTTACTTTTATTATTTTTAGGTATGAACTTTCACAAGACTTGTTAGATAAGCAAATAGAAGTATTAGAACGTAGATATGGAGGAGTTAAGGCTCGAAATGCTGCTCTCACAATTCAAAGAGCTTTCCGAAGGTACACATTGCTTAAGAAGTTTGCAGCTATTACAGCAATGGCGAAAACAGATAAACGTATCAGTAGAAGAATTCCAGCAAACAATGAAGAAACACGAACTACAACGGAAATGGATTCCTGCGATTCGGATTATAACCGAAAATTTGATAAGTAAGTTTATTTTTTCTTAAAATTATTATATTCCTACAACTTTTCAAACTTCTCCTGAGCTCTTTTATTTTATTAAACGGGACGTTTTTACGATAAAAGAAATATTTAAATTACAGTGGTCATGAGTGCGGTACTATTCGAGCTCTTCCAATGCGTTCAATGTCTTTAAGAGAAAGAAGAAATGTAGATAGCAGTCCACTTCCTCGTAGTCAATCGGGAACTCCCACTGTTTGTTGGGAGAGTTATTCAACTCATGTTTCACATTCCCATTACTATTCCTCTCCTATAGAAAATAAGCACGAACCTCGTAGTCTCCAACCAAATAATATCCAAAATTCTTGCAATACTCCTCTTACCAGCAATAACGGATTTGTTCGTTCTCGCAGTACACAGAGTACAAAGCGTATGCCTCCCGAGGTACCGAAAAGGACTTCTAGCATTTCGTCAAGGTCGGTAGATCCACGACATCATAGAACTAACGGATTAAGTAAGAGTACAGAAAATGGCTCATTATCAAGTGTTCAAAGTTCTGGAAGCGATAGCAGCATATCAACAGATCGTATTCAATGCGAATTTTCTGGTTCTCCCATTTGGAAACGGAAAGGTCATGCTCCCGAATATGCCGAACCAGCTATAGACACTAGTTTAGGAAATATTTCAAATTCGAGTTCTTCTACATATGTAACGGAGCGTCAAGAACAGACACCTTCCACTAGCTATAAAATTTCAGAAACCTTTAGAAAACGTCAATACAGAGTTGGACTTAATTTATTTAATAAGAAACCCGAAAGGGGTATCTCTTATCTCATAAGAAAAGGCTTTTTAGAAAATACTCCACAAGGTGTAGCTAGATTTTTAATTTCGAGGAAAGGTTTAAGCAAGCAAATGATCGGAGAGTACCTTGGCCATTTGCAAAGTCCATTTTGTATGATGGTTTTAGAATGCTTTGCAGCCGAACTGGATTTGGCTGGTATGCAAGTTGACGTTGCTTTAAGAAAGTTTCAACAGCATTTTCGAATGCCCGGAGAGGCTCAAAAAATCGAAAGATTGATGGAAATTTATTCGCAGAGGTTCTGTCAATGTAATTTGGATATTGTGGCAAGATTGAGATCTCCTGATACCGTAAGAATTAAAACTTGACTTTTCTTTCTATCATTTTATTTAAACTTAATTATTTTACAGATATTTGTTTTGGCTTTTGCTATAATAATGTTAAACACTGACCTTCATACGCCAAATATAAAGCCAGAACGTCGAATGCGCTTGGAGGATTTCATTAAAAATCTTCGGGGTATTGATGATTGTGGTGATATTGATAGTGATATGTTGGCTGGAATATACGAAAGAGTGAAGGCTAATGAATTTAAACCTGGTTCGGATCACGTATCTCAAGTGATGAAAGTGCAAGCTACCATAGTTGGTAAAAAACCAAATTTGGCATTACCCCATCGCAGATTAGTGTGCTATTGTCGATTGTACGAGATACCGGATATTTATAAGAAGGAGAGACCAGGAGTGCACCAAAGAGAAGTGTTTTTATTTAACGATTTACTTGTTATAACTAAAATTTTAAGTAAGAAAAAGTCGTCCGTCACATATACCTTTAGAAACAGTTACCCATTACATGGTTTAGTTGTAACATTATTTGAAGTACCAAGTGAGTAGTTTTGTTTTTTTTTAATATCGTGTGTCATTATTTATAACATTTTACTTTTATATAGATTACTCTTACGGTATTCGACTATCGCAACGTGTCGATGGAAAAGTTTTGGTTACTTTTAATGCTCGTAATGAACACGATCGTTGTAAGTTTGCCGAAGATTTAAAGGAATCGGTGTTAGAAATGGATGAAATGGAGAATTTAAGAATTGAGGCAGAACTTGAAAGGCAGAAATCTAATCGTGGAAATAGAACGGGTAAATATAATTTGTTTTTTTTTTAATTTATTTAAGTGCTTTAATTGCAGGATCATAGCACTGATAGGTGGTAATTTTTAGTACATTAAGTTAGTTGTAACATAATAGATGCTATAGAAATTATTGACTTACAGAAAGTATTTGAGAATTTAAATTTCATTTCAATTTAAGTTGTAATTTAAAAAATTTATTTCTACTTACGATAAGAAATTGATTATAAATTTTTGTTTAGGTACCGAAAATCGTGATAGTGGCGTTGCTGATGTTGAAGTTTGTCCATGTCCGTGCGTACAAAATCAAGGTTTAACTGACGAAAATTTAGAAGAGACAAACCACGAAACTCAGATTAAACGTTCAGCTTTAAGTAACTCATTATTAGATATTCACGAGCAATGTAAGTAGAGTTTTTAATGTATATATTAGCTTTTAAAATACTATACGGCAGTAGGGATTATGATGTTAGTGTAGTTTTAGGAGATAAAGCACAAAGAAGAGGAAGTGTTGGTTCTTTAGACAGTGGAATGTCGGTTTCGTTTCAATCTACTTCTACGAGTACTTGTTCTCGTTCAGATAAACTTTCTCACAAGGGCAAACAGGCTTATTATCAACAGTCATTCCTCGGAGGTTTATTTAATAAGAAAACACCTGGTGTTAATGCTAAATCCACCGACGTTTAAATGGTGTGTTAATGATACAGAATAATTATTTGTCCAATAAGTAAATATGTTATATTTTTAAACGGTAATTTAAGGTGACCTTGATAACCAAATATATTTTCAACATTCAACATCACATTTACAATTGATATTTTTTTTGCTAATCAAGAATTGAAGCGATTGGCTGTTTTTGTTATATTTCTTTTGTGTAAAATTTATTGTTATTTATCTTTAACAAATTTTGTTAACGTTACTAGTTTTTTTAACGATCTGTGTTGTTTTTTTTTCATAAAAGATTTTAATGTTACTTCAATCAATAATGAATGCAGCTGTAAAAACTTATTACCTTGTAATTATTTGTACATAATTGTCCTGAATTTGAATAATATCGAAAGATAACCTCGTTTCTAGTCGCATGTAAATATGGTAGCAATGTCTCACTAATGATATTATTTTAAAACCATGTATTATTAGATGTTTTTTTAATAATCAATAAACATTTAAAATATTTACTGTTCTTTTTATTTATGAAATAAACAATTTAAGCAACGTAAATGATAGATAGATAATGTTGAGTTTTTAATATATAAATTATTAACTTGTGAAAAATTTTAAATTAAAGGTTTCCATTATAAACATTGTATAAATTAATTCTGATGAAAGAGATATGCTTTGCCGAAAGCTTAATAAAAATATTAAATATTATTATCGTTTAATTAACTTGTTCAATTTAAAAACTTTGCAATTTAAGGAAAGTTTTTATATCCAAAATATTTTTAGTTTTTATAATGTTTTACGCTACTGGAATTTTTAATACCAAATTAAAAATTACTACTAAGGCTTGAATTTCTATTTTATAGAAACTTCTAGTGTTATTTTGTGATTTCCAAAGCAGGGAAGAGTAAAAAATCTGAGCAATTGCAGCAGGGCAGATATTTTGCTGTTCTAATTAAGACTGGGTTTTGCAAGAACTTTGTTGGGCATAAATGGTAATACCGAATTCAGTCAGTTTAACAGTAAATATTGATCATGTTCTGGATTTAAGACTCATTTTTCCTATTTGCTTTTAAAAATTTTGTATTCAAGTTTGACTTACCTAGAAAATATTGCGCTTTTTTAATTTCAGAACCGGCTTTTGGGTCCATCATCAGAGAAAATTTTATAAAATTTAACTCTTCAATTATCCATTCTTTTAAAACAAAACTTTTTTTTTAGTTAATTACAATTTTCATTTAAAGAGTCACAAAATCTTAAATTTTTATTTTAAATCCTCATCAAATCGAAATACATCGAATAGCCATAAAAGTGATTGTTTTCCAACTTCCTATCTCTGGGGTCAAAATTATTTTCTCTTGTTTTTAAAAGTTTGGTCGATTGATCAAATTTCAAACAGTTTGATCTACTATAACAACAAAAACAGAAACTTTATTATATGATTTATTAACTTTTGAAATATTTTAAATTAAAAGCAATAAACCTTCGCCGAAAGCTTAATAAAAATATTAAATATTATTGTTTAATTAACTTGTACAATTCAAAAACTTGTTAATTTAAAATCAGAAAACAAAACTTATCGATAATATTGAAAGAAAAATCTTTTTTGATAATCCAACACTGTATTTTTTATTTAATGTTTTTCAATTTTTTATTATTTTGTTCAGTGTTAACAACCTATATTTTAGAAGTTGATTTATAATCAGACACCGAATTCTAAGCTGTTTTGCTTAATAATAATTTTTGATATTAACTCTTTGAGCTACTTTTTTAATTTGTAAAAATAGTAAAGCTAAATGTTCAGGTATCTTAGGGACGTTAAACTTGACCGACAGGTCTGTGCCATAATTAGCTGCCTTCTCGTTTACTAAACTATTGTTTACACTTGGGGATCCCAGTTCCGTTAAACTTTGTCGATTGGGCATCGCCAATTGAGCTATGCAACTAGCGTATAAGTTGGCAATGTCTATTGAATGATAACCAAATTGACCTGCAGAAAAAAGCTCTTTCTGATTAGGAATTAATATTATATTTATTTTAAGGGGTTAGGCTCACCTAGAAATTTCAAAAAATCGATTTTTCAAAAATCACATTTTCTTGAAGTATACAATGTCGGAAATATCTCCCAAAAGTTTTAAGATAATCTGATTTTTTATACAGAAGCTATAAGGCTTTAAATACAGATAAGTGTAGCAGATATTACACGTAGCGTGCGGTTCTACCTATATTCTACCTACCTGTAAATGGTTTAAGTCAGGAATCTATTTTATATTATCATGATTTTATACTATTAAAGTAATAAGCTCTTTCAGTATGTAAGATGCGACTTCTAAAATTGAATTTAGCGCCAACACCTACTCATCGATGACAAGGAAAGTTAGCCATGGACCATCACGTTGTGTAATTACCTACCGCATGCCATCTAGTAACTAGTTCGTTCTTCCGTTGTACAAAACAAAATTGTTAACATAGCTGAAACAATACAGATGACCGCTCCAAAAACGAGAGACGATCATAAACGCACAACAGAAATAAAACTACATATATTTGGGTTATGTCAAATCTTTTATTTCCTGTTTAAATCTGGGTTCGAGGATCAAGTCTGAAGCAACGATAAAATCATAATTAATTTCCAAACACCCTGTATTTTAATAACCCTGAATAATTACTTAATTTGGTGATCACGGTACTTAATTTTTATATCGGAATCCTGTGTAAACTTTTAGTAATGCCATTACCGTTAATATATAATTACTTCAATCTTTACCGAAATATTGTTCAATTCAATTGTTTAAATATAACCAACTCAACCCTCAAGGGGTAATACGCAATAGTGCCCTTGTTTTAAACAATTGAAACTAAAGAACAAAATTAATTACCAAAATTCACCAAATTATGATCTGACATGTACACAATTATAATTAATATCAATATTATGTTTAATTGGAAACTTCTTACCCAAAACTGTTTAACTATTAACAAACTTCTAAACACGACTTCCTCGTTTGAATTCTAAAACAATTATCCGTTGCAAAATTAAAGCAACGTTTCCATTCCTACTTTACTTTTAAAACCGCCGAGATGTGTCGAACCAGTCCGAGCTATAAACTAAGATATAGGCAACCCAACCTGCATTATAATTTGAATATTGTAATCTTACAAGTATTTAAATATCTAGATTGTAAAATACTATTTAAAAGACAATTTTAAAAATTTCAAACCGGTCATCCATCAAACCTTACCAAACAGGGTGGTAAATTTTATGTGTTTATTTGGCTAAAAATACTTCATCTGACTAGTACAACGTTGGTTGGTACGAAAGGTTCGAGAAAATTCAGACCAATAGAGCATAATGAAAGTACTTCAAGTGCGTCTGTAAAAAAAATTAAAATGCAAGAAAAAATCAATGTGGCACAAGAAAATACTGTGGAATAAAGAATTTTGATTTTTTTACCACCTTTTCGGCAATTTCAGTTTCAGTGAAGTGCAAACAGTGTGATGGTAACGTAACATTTCAAACTGTACCCGCGGTCTCAGATTTAAAATTGTATTGTTATGTGATAAATGCAAACTTCAGTACATTCCTTCATGCCCTTTTATTATATCTGCAGTTTTATTACAGATCCTTTATGTGAGTAAACTGTGACATCAATGCCCACCAATATATCGAAAGAGAAGACGCGGAACGCATACAGGTAGCAGAAAAAGGCGTACAAGAGAGTATCCGAGACGGAAAAATGCATCGTCGGCAAACTAACATTGATGTTTCCAAAGCGACAACTTCAAAAGAAGACACAGTATATGGGCCTGGAATAGATCACTATGTATAAGTTATAAAATAATTCTTTTGCTTTAGTGTAAACTATATTTTCAAATTGGTGAGCAAGATATTTCAAAAACCTGTGCACCACTCGATCTCAAATTTTGTGCTTTTTTTTAAAACTCAAAACTAGTTTTTAATCGAAGCTTTTGATTTTAAAATGCGTAGTTTCTATTTTATGAACCAAAAGTGGTTTTTTTTTTAACAAAAATTGAAATTTTGACTTTGAATGATTGCCATATTGTCAAATTTAAGTTTTTTGGAAAATCCTTCGATTAAAGACTGCATCAACTAATAGATTATCAAACTTTTTTTGAATTTTTGGATAACTTGGGTCCGAATAACATTGCTCACCGCATAACATGCTTGTCGAACGTTCACTTTAACTTTGTTTAAGAATTTAAAAATTACCAACCTCTCACTAAATAAAGGTCTTTTAAATACTTAAACTGTTGTACAAAGATATGCATTCAATTCTTCACAAAAAAAATTGCAAAAATTACCTATATTTTTGTCAGTCTAGGTGAGCTGTGAAGTTGTTAAGAGAAATAAATGTATTTAATCTAAGAGATTATCGGCTTACTTAGGCCTCATAAAATCTGGTCGAATGTTAAAATGGATACTTACGTGAAGTTTGTGGTTGCAATGAAAGTTTGTCATGGAAATACATTAGAATCTGATACAGTTTTAATTTGATGTTTTAATCACAGAGTTTAATAAAAATATAATACTGTAAGTGAAAGATTGTAGTTGCAAGAATGCAGAGAAATAGTCGTATAATAGTTTTATTATGTATAAGAATGTAAATACATTCGAGGTGAACAGAAAAAATTAAAAACAAAAGTTAAAAATCAGCTAAACATGGTTTATTTTGTTTTTAACCAATGAACACATCGTTATAATATAAGATAGAACAGATTGCGCCATTTACAATACTAGTGATCACAAATACTTATAAAAGATTAACATTTAGCATCGAGAGCAACATAGAGGCACCTTCAGTATTATAAACAAGTGATCAATGAATTAACACTTACTTATATACAAAAACCGCCATTGGAAAACGAGCACCAACAGTCATAAGTAGTTGATGTATAATGGCGTAATCTGGCATTAGCTAACATTAGTTTGACAAAATTTTAAATAAATAGGTTTTAATATTTCAAGGTACCTTTAAGGCTAGATGAGATCACTAGTGCACTATCTCTATACGCAGGTCGTACGATGGACAGTGGGTCAGTCGATTCATCTGGCATGCAACAGAACAAACGAATACAATTAAGCACTGTCACAGCACGAAGAGCCCGCATTCTAGCGGCATTCCTAGTAGATTGTACATCAGAATTTCCCTATCACTTTTAATAATTTGACATTTAATTAATATAGTAAGTACGTGTATGTATGTATGTATTTATGTATGTATGTATGTATTAATATTGCTCATATTTATGTACTTACAATAAAAGTACAATAAAAGTTATATTTATCAATTAATAATAGTTTAGCTATAAGTACATATAAAGTCCCCTTTAAAATAATATTAGTTCTTCGAGACGAGTAAGTATGTAGATAGGGTAGGTAGGTAGCGTTAGTGCTATGTTAAAACTAACCGGTGAATAACATCAATGAACTACAAACTAATCCAATATTATTTTGAAGGGTTTACGAAGGAATTTCATAAAAAATAACGCATTCCACTATCGAGTCATATGGAAAATAACAAGATATAGAACATTCAATATAAATATGATTTGATAACAAAACTACATGAATACACATTTGATGTAACATCTAATCTATAACATATCATTTTACTTATTCTACGTGTGCTACGGTAACGCTGCATGTAGGTAGGTATTTATGAAAACGTTAAGTATGATCCAGCCAGCAGGATCATATGTAGAAAAAATGAGCACTTGCAGAGTTATTTATTATTTTGATTTGACACATATATTAAGTATATAAGATAAAATTCGCACGGGTCTTAGCAGTTACACCGATTATTCGTTCAAAATTATATTTGCACGCTTAATCTATGCAATCGCTTCCACCTAAATATTTAAGTATATAAACTATATAACATTAAGAAGAATATAATAATATAATTATCTCTTTGGTATAATCACTTTAAACAAGCGATTAGGACCTACTATAATAAAAATACTGATCAAGATTACGACCATTCTCAAAGTGTTGCTACTTTCGATACCATACACACTTTACGAATAAATAGTTATTACTTCTTGTCCTCCTCCTCGAACCATCAACACGCGTTCTAATCCTTCTGTAAGTACTTCTAAAAATTCCATATCTAAAATGCAACAAACATTTTATTATTACAATTATCACAAAACACAACTCACGTCTCTACTCACAATTAGATTCTCTTTCGAGTTTGGTGTCTTTAGGTGGCCCCGGAAGATTAAGAATTACTAATTGAGCATCGTGAGAACGATTTACTATTACTTCATTTAGTTTAACCGCTGTATGCATACGACGAACGTTGGCTTCATCTCTAAAATGATTTTAAACACAAATATATTACTCACAACTCAACACACCACAAATTTCTTACGGTGTTATTTTTCTTGTGCTTGGAAGAAGCATATTATTGCTGTCGTCCATAACTTCTTTTTCAGAAATATCTTCTTTTTCTTTTCCCGTACTATCTCCATCTTCGTCGTCCTCTGGCATATTAAGCTAAGGAAATAATTTAAATAGTTGTTAGTCATATAAATATGATACAACACCAAGCAATCTTATTCGTATGTAGACTTAATTAAGATTTTTATTCATATTTTTAAAACAAACACTTCTAATTCTCATTTTCATTAATGGACAAATTAATTTCTTCTTATAGTAAAATAGTAAAGTTAAAGTAAAATAGTAGTTTAGATTTTTAAAAATAGAAGATAATGTAAATGTGTATGCTTCAAGTTGTGGTTTTATAAAATTAATAAAATATAAATTGCAGTCTGTTTGAGTTGAATGCGGGAAAGGGAGAGAGGGGCTCGAATATCAACGTCTTTGAGGAGAGTACGAGTTAAATTTAAATAAATATTAAAAAGAAATAAAATAAATTGAAGTGAATTTTAAAAATATATAAAACGGCTTAAAAACATATTCTGTTTAAAAATAATTTAGTTATTATCATATTTAAATAAGAAATAAAGTCAACGATTTTGAATTATTAACCATGACTATTAACCATTTGTTGTAAAACTTGAGCTGCTTTATTTTAAAAATTTATAACTCAAAAACTAAAGAGCATTCGACATTCTTCAGCATTCTTCTAAGACAAAAGTATCAGTAGCATCAGTAAAAAGAAGTAAAAAAGCAAAATGAAATAGAATCTATATTATTTTCAATGTAAGCTAGAACTTAGGTTTTCTGAGTGAATAAATTACACAATGAATATATTTCACTATCCCACTAAAAATATGGTGTTTTAACAATGCCACGGCAGTAGCTCTAGTACGAAATTGGCAAAAAATAGATTTAGTTTACTTAAATTTCGATCCACCCATTTCTTTCGGCTGATACTTCTTCATCGCTGCTTTGTTCTGATCAACAATTGATCATGAATAATTAAATGAGGTAATAACGAGAAAATTAATTTACTTGTATTTTTGAAGAGAAATACATAATATTAAAAAATAAATGTAATTCTCATTGATTAAATGCATCTTAAATAAAAGCAAATGTTTGCAACATCAAACTATCCTCATGTTACGAGAGACTAATTTTGAGTTATAATATTCTATCACTAATACCTATAATACCTTAATCAAGGATTAAGTAATTTCAAACAAACTAAATTCTCTTTCATCACGTTTCTACATTATGTAAACAGCAAAATCAATTAAAAATTTTAAAAAGTGTGTATGTTCTGTAATTTATTACTATGTAATGTAAAAAAGCAACAAAACTTGGGACGATGCTATATTACGTTTCACCGTATATAAATAATATGAGTGGAGAAGTTGCAACAAAATCCAGGTAGGTATAAATACTGCCTGGACGTAACAACTTCCCCGACTAGTAATATTTGTATAAAGTAAAAGCGCAATCGTGCAACGTTGCGCCCAAGGTTGGCTTATGCAGAACGCCGACGTGACGCAACGCCAATGATTCACGATACTGATTGGTTTAGCACGGTTTGCCTTTCGTGCTGAATTAATCAGATCGCGAATCGTTGGCGTTGCGTCACGTCGGCGTTCTGCATAAACCAACCTTCCGAAGAACAACAGTTCCTAATATTAATAAACGAAATCCGCTCTGAGTGATAAATGATTTTAAACTTACTTCGTTAGATGGTTCTTTATCTGATTTATTTTCTTTTGTATTATTAGGAATTTCGGCTTCACCAGTTGGTTCTTGAAATCTAACTTTAGTGGTCCTTGGATCCATATTTTGATGATGATGATCGACTATTGATTGTACCTAATTTAAGAGACGATATAATTTTAGTAATAAAAAATATATAATAAAGGGTAGCTAAACACACAGATGAAATGTAAAAAGAAAACATTTATGAACTAATCCATAATGCAAATTATTCCATTTATGAATATAAATTATTAAAACCATGCATAAAAATAATAAACTATGAGGTGGCGCTAGAGCAACACTTGATTTGCGTTACCAGAGGTTCTTTGTCTTCAGTCGCTACTTGATGGAAATCCACCAAAGTCTCAACCTTGCATGTTAAATAAAAATCTCATTAAATACCGAATTTATTTAATATAAGTAATAATAGTATAAAAAATTGATTTTAATCAAAACTTACCACTCCTAAACTTTCTTTTTTATTCAAACGCAGTTCCCTCAACATCTGATTACGCTGTTCCATCATTAACGTGCGCTCGTAAGTATAAGCCGAAATATCGCTATCCATCTAAAACAATTGTAAGAGACGTAAATTACCTAGACAATTTTAAAAAAAATTCCAACTCGACATACCATTTCTACAACTTCCACTTCTCCTTCAATACGTAAATGATATAAAAATGTTTTAAGGTCCTTCTTCATTTGAATGGAATTATCCTCCATTTGCGCTACCGTAAAAATACGCATTTTACAGTTTTTCCAGGTGCGATGTTGTTTTAACAAGAAAGGCAACAACATTAACAACCCGCCATCGTGAACGATCCACCAAATATCGATATTCCCAATAACTTTTTCGGTTGAATCGGGAAAGAAATTAATCCCTTTAGGGACAAGAAGAGCCATACGAGCTGCAGCAACATTTCGGACGGTTTGTAAAAATACTTGCCACGTTCGATCATCTTCGGACTGACGCCATCCGTAAGGCCAACCAAGTATCACTGTGTTTGGTTTCAATCCCCCCAAACCTGTAGTTTGCACTCTAATAAAAGCAACAGATCATTTATCGTTCGTGTACGTAATCTATGTAATCACTTACAAGTGCGAAATACCTTCCGTAACATTTTTTCCAACCAAAACATCGACAAATCCTTTTACTCGTTCTTCTTCCATTATTTTACTTAAATTTTGTTTGGCAGCCATTGCTTCCCCATAAGAACGAGTATAATCGCCACTAATTACAGATACACAAACAGTCAACCCCTTTCCTAAAATATTTTATCAAATATTTTTGTCGCCATGAAAACACTAAATTAAATTAAAACTAACCGGCTTTTAATTGAGCAGCAAAAGCAAACAATTTTCTATATTTAGGAACCAAGTCGTCAGTGAGTTTTGCTAAAATTAATATCTGTGGTCTCCAATTTTTAGTGTGAGGAGGACCTTCTTCCAAACGGAGAAGAGAGTACCGTGCTGCCGATAAAGCAAGACCACGTATACCATCACCCCATTCCTTTTCGGCACTATAAATTTAAATAATAAAATTACGCTAAAAACGACTAAATGCAGCAAAACAAACCCTCTGTATTCTATGTATTTATAAATACATCCCGCCATTCCCATGGCAACTAAAGCGTAGTACCACGATGTCATAAACATAACGGCTATACAAAGAGCTAAACCAATCACCGATAGTGACCAGTGATAATACTTAAACCTTGGCCTCCAATTTGGAGTTTTCAATAGTGTTTGAAGAGCACAAGCTAAATTAACAAACCCATAACACATCAAAAAGAACATGGAAAGTAAAGGCGCTAAGTAGTCCACGTTTCCCAATAAAATACCCATCTGGCAAATTACCAAGGTTAATAATAACGCTCTAGTAGGTTCCCCACGACTAGAAGAAACTGCAAACGGACTTAGAAAAGGTATAATTCCATCTTTGGCAATTGCTTGTAATAATCGTGGAGCACCGGTGAGAGATTGTAAGCCTGCTCCCAACGTCGAGAGAAAAGAGCCAATGAGAATAACCCACTGATTAGGCCATGCTATATTAGCTACAACTAATTTTCCTCCAATCGATACACCAAATCTACAAAAAAGTTATTTTTTATGTTATGCTATTTTTTAAAATTCATCGCCATAACTTACTTGTCACGTAATAATAAATTATCTACCGTACCGGCGAAAAGTAGTACTGCAGATAAATAAACGGTAGATGTAGTAATTATAGCACAGATAGTACCGATCGGAATAGATTTCTGAGCATCGGCTAAATCACCAGAACGATTGGATCCAGCCATTATGCCAGTAACGGAGGGAAAAAATATACCGATAAGTATTGTAAACGTTGTAGTGATATCGGCAACAACTTGATTATAAACTTCTGGTTCTAAACGTTCGACGTCATTGGGATTGTCCCCACGAGCGATATACTCTTCATTTTGACGAAAACTACCCCATATATTTTCTGTCGAATATGATAGTTAGAATATGATAGATAGAAGATAGTAAGCAGCGTTACCCATAAATACGCCAGAAGATAATCCTGTGATGCCACGAACTGAATTTACATCGTTTTCTCTGAAATAAGTATTATTGCAAGAACTCATATTGCGTGCTTCGCCACAAAAAGTTTTAAATAATACACCGCCAACCGTTTTGTTGCAGTTCTCTTGAGAAACATCTTTTATTAAACGCTTGCCGAGAACGCATATACTGAAAATTAAACAATTTTAAATGCAATATTCACAAAATAGTATATAATTTTATGGTGCTGTTATTATTACAATATATATATATATGTATATACACCACATGCCCCTAAAATTATAAAATTAGTGATACTAACTAAAGATTATCATTGCCATAAAAGTTGACAAAAATCCCAATGTATACAGCCAAAATGGAAAGAATCACACATGCAAGAGCCAAGGTAGCAAATTTGTTGACAAACTTGACACCAATGAATACAATAGTTCCCATCACCACCAGAAGACAAGTTCCGTATACCCGAAAATTGTTGTACATTGCGCTGACGTCTTTAGTAAAATCACCAAAAATTGATAAACCAGGAGCCATATAAGTCTGCAAAAATTATATTGGATTATAAACTCTTAACACATTTTTCCCATAAGGGGAGAGGCAGAAGACACGCATTAAACTTACCAATACGATTTCGACAGCTCCTACAATGTACATGGCAGCGGCTAGGGTAGTTCCGGTATAAAATAACATACCCACGGCACCTCCAAATTCGGGACCCAAAGAGCGAGATATCATAAAATAACTCCCCCCTCCGGGAACCACGCCGTTAGTAGCGATGGCCGACATGGAAATTGCAGTTAACATAGTTACACAACAGCAAATAAAAACAATAAGAAATCCTTGTAATGCTCCTGCCGTACCAACTACCCACGTAAGTCGTATAAAAAGAATCACACCGAAAATATTTTGAATGCAAGGTAGATAAACACCAATGAGAGTACCCATCCGTGCGCTAGCTCCTGTAGGACGCGCATCAGGGTCTGTAGATGCAGGAGGAATAGTGTTGGAATAATTGGCAAGGGAGCTGATGAACGTAGAAATTCGAGGACGATCTTCCATCTCCTCCTAAGTTTATATAATATATTGCGTTAACATTTTTTACAAATTTTTATCAAAAATCACTTACCGAGTATAAGTAGAGATTGGTTTCGTAACCCGACATCTTTTCAGGCACAAAAGGCTGTTCCTCGGCTCCATTTCCTATAACAAACGACAATTATAAAAAACAAATTTTAAGAAAATAAATTAAAACTAAATCGAAATGGCAACTAATTTTTTGGTCAGTATTTTATCAAATTTTATAATTTTAATTATAATATTTAAAACACCGACCGTATCATTTAAATTTTTAACCGCGAATATTTTTATTCTCGTTCGATAATTGATTTGGAGCACATAAATTTTGGAATCAGACATTTCGACACGAGAACACGAAATACACGGTTCTCTATTCCTACGCACTCATTAAAAACATCCCCGAAACCGCCAGAAGTAGAAAATTACGGAGCTAGAATGACGGGATCTTTGGTTAAATTACTGAAATAATTAATTAATTTAAAAAATATTATTCATTTTGGGGATGATTCGTCGCGACACCGACTGCGATATGTCATTATTTTGAAGATCTTAAATTAAAGTTATAACATTAATATAATAGTAAAATTTATCGAATTATTGTGATAATATAAAAGTGCACATGAAATATTTAATAATCTACATAATGAGGTCTGTTAAAAATACTTATCAGTTTATTATCTTAATATATCAGAAAATCTTATCGGTGAAATTATTTTATGTAAGAGTAGGTAATTTAACAAAAAATTTATATTAGTAAAAAAACAACAAAATCATTTATCGAGTACCATGTATGTAGGTAGTAAATCTTTAATTTAAACAGCTAAGTTATTTTTAAATAGGTTATATTAAAACTTCATATCCGCTATATCCAAATAAGGGTAGGTTACAAATTGGTTAAAAAAGTTAAAAATTAAAAATTGCTTTTTCTTCTTCTATACCGTGTGTATTGAATTCGTGAATTATATATAGTTAGATTAATTTTGTAAAGTGTTATAGTAATAAATTGTAATCTTAAAATCACCAAGAGCAGGTAAGTTTGAAAATTTTAAAGCGATGTGGCCGAAACGGGAAATTTTTAGCGAATCGTTTTGAAATGAGCATGAAAACCACACCCTTCCGAACTGCCTAAATTGGGGCTACCACTTTCGCACAAATAATCTGTAAGATAAATTTGCTTTTGAATTTCATTGTGATAATAAGCCGCAAATTTTATTCAAGAAAATAATTTGCTTAAAAACTTGGTTTAAATTGGGGTCCGACGGCCTCCCGTATGTTTAACCCCAACGGGAAAAGTTATCATGTATAATTTTGTTTTCCAATTTTCTAGATACAACAAAAATATTAAAGCAACCGAAACAAAATGGTGGCATTAAAAATGATAGGCGTATGCTATTACAGCACACATAGTAAATTGAATAACGCAATGTAGAACGTTCATACGAGGATACATTTATTTTTTATCCATTAACTGGCAAAGGGTTATTAGTGACAAGTATCGATATTCTATGGCCAACTAAAAGAAAAGCTGAAAACACCAATATCAGATATATATTTCAACAAATTTGACACACTTGAATATATTCAATCGTTTTTTTCTACTAAACGCATGTAAAGTCTCAGATTGACGCCTGTCCTATTATTTTAACGTATTTTCTTTAATATAAGGGATAATAATATTTTATCGCTTTATTATAATTTTTATTCCCTTTGTTGAAAAAATACGAGAATAAGAGGTTCGGTTCGTTGGGGTTAGTTATCGAAAAACTATTAAGTAATATTTTTAGTCATTTTTTTATTTCTAGGCTAGAGAGTTACCGATATTTCAATAATTATAATAATGTTAATGATGCGACATGAATAGATTAACGAGATTTTCACAATCGCAGTGGTGCACTGTGAATATTTTATCAACGGGCTGCCAGTTTTGTATTATTACATATAAATATATATCAACTTGGAACCTTCGGTAATAAGTGATAGGTCGCTAAGAGAAAATCGAAGTATTTCAAAATAAAATTATTTTTTCACAAAACCTAACGCAAGATTCGCGTGAATCTCGTTCTCTCGGTCAAGAGCTTAGCGCGTTAATTATCCGTTGTTCAGTGGCGGATTTAGGGGAGGGCTATAGGAGCTATAGCCCAGGGCGGCAAATTTTTGCAAAAATACCAAAAGCACATGTGGAAAAAACCTAATGGATAATTAGGCTTATTAGACGAATAAGTAGGTACTATTTCAATTAATTGATTAAAATAAAATAAACTACTTATAAACGTTTTTATATTATACGACTTTTCCATTTTTGTCGTTCTAATATTGTCAGTATCCGGGAGCTTCATTCTAAACTAAAGGCAAAAATTGTAAGTACGTAAGTTAATTGTAAGTTAACTTATTTTAAGTTATAATTGGTTAATACTGATTTATTCTAATTAGAATAAACTAATAACAACTTAGAAAATATAATTTACAATTGAATCGAAAAAAGACGACTGACACAAATTTTGTTTCTATCAATTACTAGATTACTACATCAATACTTACATCATAAACTATGAGTGACAGAATTATTTTTTGAAACCCAACACTGGAACACTCATTTGATAGCAAAACCAACGTGGAAATCCAAAAATGTGAATTAGCAAAAGACTTGCCTTCAAATGAATTACACCCAACTATAACACCTCTTAATGAGGTAGAAATTGTAAAAAAACATTGAAATTGAAATGTCAGTCAATGAACAGCAAGAGGATGATTTTAATCATTCCAATACTGAGCGTAGGCTTAACCTTGCTGAACTTGTCGACAATGAAGTTTTTTCTAATACAATGTCTCAGCCAAGCTCAACTACTATGAAACACTCTGATATGTGTGACGATAAACATTTTAAACTTCATAGCAACGCTATGGTTTATGACCCTACTTTGTGGCCTATCAAAGATAACATTTGAGAGCATGTCCTAAAAAATAGAAGAAATCAAGACATTTCCAAAGTAGATTTTAGCCGCTCCAAAAGATCCATTGGGGGACAATATCGCTATCTAACTCAAACTATGTTTGAAACTAGCTTAATCAATGGACGGAAAATAAAACGATCTTACCTAATGTACTCAGAAAGTTGTGGAAAACTTTTTTGTATACTATGTCAACTTGTTGGAGGAATATCAAAATTAGCAAAGAAGGCTTTGATGATTACGAGTATTTAAAAATCCACGAGAATTCCTCAGACCATAAGTCATGTGCCTTAGTAATGTGAAGCATCTAATTACATTCTTCGACTTTAAAGGTTAGAAACGGCTTTTTTGTCATTTTTATAAAGAGATATTTTATCTCGATTTAATATATCAAGTAAAAAATTGCAATCATCTGAGATCGACCTATCAACTATATCAGTATTGTACCGATCATTATCAGAGTATATTCAAAGTATAAGAAGAGCATTTGACAATTATGAAAATCGAACGCTAGCGAAAGCAAATGTAACTCAATATATGAAGATGAAAAGAACAGGAGAAAGATACGAAAAATCCAGTCAGATGAAACCCGAGAAGGAGAAGTACAGTTGATTGACAGAGAAAATTTCAGAATGAATACTTACAATATGATAATTATTGACAGATTAAATTAATATCGTAATAGAAAAAAAAACTGTGTATGATGAGCTGTACTCGTTGTTTAAATTTTTTATTAGTGCTGGCAAAAAAGACCTTGATGTGAAGACACTTACTGAACACAGTAGGAAATTGTGTAATTTGTATGATAAAGATCCACCAACAACGAAGGTTTTTGTGAACGAGTGTATACATTTTTTCGGATTCTTGAAAGAATTGGAAGAATATCCAAAATCAATACTTAAATGTTGCCAAGTGCTGCATGACACCGAACGACAAGATATATATACCCTTATGTTGATATCGCACTGAGACTTTTTTTGACAATCCCTGCATCCAACTGTTTAGCGGAAAGGTCGTTTTCCGTTTTGAAAAGAATAAAAAATTATGCCTTCGAGATGTAGCAATTCTGACTATCAAATCAGAGCTAACCAAAAGATTGGACTATCAGAAGCAAAGAACGAAAGCGTGGTTTAAAAAGAAATTTTAGCATCGCATTCAATTAATAATTAGAGTATTTTTTAATTTGTAACATTTAAAATTGTAAAATATATAAAATAAAATTGTAAAAAATACAAGAAAATAAATAGGAGGGGAAGGGGGCGGCAAGTTGCCAGTAGCCCCTAGGCGGCAAAAGTATAAATCCGCCACTGCCGCTGTCTTCAGTTTTTGCATCTGAATTGAATCAGTTTCTTGGTGTATTACCAAGCTATAAAATATTATTTATATTTGTATATTTCTGTGGCATTTAGGGGAAAATAAATCTGTTTTTTGGCATTTTTCAGTAGGATTTACTTGTTATTGTTAGATATACTTGAGAGACCAGCTCTATCTAACATGGGAAAACCGGGCATCGCTTTTCCCCAAATACCACAGATTTGTAAGTAAAAAATATTTTTAATTAAGTTTTTTAATTTTAAAATTCGATTTTGTAAATAAAATAATTTCATGCCGGCGGAGGGCAAGACTTGAAAGTCACAATTAAAAGTAATTATTTTCTTGTAGCGACCAAGGAAACAATTAATTAAAAATGTCAAAAACATGTTGAACGCGAAACAAGATATTAAATTTAGCCATTCGAAAAAATGTTACCCCAATTTACGCTTATTACAAAATGTTTGTATAAAACATTGCATTTATATGATGACGAGTTAACATAATATAATGCACACACAATTTAAAACAAAAAATATCGCATGGTTTGAAACCATTCCAATAAATTTACCTTAATGCTGTTCATTTCAGTAATAATGAAATGCAATAACCAAAAGCACTTCAAACAAAGTCGGCTTCAATCGAATAAATCAGTCAGCTAAATAATTTCAAAATGTATTTTTAAATATAGATTTGAATGAAATACAAAAATTAAATAGAATCGCAACCCTTTTTCAAAATTCAGAAATATAATCTTCGCAATCTCGACTTTCGGTTACTTCATTTTTTCTTGACAGGTAATATTGGCTGTGACGGAAATTGCTATTGACTTATCGGTGACCGAAAGTAATTTTTTAGATTTAAAATAGTGCATTCCATCAATAATGAAATTGTGACACCGATTGTTATTATTATAACGTTGAGAGATCGCCTAGATTTGCTACTCTTATTAAAAAGAAAACTTTGACTAAGTCAACAATTTAGACCCCCTCGGTTTAAGAGAAAAAAGCGAGATATAAATAATGGATATCTCCATGCATCATGATTTCTTCGAGATTTCATTTTCGTGATCGGTCATGTTATCAATAAAGATTATCCAAGTCAGCCTGAGACATCTCGCTTTATTATGTATAAATATATATAGACAACCAAGTCAATAAGTTGCTGGATAAATTGCTATTTCTGACATCCATCGCATATCCCAAACCACCCCACAGATTTACTTTTCACATTTTTAAATTGTCAACTTCATTAAGCTCAAAAAACTTACACTCGAGAGACTCGACCAGACACAAAACAAGAATTTTTTTGCTTCAAAAACTACTTCAATAAATAGCCATAACAGTTATTCGCAAAAGATCTCATATTATGTAAATATCTACAGTAGTTCCTGAGTTATAGCAGGTGGACCGGACCGAGATGTGTACGTACGCATATATAAAATTATTATCTAGTATCTTTCAAATAATACATGCCTCGAATTGAAAATTTTTCTCAAAAATCTCCAAAATGAATTTTGGAATATAAACATGTTCAGAGAAACAATATGAATAGTTATCGTGTGACGGCCGATTTTTTAATAACATAATATTTTGTTTACAAAATATAACATTAACTATCAGAGTAAAAAGTTCTGACACCTGCGAGTTTTAAGTATCATCCACAACCACCAAATTAACCGTAGAATTAAACGTAGAAGTTTGCCGCATTTAAATCCTATGCGGTTGTTCACAACCTCGAAATTAGTACTTAACGCGAAATTAGTACTGAGTACTTAATGCAAAACCTTGCAAGGTCCAAGCTTTTTTACGTAAATTAGTCGTCAAGTCACTATTGCGCATGCTTCAAAATCATTCAAGTGTCATCTGTGATTTCTAACCTAAAACCTGTTAACTTTTGTGACCTGAATTACATTTAATATTAAAAGTACAACGCTATGGTATTAACCTGTACCCGATTTAAATAGAAACATTAGGTTATCTAGCAATAACAACAATTTACCATCCGAAATACTTAAGTTCCAAACATTGACACTAGATGGAGTCACACATTAATTTATGTTCAAATTTCAAGTATTAATTTATGTAATAACACAACAGATCGACAAAGAATTTAATTATATCTACCTATAATACAACATAATAAATTTTCAAAAATAATATTTTTGAAAACCATATACATTATTTTAGTTTAATGTTCCGTATCCGTCTGTTCGTCCACCATAGAAGTATTTGCTATTTATCCACAAAAAACATTTGCAAAATGAGAATTTTCTTATTATTCGTTAAAGCAGAAGAGGAAAATAGATAACATATTATTTTCGCTCCTTAATATTACGCCTGCCAAGGGTCAGACTTTTTACTCCGATAGTGGATCACCTCGTAATGCTTATAATCCCTTAATCTGTCACGCTAACAGCCAATTTCACAATATTCACTTAAAAGTCACTTTAGGTAAAGTAAACTTTACGGTAAAATCGCCCTTAAGCGTTATTTTAAGGAAGTAATACGACGAATTTAGTTAAAGTTGATAATTTAAGTTGGTGTTACTGAAAATTAAGATTCGTTAGTAAATTTATGCAAAATTACATTGTAATAATACATATTATTCAAGTTTTTATAAATGCAGTGAAATTTTGCTTTAATGAAATGTTTTGTGAAGCGCAAGAAGAAAGAGAAATGAAGCACGATAATCTTGGGTTTAGTAATAAAGATTAAGAAAAAACAATTTCAAAATAAAATAGTTGATTATTTCGATATAATTTTGATATACCTATATTAATAACTAATAATTGACTAGAAAATAAATTTTAATATAAGTTCACCTTATATCGTCGCATACACTTGCAATAGATAAATTACCTTCTTGCGGTAATATACCTGGTATTGGTTGGCAGTTTTATCATATGCTCGATTTCATCCAATAAGCTCTACACCGTTTGCTTGATTGGACAAAATCTATCAAAAACGTCGAGTTCGTCGTTTTTCGTAAATAAATTTTTTATTTTCTGGAATCTAGATAACATTATTTTAGGTTTTCTCGAAACGATTTCTTTTTATCCCCAAAAGAATTTGAAATTGATGTGTTTAAAAAATGAATGAGGTTATGTTTTACTTTAAAGTCGCTTAATCTTTTAAAATGACGAACTTAAAACGAGTAATTCTCTACAACAATTTAAAATGAGTAAGTTTATTTGACACTGCCAAATGTTTTTTTTCACGTACGCTACCTGGCCGCTCGATCAGAACGACCTTCGACACAACGTAAAACAAACGTAACAACAGAGAGAAAGAAGCTCTATTACATAATTGAAAAAGTTTGTAATTATTTGGTCGTCATATAAAGGCAAGTTTGTAAAAGTAAATTAGTATTACCTACTTATGTATTTTGAAATTTCCGGACATAGGAACAAGTATAAACAGCGACTAAACCTTAGATAAGGAATCTTATTCCTGGTGTACCCTCGAATAGTTTAACTTTTAATTAGTTGTAAAGTTATTCTAAGTGTGTAAGTCATAATCGTAAATAATGCTGATGATAGTAGACCCTAATGGGTCTACGAAATAACGGCCGTTGGACGGAAAGATATCTTTGTTTTATTATATTTATATTAAGTTTAAATTGGCTTTATATTGGTGAGTTGGTCAACTTGTCAAATTGAAAATTGTTTTAGTGTATTGATACTTTCGGAAATAAAAAAAAATGTAAGTGGAATATTGGAGAGAAGCTTAATTTATAGTTTGATGTTTGACAGATATAAGGTATGTATAACATACGTAGGTATATCAAAATGTCAAAAGTTGACATGCTTTACTTTGTTGCTGAAAATGTTAACGGTATAATACGAAGTCGTTAAGTTTCCGTTATATGTATACGTAGATACTATTAAATATACTCGACACGTAATTTTAATTAATTATCAAACCGCAAATATTAAATAGTTAATACATTACATCATTATATTATGTACCTACCTACTTAATAAAGTTTAACTAAATCTCGTAGTTGCGCGTGAGTTAGTAAATAACTTTCCCGATTATAAATTAAATCAATAACGATAATTTGATTTAAATAAAATTAAAATGTAAAAAGATCTTAATTTCCCTTAGAATTACATTAAAGTTGACTGGCAACAACAAAGGAATATTATTTGAAAAGTTAAACCAAGTTTAAACTTATTAAATATGCACTAATTAGTAGACTACTTCCGTAAATTATCATTCTAAATTAAGTAAAATTGTTTTAAACTTCCCAATTAAAGTGTAGCTTTTTAAGACAACATTTTCTAGAAAACTCGAGGAGCTAAATACTGATTAGTTAACTTACTAAACGAAAATTAAAAAATGAGTTAATTATAAAGTTAATTCAAAATTCCTTCTAATAATGTAACCATTTTATATAAATCCTCGACTTTGTCGTTGGGACTTGGTAAGCTTCTTAGCGAATTGCAAATTAAAACACAAGCTTAGCGATAAAAAAATATTTGTTACTATAAATATTGATAATCAGCTTACCTAAAATATTTTTTCTCTCGGCGTGTCTTTCAAAACAGAGGTTACGTGGTTAATTAATAAATTAACAATATTTAATAAGCAAAATTTCCAAGATGATTCTTGCGTTGACAATAGAAAGATTCAACGCTTCATCGAAATATGAATTAACCGATAGGAATCAAATAGATTGAAAACAACGCTTTTGGCATTTTTATTATTATTTTTATCAAATAATTATTATTATATTATATAATATAGATCTTATCTATTCAATAATTTATATAAACAACGTAGGAGCAGAGTAAACACAATAGAATAAGGCAGAACCTTTCTAATTATGACATCCACTGTTGAAGTACATAACTTCAAAATAATTACTTCTGATCTTAAAGATCAGATCTAAGTTAATAGTTTGAAGTACATTATTTTATTAAGTTGTGTGACAACCTAAAAAAATTTAAAACATAAAATAAAGGCACGGAGAGCGCCACACTGTGGTTATTTCCGAATCTTTTTGATCGTGGTATATTTCAAAGTATCATTTATACAACGATAATACATTAAAAATGAAAGAGTACGCAAAGTTTTATCACTACTTTAAAAACATTTTTCTATACAAAACTCGCGTTTTGTATACCCTACTGACGTGTCGGAAAGCTTTCGTTGCTTAGATATTATCGACAGTGGCGTAGCAAAAAACTTAGTGCTCCCCGGCAACATTTACTAATGGGTCCTTTTCAAATTTCAATAGCAACAGTTAGTAATCGAGCCATTACTAAATTTTAATAAGTAGGAAATTAGTTATTATTAACTTGAACTTTCCAACTGCCAACCGATTGGGAAGTTATCACTTCCCGACCTCAGAATTTGATTTTAAATAAAACAATTTGTTTCTGCCTATTATTGCATTTTCATATTGTTAATAACATCACCAAATTATTTTTATTATTATATAAATAATAATAGTATAGCTAGTAATCAGGAATATCATTCTTTTGAAACGTTTAGTTGTCTGATTCCGCTTCTGATAACTAAGTAATGAGGAGGAAATTCGAGTTGCCAGGGTCATTCCCGATAGGAGAAGCCCTGTCACAATGTTTAATGTGACAGGGTTTCTCCTATTTAAACAGCTTTATATGTTAATTTGCATTCTTAAATGAAAAATGTACAAATTAAGTAAATAAATTAATTCGCAACGAATTAAAAAAAATTTTACAAATTGTGTTTCATTTCAAAAATTGCCGATTATGTTCATAATGCGGTTAGTACTTGAAAGTTTAATTAATAGAATGATATCAAGTTTAATTAAAGAGCAGCTTTTAAAATTGTCCATTCTAAAAGAAGCAATTAGTTTATAAACGTTAACTAAACCAACAGCTTTAATTGCACAAAACCGCAACTACTTAATTCAAATAATTTGTATGAAACAGAACATTCGACTAAATTAACAAGCTCGTTAGAGTCATTGTCATTGTAGGTATTATATTGTAATATAACGCAGTTCATTATTTTATCATATAAACCTGTTAAATGCTTATCACTTAATTTATTAACTTTATCGTAACAGGAAGCATATTATGTAAGTTATAGATTTACAATAGTTAAAACCAGTGGACTTTTCATTTGAGAAAGTGGATCATGAAATATAGTGTAACCCCATCTCAACTCAAAAATGCTTACATTGTTTCAATACACGTATCTATTTTTTTGCTAAATTTTAATATAATTACAGAATTTTAGCGAAGACTAAGCCTCCCTTGCTCCCCCTCTGACGAGACGCCGCTGGTTTTAACTTTAACCAGTTACATATTGAAATTTTCATTTTTTTAAATGCAAATTTGATCTTCAGTTTGTTATTTTAAAAGTAACGAGAATAATTAATTTAAATAAATATCCTAAAGAAATTTTATATCAGTTGCTTTAATCTAGAAATTTGTAACAGAATGTTCTGTAAAAATTTCATATTGAAAAACATTTATTTTGTAATATATGTACATATTAAAATTTTTTAAAAAACAAAAAAAAAGATAATTTCCGAAATTATTGAGATTCTATTAGTTTTTTAACTTAAGTATTTAAATTTGCTTTTGAAATTTTGAAATCACTTTTGGCAACTACAAATAATAACGTACCAGGAATGGTAGATTTTTACTTAATTCTTTGGCAAATAACACCTATATATAATTTCAAAAAAGTACAATTTGAAATTATGAGTGGGCAGAAAGACTCTTAATGTATTGTAACAAATGTTGGCTTGTAATATATCGTAGCCGACTTGGCACATTTTAAATTAAACGCATTTTGATTGTGGATGTTTTAACAAAAGCTTTCTGAAAAAAAAATTCATGTTCTGTTGATCAATTAAACAAATTTTAATTAAGGTTAATTTAGAAAAGGTTTAGAAAAAGTCGCCATAATGAATATTAACGTTAATAATAGTTTCAAAAAAAGATTTGGCAAGAATAATTATTAAAAATTAAACTCGAAATTTGTTGGAAAATTGTCAATTTGTTAAACAATAGACCCAAAAAAAGTTGATTGAATTTTGTGTTAAATTACAATCAATTGATTTGTTAAAATTTAAGTAAAATGCAGCGTTTTATGAAGGGTGTTTTCGTATTTAAGACCTTATTTCCTTCAACAAAAATATTTGCACCACAAAAGTAATATTTTCTTTACAGTAAAAACGATATTTATCACAACAATTTCCCGCATCATTGGCAACAAAATTCATCGAACAAATAATATTCTCGCATTTCTATCAGATTTTCGCATTCACATACATCGGCCCTGTGCAATCTGCACCCAGCCAGACGTTTTCATTTGGCTCGCTAAATAGTTCAGTTCCAGAAAACTAACCAATCGTTTAACTTTATATAAATCGAACTAGCGAATTTGAAGTATGTAATAAAATTTAAATATTTTTATAATAGTTTACTTTATTCGCAGTGCTATTCGCGCCAAATCGATCTGGCTTTAATTTTTACTGTGTAATTTAAAAAACATATATGTAACGGTTTAGACTGTTCTTGATATCTACCAGACCAATTTACAAACAATCTGAAAAAACGTGTAGGTAATTTTGAGCGTTACTCTATAACAAGAGTGGCCAACTTTTGTGCACACAAGTTCTTGTTGCCATAGACGTAGTCTAAGTAAGGGGAGGTGTGAAATACATCATATGTTTATTATATCTAGCTACGTAAAAAATAACATAATCATTTAACGAGGAAAAAAAATCATGTCCAGGGTGTTAATACAATATGAGTAATTATTAACAATATTTATTAATTCAAATTAGTTACAGATAAAAACAGATTTAGTATTTATTTTATAATTTCGATGAACCAAAATTGGCTTGACGATCGACCGGTCGATCGCAAACGACTTATTGGCCACCCTGCTCTATAATATTTTCTTTTTTTTTTTTTCGATTTCTCGATTTTCTTGTTTCTCTCTACGTTAACATTTAAAAAAAATAAGGTAAAAAGTAAAAAAACATTTCACATTTCCAACATGCACGACTTCTATGGGTATCGATGCTGCCGTCTCGACCAAATCGCGCTTCAGCATCTCGATATTTTTGTGAGATTTAACATAGGCCGTTCCTGCTAGTGCAGACCACAATTTTTAATCAAAAAAAAATTGCTCCTTAACATTTAAGGAATAATGATCGGCCCCACCAAGAGAGATTGTCAATATATAGGTAAACCGTAGTTACGTCGAACGCCGAAGCTGAACTTTTTCCTATTGACCATTTAAAAGAGGACAATTTTCTGAGTATATTAACACGAAAATTTTCCAAGAAAATTTTTGTTCTAATATGCTTAGAAAAGTGTCCTTTTACCAATAATCAATAGGAAAAAGTTAAAATCGTGTGATCACATACGTGACAGTTCCCAGTTATTTATATTGCCAGGCAATATCAAAAAGATTACGGTAATAAAAGTAGGTCGGTTAGGTGGTCGGCCTTCGGTCTCACTCTGGAGATTTTAGATTTTATTTTTCTTCCTATTCTTTCGTTATTTAAATAAACATTTGTAAGTTTTGTAAAATAAAAAAGAAAACAGTCGAGATACGTTATGTGCAAACTAGATATCATTGAGTCTGAACTAGATTAGATAAAAAATATCTGATAGGTGTTTACATTGGAGAGAGTATCTGCCGCATCAGCGTGTTCCAGTGATCGGTTGAAACCAATCAATAATTATTGAGTGTAAATTTTGAGTACATTTTTTTGAACGAAACTCAAGTTTTTTATCAAGATAATCGAAGTAATTTCTATTCAATTTTGTGTATCTATTTTATTATAAGGCGAAATGAAATTGACTTGTTATATAAATTGTAATTATCACATTAAATGCTTAGCACCCTCAAAACCATCCTGCACTCAAGTACTAACTCAGAGATGAATACTCAACAGAAATGGAGACATCGCCACTTGAGGTATGGCATACATCGGCAATTTATATTATCCTATCATAAATCAATATTATTGCAAAAACTCTAATCATTAAGTGTGATTTTAATATAAAATTTCGTAACATGAAATAATTTAAAAAAAGTTAAAATACAAATTGCGGAAAGCACTCACATAAAATACTTGCATGTGTTGGTCGGAAGTTTTTATAAAAGTATAATTTGAAGAATGACCACAAAACAATGCAAAATATAAAATACAAATTTCAATAAATCCTCTTATATTGCAAATACAAAACGAATCCTAAATTAATAATTCCAATATAAAATAACCGGTTGGAAAATATGAAATCCTCAATAACGAATCAATTATTTCCAGCAATTAATTTTCAGAAAATAACCACGTAATGTACTATATAGGAAATATTTGGAAACCTTATCCATGATGGGAAAACATCGAAACAAAAAATACGAAATTCATGTTTCGTAAGTAGAATTCTCACCGAACATAAAAATTCAATCCAAAATTTCCTATGCAAAATTAATTACGACGACAATTTATTGTCTTGCAGTTATTCTGAAAAAGTTGCCTTCTTCGATCCCGAAGAATCAAATGGTCCGGATAAACAGGTCGACGCAAAAAGTTATAACTGAGTGTAGTCACACAGATCAATGTAGATTGATTCTATTGTGAATAAAAAATTTATATTAAAAATACACGCATATTTTGCGGATATATCAAAATTTTAAATTATAAAATCGGATTTCGCACTTTTCCGTTTTATTAACTCCTTCCCCTCTAGTGTGATATTTTATTATATTAAATGCTAGCATCGCATCGAGAAATACATGTGTAGATATAGGTTGGTTTACAATTATTATTGAATTTTATCGCGTGCTTAACACATCCTTGGTGTAGTGGTAAGGAAATTTTACTATACATAGGTGGTTCGAAAATTGAATGACTCAAGTCCAATAACCCGATATGTAAACTCTTAAAAAATGATAAAAGTGAAAGACAAATTAAATTTTTGGCATTGAAATTCGACCGTAGAATTTGAGTGTTTTCAGTTTTTTCTACTATATTGAAAGCTTTCAGAACAGCATTGCAAATTTTAAAATTTTTAGGTGGCGCGAAAGTGACTACACACTTTTTGTTTTATATTTTAAGAAAAATATGAGTAGGATCCTTAAACACTAGAATATGACTTTATCTAACGAATTTAAAATCGGCCCAAAATGAGGTTTCGTTTCAAAAAGCAACTAAGCTAAAAGTAATTTTTCTAGCTTGAATCTATTTAACTAGCTTAAGTATTTAATCGAAATTAGTAGCTTTAAGTTATTTGGCCTGCTAATTAAAAGAATTTAAAGTAGTAAATTAATTAACAAGGAGGCACTTATAGTACACATCAAGGCCAGGGGTGGAATACCATTATCCCGTAATAAAAGAATCAGATAACTCCTGAAAATTTAGTTTAAAAATTCAAAATTAAATTGCAAGTCTTATGATAGATACTCTTCCAGTTAGCAAGTCAATTTTTAAATTTAAGATAATTATGTTCGCCAATTAACGAGTTTTTTATTAAAATAAGTAGGCCGAAATACAAGAAAATATCCGATTGGCCGAATGACGTTTCCGAGCGTATAAGTTAAGACTTGACTAGGTGGTTAAACCCAAATTCATATATAAGCACGGTTAACATTTAATTCAAAGTAGTTTCTAACCCTACTTTTTCCAATAAAATTTTTAAGCTACTGTTCAACTAAAAGCAACCGATCATAAAAAACGGGCAAAGGTAGCGATATAAAAATAAGGCAAACAATTTTTCTGAAAATTTCTTGTTGGAAAACTTGAACGTTTGAAAAAATTGTAATAATGAAATTATCGATCTGGATGAATACTAGGTTTTTAACTATGGACAATTTCGGTAGTACAGGTACTTTTTGCACTAAATATATTAGGTAAGAAAAATATAAACGAGAAAGTCGAATAAAAACGTTTTAGGTTATTAGCATTCGAAGTTTTTCTTGTTAATACAAAATGTAATTGAATGTCTAACCTTGTTTAGCCAACAAGATGATTTATTTTCCATTTAGTCAACTTGTCAATGACTATTAAATGTATCGAAATTGTTTTTAAATAATATTTCGTAATAATTAATCTTTCATATATTTATTGCTCAAGTTTTGTGGTTAAAAATGTGCCAAAGCTTGCATAAAATTTGCAAAACTTAAAATCAATAAAACGAGGCGTTATTATTTCCAAACTCTCGTTAATTATAATTTTGTGAAATTTTGTGGAAAAAAATTAATTTGTTTACTTACCCATAATTCGATATAAAATAGGATCTCTTAAGTGGACATAAATAGTAAATATTTGAAACGATGGTTTAATAAATTGTAGTAATTATTGAAGATGCAGTTAAGATACTTTTAAAATGATAGAAAATAATGAAATTTTTTTTTTGAATGGTGGCGTAACGTTTTCGAGTCCGATAAAAGAAATAGTAATTTTTGCGATAAGTATTCACGAAGCACTTGAAATTAAAAAGCACAAATGAAAAAATATTTTAGTAAATGATATACATTGGTAAGTTCCACAACAATTACTTTCTTAATAAGACAACAGAACAGATGCGCCGCAACTCGCTAACAATTTCTGATCACTTTGTAAACAATTAAGAAAGTTAGGAATGCACAGGACCGAAATAAATTAAATGCTCTATCGTTAAGAAAATATATAAAATTATGATAAATTCCTGTCGCATTAAATATAAACTTTGATACTCATTCCACCACCTATTGTAAGTAAAATCACTTTAAAAAAACACTATTGGGCCACCTAATCACAATTAACAACAATCGCTCTACTTCTAAACATTTAAAAAAAGATTAATGAATTCTTATCTTGAGTATCACTCGATAATGAAATAACAATTAATATTTACAAAATATGCACGTGATTATTTAATACATAGTACGAATCAAAACTCGTATTAATGACTGTTAATTAAAACATGGAATTTGTCATCCAATGTTTTCGTCAACTTCAGTCCCTTCCATACAAAAATTCAATTAACTTAATCGAATGCAATTTAAATTTTTTTCAAAACTAATTTCCTCAAAAACAACATCTACCGTGTCGATTAGCTCACAGCGCAAATTTTATTAACGATCATTTAGATGCCAAACTGGCTCCACATCTTCCCACCATCTACACTTTCTTATCTGACTATTTTTCAAAAAGTAAATTGAAAACTGGACATAGCAAATAGCAATACCCAGTTGCTTTAATTTTATGTTGTGATGCAAAAATTTAAATAATCGCTAGCATTTCAAAATACCAACAAATTCTGTCCCTCCACAATGACAGAACTGTGATATTAATATAAATATACCAATATAAGGAAGTGTTCAGAAAAAATTCTGACAACAGTAGCACGAAACTACTTTTCTTCCTAGTTTAAAGATGTACTTAGTGTACCCTATACAGCTTCCTCCAATTCATTATCCCGAACAATAATTGTGCTTATTAAGAAGGTTCCCGTTTTTCGAAAGTACACTGTGTGATTGTTGTGATATTTTTTACCACTAACTTTTTAAAAGGTTTCGACTACTTCACAAATGTCGGAAGCATAAGATCGTCCAGGGGGTGAGTTCTGATAATTTCGGTAGTAAATAAACTGTAAAAATTTTTAATTGTTAATTACCACATAAAAAATGTATACTAACTTGAATGTTTAAGTATTCCCTTGTCCAAAGGCGAATTTCTTTTATGACTTTAAATAAACCTTATAGTAATAATTCGCTCCACAAATCTGTGGATCTTTCCAATTAAAAATACTGACGTAAACCGGTTGCAATCGCTGGTCTTACAAATCAAAACCCTTCCTAATTCCCTGCGGAATCGACTTGGCAACTAATCCTATCCAAACGCAAAGATCACCAATATTCACCGTCCAGGTGAATCGCACAAAACACGTCCAGTCAGCTTGGACGCTCACCTTAGACTCATGTTCTCCAATTTCAAAATTTCACGCCTATCAACTTAGGCAATGTCTCCCACTCGAATATCCAAGTTCTGCACCTCAAATTTACCGTTTATACATCAAATAATTCAAATTGTTTTAGTATGTTAAAAGTTAGAATTTCCCTTTAGTAAGCCTCTCTTGTGCAAATTAAATTGAATTGATCGCCGCAAATCTACCAGTATTTTAAACCTTATATTTCCAAAACAACTCGATGGAACAGAAATACAAGTCTCGGGGTAATATTTAAATAAAAACGAATGCATTAAAATTAAATTTTCACCGCTGTCCATTTGGTAACACGACAATATAGGTTATCATTTAAAAAAAATTTCAAATTAAAATAATCGTAGTAATATTTATATAAGTAACAATAACAATATACCAGAGAGTTAATTTAGAAATGTTTTCAAAAATTGTAAAGGAAAACCAAAAGTCGTGCCGCTCTGTCGTCCAACTTGAACGGGAATAACGAATTTTGATGAGTGGGGATAGGCTTGTATCGTTGCAGGGTGACGTGATAAAAATAACCACGTGACGTGTAATTTACATTTGACAGTAACAGCCCCGAGCCGAGGGAAAATTTGAAAATACAACTTTCCCGACGAAAAATGTTTCTAGGGAAAGTTATTTTCTAAAATTTTCTGTCGGAATGGGGCTGTTTTTAGAATAACAACGCGAGAATCTCCAATTACGCGGTTCAATTTTTCTTTTTGTGATGAACCGATGCATAGTATTTTTATTATACTGACGAATTGCTGCAAGTATCATCTTTCTTATTTATAGTTTTTTTTAAGCTGAAGATATTTTAACATATTGATATTTGTTGATTTATCATCACAACTACCCATTTCTCCATAAGAGCAATGTATTTCAGGTCGATTTTCAAAAAATTTTTCTTTAAAATATGAACGGTTACCTATTCTGAAATTTTTACAGGAAATTCATTGAGAAAAAATCTATATGTAAAAAAATTTTGAGCCCTTAAATTGAAAATTATTTTCATGCTCATACATCCTTAATATTGAAAATCTTGAAAACTTAATCTAGAGTGGCAAAAAGGCATGGCAACCAAATAAAATCACTGGAATGATGCAATTCGGATTTTGTCGGAGGTAAGAGATCTATATTCCTACTTTGATCGAATCCGATCCACGAGACCCGATCCTCAATTGTGCCCACTAACGTAAAAATAAAAAAACATTTAAACACAAGATTTTCAGATTTTGAAATCGTAAAACAATCACCAAATTAACTTGTTCAAAAAATCGTAATCTTTGAGATTTATAATCAGGTTAATCAATTGTTTTGTTGATTTAACCTTATATTAAAAAAATATATGCTCGAATATATAGGCCCGAAATATATGAGTGCAGTTCAGACTCAAAGATTTTCGCACAATCCGATTTCAAACAAATCTTCGTAATGGACAAAGGAATTGAGCAAATATTGTAATAATATTGTAAGTAAATTGAAGTCTACAGCTTAAAATCTAGGATTTCATCAAGCAAACAAAAGTTTCCGTCATCAGTTATAATAATTTATTAAAACTACAATATTTTTTTAATCTTGGTTTAAAAATATGTAAATACAAAAACTACCAACAAAATTCAGAGATGACGTCGCAAATATTAGTCGACGCGCAATTAATTAGAATCGCACTGCTAACTGAAATTGATAAAATAGATTATTCTATAATGTTCTCAATTTTCACCCAATTAATATAAAAAAATGACTTATAGGAATTTTAATTATCGCATAATCTTTTATCTATCACGTCTGGCAACCACAATTTTAAATTACTATCTCATAAATTCTCATTTGAATGAAGATCTGAATAAAGTTGCCAGATCAATTTATTTGTCCTAATTTCGGATAAATTATTTTTTATGAAGATAAATAGCACCCCAGGGAACTGTTACAAAAACTAACACACAAACTGAAAACGTATTCAAATAAAAATGTTAATGTAGCAATTTTCGAGTGCTATGTTCAAAGCCCTTGTTTATTTTGCGAGAAAATTTAGTTGAATTTGTTTTAAAAATTACTTTTCTTTACATTGAGACTGCAATTTTAACGATTATGGCGTGTTCATATACACCGGCTTTAGCATCAGTTATGAAGTTGGTTTTGTTGATGAAAACAAGCAAACAAGTCAACATCGAAACAAAAGGCGAGTAAATGGCTGCGTTCCCGGATTTTCGAGATCAACCATCAACGCCGACTGAATTTTCCGATGCCGGCGGCAGGACCGGACTGTGAGTGAAAGCCACTTCGATAACATTAAATCCGGTGGCACTGATTAATTAGAAAATCGTCGATTTTGTTGTTTTTCCGGTAACCCTAGGAATTAATTGTTGCTGTTCAAGTTACCTATTATGCAGCAAGATCGGCAATTCCTCTTTCTATTGTACTACAGGTGGTTTATAGACGTTCATTATGTACCATCAATTCACTTTGACTATCAAAATTTCTGTATTGTGAACATCCAACTTCGAAGCGACAGCAAATTCCTGAGTTTTTTTCTTTGCAGAACTTGCAATTCTATTTTTCTCTACCCAGCACCTAATGAAAGATTAACGGTAGTAATAATCAACGTAGAGAACTGACCGATACACGTGCCCTCCGTAGCACAATGACGGTCATAAGAAGTTAGTCTTCCCGAATTAGAACTGGGCACTTCATCGTTAACAGTTGATTGAGCTAAAGCTAAATCGGAATTCCGCATTATCGAAATTATCGTTAAATAATAGTAATAATAAAGATAAAATTGAAACAAATTTTAGAGTAATTAATTTCCGAGTTTGATAAACTTGTAGAATGTAAAATAATATGTAAAATACAAGAAACCAATAAAATTATGTATCGGTACTTCCTTTAAAGGATTCTAATCAGTCAATCGATAAAAAGTTAACATTAAATATTTACAATCAAAAAGCATGCCATTCTATTTTTAATATCAACAAGGTTAATTTTACTATTCAATAGTTGGGAATTTATTTAGTACCAAGCCTAGTAAAACTCTTAAAATAATTAAATCGCCATTATTAAGTTGGGCGCAAGGTAAGAGAAAATCGAATTAAGTGGAAATTATTGAAAATCGAAAACAATATTTAAGGGTCTTTGGGGACCGTATTCATGTCATGTTTATTAATAAATTAATGAAAGAGTATTGCCACTTTATTCACCGTTCGAGTTAAAAAAATTTTGAAAAGCGACTCGTTGTCACTGGAACAACATCCAAATGATTTATTATCTGCTTTAAAGGTTTTTGTCAAACCCCTTTGTTAGGCTCTAAAAGTTGTGGCAGATATTTTAAGTATGCCCACACTATATTAATATACACAAGATGTAACTTATCAACTTACACAATTAACTTTAAAGAATCGAAAATACTACGTGTAAGGCAGAGTAACTACCGGTGTTTCGATCGAACTAGAACCCGGTATAAAATAAAATATTTTATCTATAGTTGGTTTGCTTTTTTGCCAGCTACTTTTCAGTTCTGTAATTGGAAGTAACAGCCCCGAGCCGAGAGAAAAATTGGAAAATACAAACTTTCACGACGAAAATTTTTTCAAAACTTCACGACGGCGGAGCGTAGCGGAGCCGAGGGAAGTTCAAAAAATTTTTCATGGGAAAGTTATTTTCTAAAATTTTCCGTCGGTATAGGGCTGTTTATGCAATAACAACGCGAGAATCACCAATTACGCGTTTCCGAAGATTGCCGAAGGGCGTTCAACAAGAGTAAAATCCAATATGGCTAACACGAGGGTTATTATTATTGTTGCTCATTTATTTTTTCCATCAGTTTCTCTCCAAAATGCATGTAGTTCTTGCTGGTATTCGAAGCTTTGCTGTCGATAATTAATTCCGCAGGATTTTTTTTAGCAATTTTAAAGTATAAGTTACTGATATTAAGGTTTCCTGCGTGAACCGTGAGGCACAAATTAATTGATGACACCGATTTAAAATAATACAATAGTAATCTAAAAAAATATACTAGTTCTAAGCAATATCTCGAAGAAGTTATTTTATATATCAAATTTACGGATAAGCTTGCTCTAAGCTTTTATTTATACACTAATTTGATCTATAAAACTGAAATAAAATGTTTTTATTTTCCGTTTAAGTGGAAATAGAGTTAACGTTTAATGGATCGATCTCTCTTGAATCTAATGGCGAGGTTAAATAAATTACAAAAATACAAACTCTTTTTATGTTTGATTAAAAATGTAAAAAATTATTATGTCTAAAATGCTGTTTCGTAAATAGAAACAGAATAATTTACAAAATGATGTAAATAATATCAGGAAAGCTGATGGATATTCATATTAACCCGAGCAAATAGGAAATCCAACTCAAGTTTCTCAAGCGAGATTTAAAACCACTTGTCCCCTTAGCTTTGAACCTTTCAACGACATCGAACGAAATGCTAAAATTTAGTTTTAATTCGACATTGTTAATTTAAATTCAACGCACACGTGTTAAATATTAATCATGAACCTCGAATTTTCAAACGGCTTCGTCGTTTAATTAATTACATTTTCGTCCTGACACTTTATAAAACTTCGTTATGCCTAACTCTTCGTTATAACGCCAGTTTTGAAAAATACCAAAAACAAAAACATTATATTAAGAAACAAAATTGTTTTCAAAATCTCGCTCACAACTAGTTCGCACTTTGTTGCGAACAGTCAAAGCTGTTTAAATCCAATCTAGAACATTCGCCGTCGCCATATCGCAGTTGAAAATTTAATATTTTACTAAATTTATTTTTTCCTCCCATTAAATAATTTTTGCAATCAAAAATTTTTAATTTCAGTTTGGTAATTCAATTCTAATATTTACTACTACTAAAAACTACAAAAAACGAACATCAACTCTTAATAGTATATTAGATATTGGAGAAATTATAAAATATAATTTTTTCAATATTAAAAAAAAAATAAAAAAATAAAAGATGCAAATTGTTAGTCCCCCATAATCTTTAAACCAGGGTTGTTTGATTAAACGTTTAATCAATATTACTATATTGTAAAATAAGTAAATTTTTAATCTGTAAAATTAATACCAAAATTAAAATTGAATTACATTAGCATTATGGTCTCGATTACCATAGTCCCCCTTAGGTTCAATTTAAAATTAATTATTCTATATAAATTAGAAACACCTAATTTTAATGTAATTCTTAAATTTAATCTACCACTTCATTAATTATCAAAGAAAAATATGTAAATAAATGTTGACAATAAAAGTTTAGATATTTGATTGTACAAATTTTGTACAAAATTACAAAATTTTATTGCTTAATTAATCCATTAGTTTTTCAATTTTAATATATTGATTGTATATTCCCATCTCTTGAAAAAGTCATATGGTTGCTCACGTTAACATAAAAAAATTAAATATCCGACGACGAAATATTCCATTCTGATTTAAACCATCAACCTAGAAAGACCGATGGTGATACATGCCCTCCGAAACATGGAGACGGTCATGTCCCAGAATTCCAGCCGGGTACCATCGTATCGTCGTTACAAAACAGTGAGGCGTCTATTACGTTTGTTTCCATTGCAAATAAACTCATAATGATTGTAATTGTGAACTTCAATACGTCAACTATCAGCTACTGAATTACTCTCGCTGAATCTTTTCATTTGAAAGCGTTATTGTGCGCCTGTTAATGTAGTTTTTTCTTTGAGCTAACAACTAACAAGACGTCTTCGGTATTGAAATTTGCTTTTCATTTCATTATTTGTTCAGAGCCTCTCGGTTATTTATTCATTTGGTCTTTCAAAACGATTGATCATTCTTTTATTTGGCTGGTCAACAGACTGAACTTACAACATCCAACTATTTACTGCACGAATTAGCGATAATTGGACTATATTTATATGATAATCGAATTTAAATAATTTCCATTTAAAAGCGGAGAGAAAAAGTATTGATTTTTGGTGTAATAAACACAAAAAGATTACAGTATGACGGTTCTGTGTTATAAAATCCCTTGAGAACGTTCACAAGCGCGCCCTTTACGCACAGAAATCCCTGTTAACAAAATAATCGATTGATGAGTAAACGATGACATTTGTTTTAATTAATAAAATATTTTTTCAAAATGAAGAATAAAAATAATAATTATCAGTTCCAAGACAAGTAAACTGTGCGATTTATCTATTATTAAAAAATATTGAAATAAATGTAAAATTTATTTTCTCATAATAACCGCTCTTCCTCCTATAAGTACAATTGTCACCGGTACCAGCGGCTACCTAGACACTAGGTAGCCACACTTTTCTTTTGGCTAGGTACATTGAGAAAACAGGAAAAATGTACGTTTTCTGGAATTTAAAACTTACAAAATAAATATGCATTAATTCAAGAAAAAATCAAAGCTTAAATTTTTTACAACGAAAGATAACATTTTGTCGCAGATTTAATTTGGTGTATCAGGCGGAATAGGTTTTTATTCAAAATTATAAAGTTGATGTAATCAGGGTTCATAATGACAAGAATGAAAGTAAATAATATAATTAGAAGAGCAATAATAATTTGCGTTATTACGGTGTTTTCCTGTTATCGCGCCAGCCAAAATTGTACGCAAATGCGAAATAAAATAAATAATCGATGTAAGAAATTCATAATAAGTGGCGTTAATTATTTTTATAAAAGAAGGCGACAATAAAAATAAATTTTCCCGATTATTATGGTGTTCCCCGATGTTATGGTTTTCTTGGCAGCATTAAACGTAATAATCGCGGTATTCCTGTGCAACAAATGAAACAGCTGCAAACTTTATAAAGCAAAATCTGAAGGTAGATGTAGAAATACTAAGAGAATATAAAATAAAGATAGAAAGCATGTAACAGAAGTTGAAACAAGAAAATCGAGGCAATAAAAGCAAATCTAAGTTGAAGCTTCTGAGTGCAGAGAAAATCGGTCTTTTACAGAAGTGACGTCGGTTCTAAAAATCAAATCTAGTTTTTGTGCGGTAGCGCAGGTTGTAGAAGAGGTGAGGGAGCTAAAAAAAAGTCATGCTTTGTTCTTTTATATCTAATTGGTGGCACGTGTATGTAAAATCCCTTGTAGTAATCCAATTTACTCACGCATACACTTAAGAAGCTAACATTTGACTGGAAAAATTAAGCAGCAGAAAAGGACTACCAAGGATCAAATAATGTTATCTATAGCTTTACTAGTAAATTGTTAGTAATCATGTTCGTTAATATGTTGTAATATAAAATTATTACTTAATAATAAGTTGAAAAAATTGTGAAATGATATAAGGTATGTACATCTTAAGAATTGCATTTTTACACAAAAATGGCTTTTGTGGAAGAATCTACATATTCCATTGATGTTCAAATGTTAAAAATTGGATGAGTATTGTCGGTTCGTTGGATGGCGCGTCAAGTAAACATACTGTTAATTCTGTGATATACAGCTATACCTCGCGCTTTGTGAACATTTTCGTAGGGCTTCGCTACATTTGGTAAAAGATGTAAGAAAAATAAGTAAATATAGCGGATTAGAAAAATTGTATTTGAGTGAAATATAAATTTAAATAATTGACATTGTTTTTAAATTTTAAAATTTCACGTTTCACTTCCGTCTTTAGTAGACTAAAATTGAAGTATATATCTTCTTAGAACACCTGCCAAGTAGACATAGAACCGTCGATCATCGTATGCCAAGCCTCCAAACATTTAAATAATACTAAGTTATTCGGTAGCGCACCGTGGCTTTTTGCAATATGTTACGAATTGTTTTAGTTTTGCATTTTCGTTCCTTTTAAACATAATGTTACCAACTATTATGATTGATGGTTCTATTTCTATATCTGGCAGGTACTCTAGACGATCAACATGGCCAAAGCCAAAATGACTTACTAGAAAATATAATTAACGGGGTGGTTTTCCGCTGCCTTCCCGATAGCCCACAGATCTATATTGGAATTTAGATCACGGCAGTGTATCCGACTCGACCAGGATTTGAACTGTTGCTTCCCTCTTCCCAATCGGTCGGTTTCGAACTATCGAACTATTCATATTGTTGGAAAAACAATATTTGCTTTTAAAATAGTGGCATCCAGAAGACCTCCCCAATTCAAAAAAGGGCTCTTATAATAAATTTTACTCAGTTTTGTAAAAATGTTTCCAATTTGTTCGACATAAGTACATAAAAAAATGTATTGATAATGACTCAAATCCTTTATTTACATATTAGTAATGTAAAAACTGCTGTGCATGTAAATGAGAATTTTCGACAAGTTTTCTCCGATTGTTAAGAGAATTAAAAGTTTTGCTTCCTTTAAAAGTCAAGTTCAAAAGTTTTTAACAGATTTTGAGCTTCACAATTTGGATAAGCACTGTGTACTTGTGTGTTTTTGTAATCGCCCATTTATAAATGAAACAATTAAAGAAATAAAATAAATTACTTAAATTTCATTTCACTTGAAAACTGACTGCAGTTCTGCGTAGACTGTATAATCTGAGTGAGATGTAAAGAGATGTTGGATATTACCTAATATGTATATATTATTTTAGCTCTTCAAACAAAGGACGAAAACTTTGAAAGTGAACATCTAGTGAACAAATGAGCATATACGAATACATACTACATAATAGTATACCGGGTGACCGACCAAAGAACTGAACATAGGGAAATAACATGGGATATTGATTTTTCTAAATTCTATTTCCCATTATAACGGATAAGAATGAAAAAGGTATTAAATTAAAGAGATTTTTATTCCGCATATAAAGATAATCAACACTTGATCAACACTTGAAAAATCAATATACCATGTTATTTCCCTATCTTCAGTTCCTTGGTCGGTCACCCGATATATTATACCAAAAAATGCACAAAACACTTTTTCGAAACTAAAATGTTTAAGTTATCACAATATATAAATACACTGTATGCATATTATCGCAAACGTTTTCACCATACTATAGCATCATCAGGCGATGAACTAGAAGGAGAAACGAGAAAATTCCGTATTTATCGACAAATTGCAAGAGAAAAAGTGGAGGAGCTAAGAGGAGGGGATAATTTTAAAAATAGAGTAACTATGTGTAATTTACTACAGGGTAGACGTAAATTTAATACAAAAGAGAAAAAATGTAAGTAGATGTGAGGTAAGTTAGAAGGGATAATCTAAGGGTAAGTTAGATTTAAATCAGATTTACTATTAAGTAATGAAGATGAATATTTTAATTTATTAATTTCTATAGCTTCTAAAAATTCCAGTTTTTTACTTTTTTGTGCAACGTGTAAAATTTCGTATCCCCCTTGTTTATGGTTTGTGTCTATTAGGTGTTTCGCGAAAGTTGATTTTCTATCTGCAAGTCTGTAGGATCTAATGTGTTCATCAAAACGTGTTTTAAAAGATCTACCGGTATGACCAATGTATTTTTGAGAGCACTCACAAGTGAGCTCATAAACCCCTGATTTAGTTAACAAGTCTGATTTTGATTTCGCGTTATTAATAAATTTGTTGAGTTTATTATCTGTTTTAAAAGCGATGTTATAATTGTTATTTTTTAAATATTTCACAATTTTGTTTGATTTGTTACCGAAAAAAGTAATGCCATTGAAGTTCGCGTTAGTTTTTTTTAAATATTCGGGTATATTGAGTTCGATAGAATTTTTTGTTTAATTTGGCGTAATAAGTTATCAATAAGAGTGACTTGGTATCCATTAGAGATCGCGATATATTTAATTCTGTCTAATTCTTTTTTGAAATTTACGTTACTTAGGGGAATTCTAATTAAGCGATTGAGAAAAGCGCGGAAAGATGCAATTTTATGTGTAAAAGGATGTGCGGAGCTATTAGGAATGATTATATTACTTTCCGTAGGTTTATGGAAAATATCAAAAGAGTGTTTATTATTGTCTTTAATTATTGTGAAATCCAAGTAATTGATTCTATTGTTTACTTCTATTTCTTTAGTAAATTTAATATTATTGTGTTGTATGTTGATAAAGTTAAAAAGTTGATCTAATTGTCTGAGAGAACCATTGAAACAAATAATAATATCGTCAACATATCTGTACCAATGAATTATATGTTTTTTGAATTCTGAACAAAGAATTTTGGTTTCGACATAATCCATAAAAATATCAGCTAGTAAGCATGATAAAAGGTTTCGAAAAAGTGTTTTGTGCATTTTTTGGTTTATGCTAAAAATTTTGATATGATTAATATCGAGTTACACTACTTAAACCACTTATCTATTGATTATATAAAATTTGTTAATTATTTGTCTTTTTAAAATAATCCGTTAAATTTTAATTTTCTTTGCAATAAAATATAAAAGGGTAACGTTAAAATTCCAAGTTACCAGCAGCAGCTGTCATCTTATCACCAAAATTTGTAGTCCGTCAATAATTTTTAATTTGAAAATATAAAATTTTACCATTTAATTAAAATTTTTTTTCTTCTTTTTCTTGTTCTAGAATCTTTTTTATCCTATTCAATTACAATTTATGCATAGCTTCCGTTTTAATTTTATTTTTAAAATCATCCAGCCGTTTTTCATATCAATAAATCCAATCACATACTCTTCATAAAAAAATGACTTCTATTTCAAAAATTATAAGCTTATCAAATTAAATTCAACAGACTTATAAATTAAACGTCCACTACGTCGGCTATTTTTGGCAAAAAGCCTCTACTCCACCTTTATTGCCAACCTCTTATTTTCAAAATCAAACAAAATAATATAAAAACGGTGTATAAGCTAATTTTTGAAACACGACAATAACTTACCGCGTGGTAAAATCGAAATTTTAAAATTTTCATACCTGAAACAAAAATTTGAAAATTAGTATTTTTTAATTAAGAATACATTAAGGAAATTAATAAAAAAGCGTGATGATCTGCGTAAGTTAATTATATGGTTAAACCGCAGTGCATAAATTTCAACTACAATTTTAATAAAGCATTAAACATTAAATTCGCATTTTAAGGAATACGGATGATATCAAAATTGAAGTATAATTTAGAAGCATTAAAATTGGTAGGAAGCAATTTATAAAGATGCAAAGCTACAATCAAAATAGTGAACGATATTTAATTGTGTAGATAATGCAAGTCGGCCAATTGGATTTCGGTAAATTCTACAATAATTTATTATAACGTGTGTATATCCATTTGCGAGAAAGCGAATAAAGCAATTTGCGATAAACCACTGTCACTGAGATTAGTTTGGACGAATATTGATTTATACGATAAAATGTCAAAACAAATCAAAACTGGTTCATTAATTACACATGCGTTCCTGTAAAAAAAAAACTCTTTCGTAAGTTCAAAATTCACTTTTATTTTAAACTTCGCAGCGTTCGTGAACTGTCAAACATAAAGCTGTAATTTATTGACAGCTGTCAAGTAAAACCGTACGATTTAAGAAAATGGAACGATATACACTACAACAACCCACATAAATAGTGAAAATTCGCTACAAAAATTACTGCCGTATCTAAAGCTCCGAAAACTGTAGAAGAATAGTCGGGAAACCTCTCCATCCAAAACGAGTGACAGTTTCATGAGGCCACATAGGGCCGTATTTTGAGAGGATGATGAAGTTGTAACGGTTACAGTCACTCAAGAGCGCTACAAAGAGAAAACCTGATGAAAATTCTCTTTAAAAAAATGACGATTTTTTCAATTATTAAAACTCGATTACTCGAAAATAGTTAGCGCAAGGAATCCAATATTACTAGAAAAAAATGTTCTTTGATTGTAGCAGTTTGAATATTCATTCAAGTCAAACGTTTGAATTTGTATTGTTTCCTCTTGACAACAAAGATACAGCAAAAATTTAATTTTCTCCCTCCGCATTTTTGTAATTTTTGCCACTTATTCTACTGAAAGTTTAGTCCTTCAATAAGAACTCCTCAAAGCAGTAGGGCCAGATGGCCAGAAATTTTCGAGAAAATCGACTTTAAAATATTGTCGAAGGAGTTTGAAGACAAGATGTGAAACAATAAGCAAATAGTTTCGTGGCACAGTTGCGAGCGAGTTGGACTAGGAACCAGTAGGTCCGCGGTTTTATTCCCACCTTCGCTAGTTTTTTTTTTCTCTCTAGTGCTTATTCACGCCATTTAATTATTGTAAAATTGATTAAATTTATGCTTGTAGACTAAAATGTGTCAACATTTAATTTATAAAATACATTCAATTTTTTTTTTTTAATAAATATAAAATCGAATGTTTTAATTATTATTATTATTCAGCAGGACTAGCTTCATATGTCATCGCGCACATATCATCTGGTGGAAATAATTTACCTAATATTTATTTATAATTTATCATCTGATTTAATTTATTTATTTTACGATTGGTAGATATAGCAAACATGATGTGGCTAATAAAGCCATGCAACTGACTAGATTTTAATAAGAAATAAAAAGTTAATAAACCAACATATCCTAAAACTACATATTTTTATCCTAAAATACATTTTCAACAGTTTAGTTATTATCTAGCGTAGTTACTGAAAAGTTATCATGTCTGATATTTATCCATTAATTTGCCCGGCCCCTCGACGAGGGCTGAAGACACCGTCGAAGATAGTGCAGTGAAATCGCTAAATTACGCACGAAAGATGCTCTTGTGTATTACGAGCATTTACTTAAAGAAAATAATACGCACTAGAGAAAAAAGAATTAAAAAAAAACTAGCGTAGATGGGAATAGAACCGTGGACCCACTGGTTCCTAGTCCAACTCGCTCGCCACTGTGCTACGAAACTATTTGCTAATTAGTTTCACATCTTGTCTTCAAACTCCTTCGACAATATTTCAAAGTCGATTTTCTCGAAAATTTCTGGCCATCTGGCCCTACTGCTTTGAGAAGTTCTTATTGAAGAGCTAAACTTTCAGTAGAATAAGTGGCAAAAATTACAAAAATGCGGAGGTCATATAATTCCCTTGTAAAACAATTATTTAATAATTAAAATAAAAATGCATTGGTTATCACATATTTTATGTTTCAAATCCAAATATCTCTTCTAGATCGTACCAATATTTGCAAATTAAATACAAGTATAAATTGCGGCCAAACTATTTTCTTTGAATTTTTGTTTATTAACAAATATTACCTAAAATATTTAATTATCGTTAAATAGTTTCCCACAACAATCTTGAAATATATTTTGATGCAAATACGAAAGAGAAACTTATTTACTCGTTTGAATAATACGTAAAACGAAAATTAGATTTTGGAAATTCCTAAATCTTAATTTTTATTTTATGCGATATTCAAATGAGTATTTTATTTTTTCGTGTTTGCAGAAAAGATGATGTAAGATTGTGGGAAATTAAAGATTATTTAAATATTTGAAACATTCTGGAAATAATTTACATTAAAGACGAATTACTCCATATGGCACCGGACCTCGCTCTTAACCAGTTAAGTTATAGAGGTCGGAGCGTACTGACCATGTTAGATTACTTTTCCCTTAAAATAGGAAAACCTAAAAAGTGTATCGCGTGTTAATTTTGTAAGGCTATGAAAATTTATATGAAAAGATTAAAAAAGCAAAAGAATTTTAGAAAAATACTTCTTTCACACAAAATTCAATTATTTACAAATAATAGAGTGTAATGATAAAAACGCAAAAACCACGTAAAGTTGGTCGAGGCGAATAATGTACATATTTATTTTACATAACAATATTATATAAGGTATGATTAAAATTTTATTCATTTATAGTAATATAAAAATTGTAATGGGAATAATAGAAATAATAGGAAGTTTGTAAAAAAAACTTTTTCTTTCTTATAAGAAAGGCGAAAAGCGAAGACGCGATTGTAATCGCGAAACCTCTAATAATACCTATCGATTTTACAAATTGAAAGATGAAACAAGAATTTTCTATTTCGGCGACAAGTTAAACCCCCGTAGTAACCGAGATGATGAATGGTAGATGTGAATTGTATATCTCGCAGGTATTTTTTATATTTTTTAAATAGTGAGCTAAAAACACGTGATCCACTTCCGATACAAAATTTAAAATTTCTTGCCGAAAAAATAAAAAACTCTACAATAATTCTTGTCAATATTATCACTATTATTTATAAGTAATAAATTTAATAATAGCTATTGCATTAAAGCAGAGCTTTATAAAACAATGCATCTCCATTCGGGTCTATATCGGGTCTAAAATCTCATAATCCTCTTTTGTGTGAGTTAAACTGAAAATGCCCTGAGTGCTTGGTTAATTCCTTTCATAATTGAAAAGTTACACAAGCAATACTCTGCAATATGGTGTTTCGCAGAGTTTTTCTATCTTACGTGCTTTTGAAAATATAATTTTTATAAAATTATTTATTTTACAATTTAAAATTTCCTCCGTAATTATTTGTAGTTCATTTTTATCTTTGTCATTGAGAGAAAATGGCTTTGTGCCATTTTCTCCTAGTCCATTTTGCTTTCTAATCGTAAGATATTTTGACGTTATTCTAACGTAATATAAGTAAATGTAATTCAACAGGAAGTTAACTTCTTATGACCGTCTCCGTCCTTCGGAGGGCACGTAAAAGAAGATTTTTTGAGCAACTGCAAGTGTATATAATGTAAGCAATTCCAGTGTTGCGAATGAAAAAGGTTGAAAGCCACTGCTTTAAGTTGCCCATACGTAATAAACTTCATATCAAATAGTTAATTTTGTTAATTCATTCAAAATACGTTGGGAGTACTACCGGCTCGCTCGGTGACCAAAACAATGCGAGGAAATTTAACCACAACGGGATCTGAGCATATTTGTTACAAACTCGACAATGCGCTGTGGGTATAAATTTTGGATATCTATCGAATTCTTCTATATTATTTTAGCAATTCAGAATATTTTTTGCTAGATCAAAAATTTTTCAAACGTCAAAATTGTTACTTGTAGATTTCGGAAGCAACGGCAACCCTCGCGTTCAATACTTAAATAGGTTTCAAATGATAAATGTTAGAAGTGCGTTCTCTGAAACTCTTAACCTGATAACCTAAAAAATTATTAAACAAAATCATATTTTATTTAAGCGAGAGGGTTTTACTGCCGTGTAATAAAAATAGGTCAGCATTTTAAAATCGGAATACGATGAAAAGAATGAAAACCCAAAAATGCCATTCATATTTTTAACAATTGGTTTTAAACCGCATTCGAACAATTTTCATCAAGTTTAAAATATCTCAGGGAAGGGCTACTATAGTTAATCTGCCGACAGGACAATAATTTTTGCTTGAGCCTTTATTTTCCATTATTAAATTATTGCTTTAGTGCAGGTTAATCGTACTTAAATAAATATCGTAATATTAAAAGAAGCTTGAATGGAAAATACGTTGTGGTTTATTTGCATATACAATATACATCTATATATAATATAAATTTTATGACGCTGTGTTTACGTTAGCTTATCCAGATCTTAAGCTAATAAATGGGTACGAAAGTTGTTTGTAAACAAAATGCTAATTTCATTATAAGACAGTAGATGTTTATGGTTAACACACAACGATGTGGGCGTCGAATATTAAGTAAATCTCCAAACTGCAAAAAACAGTTGATGAAAGCTTTAATTTTTAAGGTTAACTTACAATAAGCTACATCTGCTTCATTGATTTTTTTCGAGAAAATTGGTAAGCGGTAAGTAAATGAGATTGCCTTGGAGCGAATATAAGCATAAAGAGAATTTTGAACTCTGTCTACTTTAAACCAATCGATAAGAAGTTATTGAGAATTAACCAAGATTACAACGTTCTTTAATACCTAACATTTGTTTTATGATCATATTAATTATTTTTTCAATTTTAAATTATATTTAGCATAAAAAAAGAGTCAAATAAATCAAAAATCAATCACAGTCGGTTTGTAAATGCAAGATCGCGTGGACATGGATATTTTGCAAGAAGAACTTATAAATATATATAAACTTATGTGTGGGGACATCCAAAAATATAATATGCAAAGAACTAACGGAGGTCTCTTAGGAAATACCTTAATCAAAACTAAAAATTATTTGGAAACACAAAGGATAACTAATTTGCGCCGTCTCTCTTCAATGATACGAATACCTTTGATTTCTCCGTGGTAGTGTAGTTGATAACTTTTGGAGAAGTTACTTTGTGTATGTATATTTCTTACTTTTTTAAAAATATCACCAAGTTTGAAGTTTACTTCGGTATTCTTATAATACTATTACGCAAATAAGTTACCCAAACGACAAAAAATTCGACTGCTTTTATGACATCGTCATTTCATTCCGGTTTCGTGCCAATTTCAAGTTCTATCTCTTTTCTATTTTTATTTTATTCTTGAAAGAAAAGTTTTGAATTATAAAAAAAATTGAATGTTTGACCTCCGATTTCTTTTTTTTTTATTCTCAAAAGTTTTTTCTTCCAAACTTATTATGTATCTACAAAATTAGATCGATAATCGGTTTTAATGTTTATTTAGAAATCAAAAAATATATGATAATGTAGAAAAGCTTGGAGGTTCAGAGCTGCGTAGTATTAAAAATATTGTCGTCGTTTTGTGAGGAAGCCAAAAGCTCGGAGTTCCGAGCAGTTAACAAAACCATCAACTGGACAACGGTTAGCTTCTATTTCATCAAATTTTAATTCGGACCTTAATAACATGAAATTTTAACTTCGCACGGACGAGTATTCAACTTAAAAATCCGGACAAAAATCAAAAATAGAAATTTTAACGAAAGACACCCATATATCATTTTTTTCACACCTCATAAATCAAGCTAACTTAAACTTGCTTCAAAAAAGGCTTGGGAACCGCGCTCGAGACGAATGGATAGTTGAAATCTAGTTGATGTTAAATGCACACGTCTTTATTCTCGATACACCTTCAATTACAATAACTGTGCAGTTTGTGTTTTGAGTTGTTGGTAGTGATTTTTGAAAAATATTTCAATGGATACTGAAGATCAAGGTATGTACTTAATTTTGATATCACAATATGTTTGTTTTTCTTGATATTTAGTTTATTTTTGAGATGAAAATGGCTTATACTAAAATATTAATATTTTTGATTAAATAATTTAAAAGAAAGGTGTTTTTGTACTAGTTCCGGGCATGATCGGGCTAAGATTTTTTTTTTATAGTTAACTGTACACCTTAGTCATGCTAACCAATCAAAAATATCTCACCCATCTACCCACCTTTTAAAAAAAAGACAGTTTATATTTTATTGGTATTTTATCATAATTTAACACATTTACTTTATAGGCTGTTTTTTATTTTAGGTCCCGACCCAAATTACATCCAAATGTCTAGAAGATCATTGTACATGATTTTCAAGAATAGCAATAAACGAAAACTGGATGAAAAGCTATTAGAAATGGAACAGGAGCTACGAAAAATTACTAAATGTCCAGAAAATGAGTTTCGAACATTAACATCTGATTTGAGTCACTTTAAATCCGATCTTAAGCGAAGATGGAGTTTAGCCAACAATACAGAAGCACGCTTTTTAATTAAGAATGAAAACTGGCTAAAAAGTTCCATAACAATGCATAGTTGGTTGACAATATCTACATCAATACAAGGACGACCAAGCAAATCCTTTCAGGAATTAACTGATCGCAGCAAGAGGCGAAAAACTAAAGAACTTCGAGAGCACGTGCCTGTTCAAGAATTAACATACGCTGCCAGTGTTAGTCAAAGAAAATCAGGAAACATAGAAGCATCAAAAATAATAAAAGAAGTCACTGCTACTCCAACAAGAGCCAAAAAGTTTAAAACTGCGCTTGTTCAGTCACAAAAAGTGTCTGTAAAGAAACATTCACCTTCAGAAGCTTTGAGCCTTTTAATTGAGTGTGATTTGACCAAGGCACAGTACGAGATACTACACGAGTCAAATAAGAGTATCTATCCGTGTTATTCGTATATTAAAGAAGCAAAAAAGGATTGCTATCCGACCGAAGAGTCTATGCGTGTAACAGAAACTTGTGCAGAAGTTATCCTTCAAGACTTATTAAATCATACGGCTTCAAGGCTATGCAGGTATCTAGAGGATGTATTTGAAACCTGTACTCCAGAAGAATTGCTAAATATGGAACTTATAACGAAATGGGGTTGCGATGGTAGTCAACAGAGTCGATTCCAGCAAAAGTTTCAAGATAATTCAGAAGATGATTCTAATATATTCTTAAGTTCTTTGGTTCCCGTAAGATTACAATCTAATATTGGAAACCAAAAGAAAATTTTGTGGCAAAATCCAACGCCTTCATCACCACGATTCTGTCGACCAATCCGAATAAGATTCCTACGCGAAACTGCTGATATTACGAGAGACGAAATAAAGTATGTGACGGACCAAGTAGAAGCATTAACGAAGACAGAATTAACAAATTCGAATGGAGGAGTGATGTATGTTCTGCACACCTTGGTTTTAACTATGATAGATGCAAAAGTGTGTAATGCGGCCACAAATACAACCTCGACTATGAAATGCTACATATGTGGAAAGACATCCAAAGAATTTAATAATTTTAAAGTAGCTAAGACTGAAAACCCTGAAGCACTCAGCTTTGGAATTTCTACTTTACATGCAAGGATTAGATTATTTGAGACTCTTCTACATATTGCTTATAAACTGCCCTTGAAAAAGTGGCAAGTTAGGGGTGAAAATGATAAAAAAATTGTGAAACAAACAAAAGAAAGAATTCAAAAAGATTTTAAGGAAAAAACAGGACTACTAGTAGATGTACCTAAAGCCGGCTTTGGAAACTCAAACTCGGGAAATACATCCAGAAGATTTTTCAGTGATCCTGAAACAGCTGCTGAAATTACAGGTATTGACATCGGTCTCATACAGAAGCTGAAAGTAATATTAGAAGCCATTTCTTCCGGTTATGAAATTAATGAAGCTAAGTTTGGGAATTATGCAAATGAGACTGCGGAATTGTATGTCAAATTATACGGTTGGCATCCAATGACACCCACACTACATAAAATCCTAGTACATGGTTCTACCATTATTAAACTTGCTCTTCTACCCATCGGACAACTATCGGAGGAGGCTGCTGAAGCACGCAATAAACATTTTCGTTCATATAGACTAGATTTTGCGAGGAAATTCTCGCGAATACAATGCAATAAAGATGTTTTCAATAGGCTTTTGTTGACTTCGGATCCATTTCTGAGTTGTGGGCGAAGACGAAAGAAACTGAAAAGCAGCATGAGTTTTTTACCAGAAACTATAGCATTATTTGCAGAAGTTGGCGCTGAAAGTATCCAAGAACTAAGGACAGAAAGTGTGTGTGAAGTGAGTGACTTTGTATGATTTTAATTGTACCAAAACCTTGTTTGTTTATGACTGTTTTTAAAAATAAATATTATGTTCCTATTTCCTATAAATATATTCTACTTTTTTTTTTCGAAATTTTATTTCGATTTCAACCCTTCGAAAATAACCACAATACATCGATAATAATTTTTTTATTATTTTTCCATAAATTTCTAAGTCAAATTCTCGACATATCAATAATTTCAAAAGTTTATTCTGTTATTTTGATTTGCACCCCCCAGAAAACCACCCTATTTATCAATGTAATTTTTTTTATTATCTTTCCACGAATTGTGAGGTCAAATTCTCAACATATCGAAAGTTTTATAACTTTATTCTGTTATTTTGCTTTGCACCCCCAGAAAACCACCCTATTTATCAATGTAATTTTTTTCATTATTTTTCCACGAATTGTTAGGTCAAATTCTCAACATATCGAAAGTTTTATAACTTTATTCTGTTATTTTGCTTTGCACCCCTAGAAAACCACCCTATTTATTAATATATTTTTTTGATTATTTTTTCTAAAATTCGAAGCATATTTTGAACTCATTTGGTGTGTTTCAGAGTTTTGTCCGGTTTTTAGTGTCAAATACCCCACTGTGCTTCGGTTAGTAGAGGCTTAACAAAATTGTGTAGTCTGATTTACAATGGAAGATTTCCGAATTGCAATGAAATGTTGTTTATTATCCCAGAAATACAGCATGATCGACGATTATTTTGTCACGCCCCCTATACATATAGTTACCACCGGTGTATGAAATGTATAACTTTATATTTATTATTGTTTTTTTTTTTTATTATAAAATTGATCAAAATTATTGTTATCTGTATAGCCGTGGATTATTGGTAAATTTTCATTGTTTTGTGCTTGGAACAATATTAATTTGCATCTTCAGCTGAAAAGAATGAAAAAGCGACCATACTAACATTGTATTAAAAAATGCTTGTCGATTAATTATACGGTCTATAAACAATTGACCCGTTTTTAAAGAATATAGGACAAGAGCTTTTTAATGAAATCTGTCTATTCATTATAAAGTGAATTTTCACATAAGAATTCTCCGATACTAAAATTATGAAGATTAATTATTTTAAAAACGTTATACGTAATCAAAAAGAATGGAAGAACAATAATTGTAAAGTTAGGTTGATTGATTAGATATCGATTAATTTTTGAGCCTCGATGCATCGGCTACCGAAATTACTGGTCCAAATAATATAAATTGATACATAACGAAATTTAATAATTAAATTTAATGACAGCAAACATGTTTTTTGGTTAAAGTTTTAGATTTAACACTCCTTTTGTAATCAGTAATCCTGATCTGAAAATAATTACAGTTCAACGGAAAACCTCGCACCATCAAGCGAAAAGGAAGTCTAAGCAAATTTACGAATTCAAACGAAAAAATTCATTTATAATCCCGGAAGAGAATATGTAAATTTATTTATAAAACGGAAAGATCTTGTAATTCGTTAAAACAAAATGCAAGTAATCCTTTGAACTCTTTTTTGTAATCCTTTTATGTCGAACAAAAAATGTTAATTCCACCTCCGTAATTAAAGCACCTTAAGTTAGTGTCATTGATTGAAACTACATAAGCTAAGGTAGGTCGACAACGCTGTAAATTAAATTCCCACGAGGATACTATGTATTTAGTTCGTCGCCATTAAATGGAAATGGAAAAATTTTAACTCGAAAATAAAATGTGAGTTTTATCTAACGCCAAATTGTAAGAAATAAAATAGGTTTCGTATTTTACGCAAGATTTTTTTTATTTTAAATTGGACGAATCTTAAGAATTTATATGAACGTTCGTAGTATAGAATCCGCACATAAAAATTGCAATAAAATCTTATTTTTGATTTTTTTAAAATACTCAACTCACCAGCAAGCAGCATCTCGCGTAAAGAAGCAAAATCAGTAAGAAAATTTTGTTTTCTTGCCGCGTACAAAAATTAACTTTCAGTTTCTAAGTAGTAAGGACATAAAAGGTAAGTTACTTAAATGAATTTAAAAAGTCGTATGGAGAATTCAACTTTTTCGCGTTTCCAACTTTCAGCAAATTGTAATTTAAATTTAAAACTAAGTAAAACCCAATAAGCAACAAATAAAATAAATTAATTACGTTTTCTAAAAACCTACATATAAAATATTTTCGAACAAAACGGTTATACAAAGTAATCTTTTCGGTATCGACTTCCTTGAGAAAATTCCGGAAAAAAATTTCAGCATCTCAGACTTATAAGTCGATGAGCTTAAACAACTTTTCGCTCCTACAAGGTTTGTAAAAACTTTAATTTCCTCAAGTTGTAAAAGTTTGAAAAAACTTAACAAAAACATTTTTAATAAATTACTTTTGTCACTATCTTTTGGTATAATTGACGGATCCTTCGATAAAAGTTAACTATTCTCAAATTAAAAACAAAATGATAAGTATGGGTTGCAATAAATTTATATCCGAGTAAAAATTTATTAAATATTTATCGCCCACCCATCAGCGACTCCATTGTAATAAGGGGAAAATCGTTCGTTATGTATTGGTGGTAAATATATATAAAGTGAGTAATAAATCAAAACATAAGTGGTTTATGTAAAAATGACCTTTGTGCTTCATAAAATTATCAGAGATTAATTTTAAAATGGTTTCAGTAACTACTGAATAAAATTATGTAACAAAAGCTACAAATTTATCAAAAAATGAAAAATCTTATCCTTTGTACGACATTCGTAGTTAGTTACATACAGTGTCGTAGTTAACATTCGTATTCATAAACAACTAATTTAAAAAAACGGATAATACAGATGTCAAAGTGTACCTACGAATTAAAAATTTCCTAATGAATATCATTAAAGTATATCAAAAAATTGAAAACCGCAGATCTAGAACACAGTACTCTGAGCAGCTCAAAAAATAAACAAAAATCTTGTTTCTTGTTTTAATGTTACATTCCTTACAACCCCATAACAATTTCGTTTGATTAAAATCCTTAGGGTACCCAGAACTCAAAAATTTCAGATCTATAAAGACGCAGCAGATATTTGCTTTTAAGATAAGTTCGTCAATAATTAAATAAATTTAATTTAAAAAAAAAAGTATTAGATTTTACTAACAATTAACAGTGCAGCACATATTTACATACGCCGAGCATAGCAATTCCTTATAAAAAAATACAACGATTACATTTATTGAATACTACTCTAGGTAACCAGCTTATACAGTTGACAATACTAGTTAGTAATCACTAAAAATTAGATTTTAGATAAAACCGATTGTAATTAGATGAAAGTAGTTTTATTCAGAAGCGCAGCACTGGATAAAGAGAAAACTTTACACCTCACTGGTAGCTTGTAAAAATTAAATGAGTAAGAATATTTCAATAAACGGTTGCAGAGTCAAAGAATATTTCAAAGAAATTAAAGATGAAGTTTTTTTAACGTACTGTATGGGTAGATTCCTAATAAGTAGATGAATCTCTAAATAAATAAAAGTCAGAACCGTCTTTAGAATCAATGACGAATAAAATAATAATTATATCAAATTTTTTAGAAAAACCAAAAAAATGCACAAACTTTTTAGAACTAAAATGTTTTAAGTTAACACAACATAAATACACGGAAGTATGTATATTATCGCAAACGTTTTCACCATACTATGGCATCGTCGGGCGATGAACTAGGAAAGTTGGCGATGAAATAGAAACTAGTTCATCAAAAATGTTTGTGCATTTTTTGGTTTTTCTAAAAAATTTGATAGGATTAATATCGAGTTACACTTATACCTAAACCACTTATCTATTGATTATAATGAAATAATAGCTAGAAAGTATATGTATTAACAATCTAATGGAACAAATAAAAATCGAAAAATATTGATAGAAGACGGCCCTAACTACCGATGTCTTATTGCAATGTTGTTTATTTAGAAATTCATCTATTTAAATTATTCTAGTTTTAAAGGTTAACTAAAAAGATTTAAAAAATTTTTGAATTTATTGAAATTCAAATATATCTTACTACTGTTCCTTTTTTCTTCTTATCGGTTAAAACTAAAATTTCCAAGTTAAATCGAATTTTAACTGTAACATACGTATACCTATACGTCCAAATGTTTTTCTACTGTCCATACTCAAGGGTAGCTAAATAACGAGTGGTTTTTCCCTATCCTGCGTTATTCTACACTCAACTTTTATCTAAGCAAGCAATCGAAAGGCACGAAATTAGGATCGAATAAAGAAAGTAAGGTAAGAAATTCACTTCATCTTAAATAGAAAAAATACTTTTAGAGCAATAAAATAAAGTGAAATTTAAAAATATGAAATTAAACAAACTAAACAAAATATTAAAAAAATGAATTTTAACTGTTAAGTAAAGAATACATACTTACACAGAAAAATAATATTTAAAAAAACAATAAAGACAACAAATTACTATGTAAGTATGTATTCTTTACTTAACAGTTAAAATTCATTATTTTAATGTTTTGTTTGTTTACTTAAAATTACATATTACGAACTACCACACTATCCACCTAAAAAATTCATTTTTCAAGTTAATTTTCTGTTAAAAATATGAGTCTAAGTAATTTTATAATTAGAAAAGAAGTAAGTTTGATTACTAAATTTCCAATTTATCTAATAATTTGGCCAATAAGCTTAAGTGGTTTAGTTCTGAAAGTGATTTCTGGTAAATAAATTAGACTAGTGCACGGCATTTCCTACTCAAAGCTAGTAAATTAATAATTAAATATCTATCATCTATTTTGGCCAATGAGACCTAACCGATGGAGATGTTCGTTTTACAAAAAAAATTAAGAATGATTCACAAATGATAAATTATATTATTAACTGGTTAAGCAAAATATTTTAACAATCGTAGTTACCTACCGTTTGCGTTGTAGTAACTTCAAATTGATAGCAAATTCTGTCAGATTAAGTTATCATCAATCACTTTCTCATTTCGTATTTTCTGTATAAAGCTCGTTAATTTTATATACTAAATAAGTTTTTAGTTAAAATGCGCTCCCGACTTCACGACACAAAATACTATTAGCAATAAATCGATATAATATGGTACCCTTATATACGTTTGTGCAGGTATTACTTATATTTAAATAGACCAATATATTTGTTTAGGTAACTAATAACTTATATTCGTATACATATAATATAAAAAATTTACATTCTACGCGTATTTTCATTTCGCAATATTAAAATTGCCTTTGTGCGTGACAGCGATAGTTTTCAGAGAATTATAGCTATAATTTTGATTAGTCTTTTCATTTGTAAACTTAAAATGGTTACTAATCTTAATATCTACAACTAAATTAGGCGATGTAAATTAATTTTGTGTGATAATTTTTCATATACCATTCTTCACCTCAACCCCGAAAGCAAATGCCATCAGAACGTTGCACTTTATTAAAAACTCACAAAAAGTTTTTGTTTTTAATATTATGTTATATGCATATGAACCACGCATCTTCTAACGTTTTATGATTTAAGATTCAATTGTAAGGAAAAACTCGATAACGGTTTAAAACGTTTGGGAACATACCTGAACGCCAGGTCATTTTGGCGCAAAACTTATTTGGAGGACTGTCAGATAACTACCATCACGAATTTCAAAATTTCAACTACACTATAGGAAAGAGGACAATTTTCTAAGCAGTTTAAAACAAAAAAATCCTTGGATCATCCATAAGTTTTCAAAAAATTCGAATTTAAAGATGTAAAATTTACATGTATTTTAGATACACCTTTTAACACGGCTGCATGATTAGCCATTTTTGTGTAAGGCAAAAAAATTTTAAAAAATCCCCGAAGAATGACAGAACTCGGCAAGGGTGGAACTCGAAGCCATAGACCTCGTCCGGGTATCGACCGCGACTGACAACAACATTAAGAGTATATCAAAGCACACGTACCGTCAACAAAATGAAGAGTAGGAAAATCAACGTAAGACCGACCGTCACACATCGGGTGTATCATGTTACATTCTCCTGCTTTTCGTAATTTTAAAATGCCGTTTTCTCGAAAACTAATGGACGGTACAAGGATTTTTTTTTATTAAATGCTCAAAAAATTGTCCTACTTCCTATAGTGTAGTTGAAATTTTAAAATTCGGGGTGATAGTTATCTGGTAGAGACGAGGTGTTTTCAAAATGTGAACTACAATAATTGACGTTGTACTAGCTCGCTACATTTGTAATTTACGGTATATTATTCTGTTAAATAAATTTTAAAAAACAACCTCTAATCCGGTGGTTTTCAGATTATATAACAGGCTTAATTAAATTATTTAAATAAATTAAAATGTTCCCCACAGTTATGCCGTGCTGATTGTGTACGATACCTGCAAACAGTGAAATAGGCATTCTCGTGTTATTTTTAACCATATTAAATGTAATAAAACAAAAGAAACCTCATTTTAAACAAAACGAATTTAATTATTATCATATAGTAGTACGTGTTTCCTAGGGTCGCAACTGTGTCAAAAACAATTATATTTTGGAATATGACAATTGGTAATTCTTGCCCGAAGTACTAACGTTAAGCTTCAATAAACCACTTATTCTGTTCCGCTTCGTTTGCCTATTGGTTGGAATAAGATTAATAGGGAAAGCTTAAACTTTAAGAGTAAGTAGTGCAAACGGGCTTCAAATATTTGGCATGGCACTGCTGTTCTATATCTGCTTCTGTAATATCTACTAATAAGATTACCAAAAACCAAGGGTTTATCCATTCGACACGGCAGTAGAATTTACTTATAGGATTATCTTATAAGTTATAACTGATAGAATTTAGTGTTTTATATTCAATGAATAAGTGGTTAAGGTAGTGTAACTCGACATTAATCATATAATTTTTTTTTAGAAAAACAAAAAATGCACAAACACTTTTTAGAACTAAAATGTTCTACATATATAAATACACAATATGTATACCATCGCAAACGTTTTCACCATACTATGGCATCATCGGGCGATGAATCGAATACATCATCGCGATAATATACATCCTGTGTAATTATATTGTGTTAACTCAAAACATTTATGAAAAAAATGAATGGCTGGGACTCTTTAGAGAATACCCAGCAATTTCTTCCTTCCCACACGGTTGAAAATCGAAATTCCCAACCTTTTATTTGGTGAGGATGCCCAAGGTGGTTAAAAAATAGCTCTTTTCTTTGTGGAATCCAGGGATGAATCCGGCGTAGCCGCAACAAGTTTGCATTCTCTCTCGTAACAAAAAAAAACGTTGCTAATATGGGGAGCGAACCCGGAAGAGGCGTTCGCAACGACCGATGCTCTAAACATTCACCCAGCAATTCTTAAATAAAATACTTCCAATATTTGGAATATTTAAAAGGGTGCTTGAGCTCAAAACTAGATCAAAAAATCAAAAAATATTCTAAGCGAGCGAGCGCATATATCGGTGTTGAACAACTTTACAGATGAAAAAACAAAAAGAAAGTAAAAAGGTAAAAACTTATCTTATTGCTACTGTTAAGTGGTAGCTATCGCTTGATCTTTCAGGAGTTCAAGAAACCCAATGGCAAAATAAATCCAAAAAAACACAATTTCCTTGCAATTGGCGTAAATCCGCAAGAAAGAGCGGTGGTGACTCAGGTAATTTTCACTACACAAAAAATCACCGATCACTATCCAAAATCAAAGGTAAAAACCAACCTTTTTCGCCCACAAAATCCCGCTCTCCTTTCTAATCACCCCGCACCTTTTCTTTTTATATCCCGTCATGCGCCTCAATCGTCTTGCGTCCAAAATATTCTCGTATCATCAAAAATATACATACGAGGTGTAGCCAAAAGAAAAATAACGAAATTTTTTATTTAGTTCTAAAAAATGTTTGTGCATTTCTTGTTTTCTGAATTTTTTTTTAATATGTTAAGTGTTTTAGTTTATCTTTATCTTTTAGTTTGCTCTCCCTTTTCCATTGGATTTACTAAAAGAAAACTTCAAGTTCAATTTTAAACAATTTTTTCATAATTAACCGTAAATTTATAACTCTCATTTTAGATTTTTTAGAGCAAATAGAGAACAAATATCTTATTTCCCTTATCGTTTCCATACAGAAGTAGAGAATAAATATTGAAACAAAATTTACTCTTTAATAAATTTTATATCCGTTAACATCACTTATAAATTACATCGTCTTTAAAAATTTTAACTTTAAAATTAATTACATATATATTAATGTTTTCCATCATTAATTACTAATTTGCCATTATAATATGAAGGCAATTCCGAACTGCCTCGCATACATCAAAACTACCCTTTTAAGTAATTATTTTCATTTTATTACTAATTTAAATCAAAATTCTCTACATTCTATGTAGAGAATCGATTTTCGGTTTTAAAATCTCGGTCCAAACATTACCAAAATTTCGGAATTTCCTGGTTATAGTGAGAATTATTATTGCTAACTAGTACTACCTTGATTACCTGTAAATTTGCAGATTGTTATATTATAAGCAAGGGTATACTTTGCGACCTAAACTATTTAAGTCGAATTCGAGGTATAGGATCTTTACTTAAATCCTCAGTGTAAACTAGGCCATTACTAAAAAGACAAACTAAGAATATTAGGTTTGATCACCAAGCGACTAGGGATGACAGAAAAAGACAGATAAGATCGACAAGCGAAGATTAATAGAAAAGATTTTGATAGTAATTGTGATTTGAAGTGAATTAAAACGATTAGCAGTAAGTCTTTGAATTGCATATTGTTTGTCTCGACTCCGCTAACATGTATTACATATTATATCAGTTACACGAGGTGTATGTTAATAAATTTACATAAAAATATTGACAATCTCACGTGAAAAATCAAAGTAGACGAATCCGATACCACTCCATTTTATAAATCATAATATTTATTCAGAAGTTTTTGATTCGACGATGATTCGAAACATAGTCCTGTAGAAAGACATGTGCGTGAAACATCCCAATCTTGGATTATATTTTATTATAATAATTACTGGCAATTGTTATTGTCCTAATTTTATTGGAGAAAATTACATCTAAAATTTATTTATCATATTATAAAAATGTAATCAACTGGCTTTCCGATTGATTAATTTCGAATTTAACGTCAAAGAAAGAGAATTTCGTCTTACACCTTCGCCATGGGTTGATCGCTTTCGTTTTTAAAATCCATCTAATATAAAAAGTGTCAGTTTTAATAAAGATGTATTTAACATGGGATCCTAAAAAATGCTTGCAAACAATGTATTATTAACGAGAGGAAGCTGTAATATGGAGGAGTGGCCCAGTATAATAATTATTTACAGGGCTTGAAATAAATTTTAAAATGCATGGTCTTATGTTGCCATAATATGTCAATATTAAAAACCAAAATGACAATAGTACAATTTTAACGTCAATCATTAACTGTAAGCAGATATTTGAGGTGTGTATAAATTGCTTATCAATCAATACTATAAGGAAAGGTGTGATTAATCATGTAATGTCATCCAGATGACATAAACGAAGATAGTTTACATGAAATTCGAAGCTCGAATGACATCTATTAAAGGTCTATTTTTAAAAAATTATAATATATACTTGTTAAAAATACAATAATGAAAATTTCAAATTGTAAAAATAGTAAATACATATTTATAATCTTCTTATCAATATAATATGCAATCAAACTTAATAACTAACTTATGTTAATTATTTAAAACCCACGGCTCGCTCTCGCCATACACCAGAGCTACCGGTCGGCATTGTGTTGATCGAAAGATCTATTAAAGTTTTTCGGTTATCAGCTGTTAAAAATCAAATCAAAGAGCCTGTTCCACCAACTTTGATTAAATTGTTGATTAATTAATCATTAATCATTAATCAACAATCATTAATCGTGATTATTTGACCGACATTAATTTCAAAGCGTTCCACCAAACGATTAGTATCTATGATTAGTTGACCACTTTTACCTCGAGTATGATCGGGTATAATCTTGCAAAAGTTTGTTCTAATTGGTTGATATGTAGTATCGTAGTTCTTATGGACTGCTATTGGTTGCACTTAAAAACATATTCAGATTAAGAATAACCTCAAATTTCATTTTGCCCTAGTAATTTTATTAATTATATTTAAATATCGTTGTACTATGTGCAATTAATAATAAAATAATCAAACCTAACCTTTTAGTTAAATTTTAAATATTAATCGTATTACAGAGTTTTTATTTTTAAAGTAATTTTTATCATTTCTATAGAGTAATTTTCTCAGAATTCAATTTCTTGTTTATTCAAATATTCTAAGTTCAACCCTGTTAAATGTGAATTATTGTCATTTTAGTGTTTTTTTAAATATTATGTTTCTGTGTAGTATGTATTCTTTACTTAACAGTTAAAATTTATTATTTTAACATTTGTTAGGTTTGATTATTTTAACATCACATACTACTAAATACCACAAATTACTTAAAAAATTCATTTTTTTAAGTTATTTTCTATTTATAATTAATAATAAGTTGACGATAATACTTTTTTCTAAAGTCGACGGTTTTTGATAATATTATTATTTTACAGCTTGCAAAAAAGCACGGTGCAAACATTCACAATATCTTCATCATCCGAAGAAGATAAAATATTGTTGTAAAACATTGTAAATAATGATATCAAAAAATCATCATTATTAAACTATATTTTTACGTATAAAATAAGGTGTTTACGTGTTACTTTTTAGGCTATGTATGGTTAAAATATCAACATTATCTTTTTCTTCTTCTTCTTCGCGTGTCTATCCGTTACTGGATGTTGGCGATCATTCTGGCTATCATTATTTTGTTTGCTGTGGCCCGGAAAAGTCCTGTTGTAGTTGTCGAAAACCACGTTCTTAAGTTTTTTAACCATGATATCCTTCTTCTCCCAGGCCCCCTCTTTCCGTACACCTTTCCCTGGAGTATCAACTGTAATAATCCATAACGTTTCTCGTTCCTCATGATATGGCCCAAATACTCTAATTTTCTTCTTTTGATGATGTTCATTATTTCTTTTTTCTTATCCACCCGTTCCAGTACTTCACTGTTCGTCATGTGTGCAGTTCACGGGATTCTTAACATGCGCCTGTACAGCCACATTTCGAATGCTTTCAATTTCTTACTGGATGCCTCTGTTACTGTCCAGGATTCTACTCTATAGAGGAGCACTGAAAAGACATAACAGCGGAGGAGTCTGATTCTTGTTTTTAAATTTACTTCTCGGCTTTTTAACAGTTTAAACATTTTTACAAAGGTGTTTCTTGCCTTTTCAATCCGGCATCTGATTTCAAATCCGTGGTCCCACTGATCATTAATTGTGCTGCCGAGATAGGTGTATTTCTCCGCCTTGCCGATTGCTTTCTCATTGATTAGTAATTGTCTTAATTATCTTAAGACAATTAATCATCAACCGTGATTAAACTCATCTAATGGCCCAAAATCGGTCGATTAGTTTGAAGGCTGTTTAACCATGATTAAACAGATGGTGGTACACTGTTTTACATTTAACCGTGATTAACGCCAACTAATCATGATTAAAGTAGTTAATAAGAATTGGTGGAATTGGCCCTAAGTTTAAAATATTACGTTATTTTAAGAGAACAGTAACTAAAACTTCCAAAATTAATTTCTCAAAAACGAGCGTGAAAAAACAACTTATATTTTAGGGTTTTATTAGTGCTTGTCCCCACACTTTATACTGCAAGCTACATACTACCAACTATACAAGTAACTCATAAACATTATTTCGAAAAGTACCCCCAATACCCAGACTCCAAACGGTTCTAAAAATTAGACAGTAATTTTCAAGATTATTTGGATTTCTCCTTTGTACAACAATATGATTATCAAAAGAAATATTCAGTTACTCACAAAAATATTCGGACCGTTTATAGAAAAATAGAAAAATATATAAACAAAAATGAAGAGAATGAAATTTGTAAAAAAATGTCTAATAAGCATAGTAATCAATAGATAAGTGGTTTAAGTAATGTAACTCTGTATATTATCGCAAACGTTTTCACCATACTATGGCATCCATCATCATTGCGATAATATACATACGATGTATTTATATTGTGATAACTTAAACATTTTAGTTTCGAAAAAGTGTTTTGTGCATTTTTTGGTTTATGCTAAAAATTTGATATGATTAATAAGAATAGCTTCACACAGTATTCCTACATAACAGAAAAAATCCTTTAAGGAGCAAACGAACGTGGTGTAGTTTTTACTTAAAGTAAATAGAATTTCTTGGCCACGCCAAATTTTTTGAGTGATCGATAGATGTTTGTAGGTTGTAAATTAAAAAATAACTTATTTTTTAATTCGCTTATTCTGTAGATTGAGAATTATGTTCCTCATCGGCCATTTGTTATAACCGCTATCTTCTTTATAGTTCAATCGTTCAGGTTTGGGATGGATGTAGTGAAAAATACTAATTGCCACACTTACGGTAGTTAAGTTACGGTTATTACAAATCGATAAATTGAACGAATCGTTATTTTAACTCTGGAAATTATCACTAGGTTGGGGTCAGTATAAAACAGTAGAGTTTTGTTAGATAAACATGAAAGTAGTGCATTAATTTATTGATTAAATTAATCAATAGCGAGTCAAAATATGTATAAATTAAAAAAGGTATTCGCGGGGATATAAATTAACAATGGGTACACAAAACATAAAGCCATTAGTCTTGCTGTTTAACGAATCGTTCAGCGAACACACCAACACTTAAAAGATAATTCGTTTAATTATAAACACATGAAAAATAATAAAATATTTACAAAACAATTTTCGAAGCATCAAAATTAAAAAATTCTTTTTAATTAGCATACTAGGAAATATAAAGCCAGCCGGTGTAAAGTTCCTTTCATAATTAAGGTTAATAACATAATAATAAACAAAAATACCGTGTGCATCCTTTAAAGACGAACAAAAAAAATACGAATTTCCCTCGACCGCGTTTGAATATAAAATGCTTTGAAATTCATAATGATAGTTACAATTTTGCCGTCGGCTTCAATAAATTAAATATTACGTAATGCCAGCGTGGGTCTTGTCAAAAGCAAACACCACTTTTTTCGGCCAAATACAAAACGCGATTATAAATATTTTATAAATGTATGGTATATGTAATAATGTATGCTTAAATGATATATTATATTCCTTCTAAATAATTTACTTTTCAACACGAACAAATTAGAATTGTTCATTGAGCAATTATTATCCTGCTTTATTATCGAAATAAAACAAAGTTTTATTACTATTATTATTATTATTATATTTAATGTGGTTCATTGAAAACTGGCTGTAACAAACAAATAAATTTGGTAGAGTTGGAATAAAACGCTATCACAAATAAAGGCAAGTTGAGAAATGGAAACATTAATTTACTTCAATGATTTCTATGTATAAAAATCTTATACGACTGTCAAAATAATGTCAAGTTCGAAATTCCTAACTGCCAAGCTCTCGCCTCGGAAGCATCGTTTTTTTTTATTTCCAAATTTATGCTATTGTATCCATCAATTCAACGTCACATAGTGTCGGCTCAACCTAACAGTTTACCCGAGAAATTCAAAAATATAATAAGCTTTCCTACCGAGATTTTTGGATTTGAAAAAACTCAAGTGCTAAAACTTTCCATACATTTTTTTACGCACCTACCCAATTTTTTAGTTGAAGATTAAATGGAGCATTATAACATAACGAGCAGACTGTGTGGATTTTTCGAAAATGAGTGCGTCGAAAAGCATTCGTATAAAATATTTTGCAATAGAATTTAGGAATTCGGTAAACTTGTTGTATAAAACACGTTTAAATAGGGGCGTAAAAAAGATATAAGAAGTTAAATGATCCCTTCTTGCCTTGGCCTGCAATCTATTTTAATGCGTAAGTATATTTCGCTGAGGTAGTTGTTCGTAATATTAAATCCATTTTTTTTATAGCCGAACGTTATAAAAGGATTAAATAAACAAATAAAAATGAAAAATGCATTGATTTACTATTAATTTTTCAATTTTCTATTTTTATTTTATTAAAAAAACAAAATTAAATAATAAAAAAGTCGAGATATTTGTTATTTAGCTGTAATATCTGAAAAATATTGACAATAGAAACAACAAAAAACAAAAATCAATACGTCATGCTGGGCAGTTTTAACAAATTCAATCAACTCCTAACTTCTTCCAACTATCCAAAAAAAGTCAACAATAAATATAACATTCTCTTATAGTTTTTATCTTTCATAAAAAAGTTAGGTTAGTTTAATTCGTAAACTTATACTACACTAGAAAATTTGCCAACTCTGATTCATGTTCTTATAATATTATAGAATTTGTTTACACATTACTCAGTCGAATAAGACCAATCCGTTTGTCAATTGACTGCTTTAAATTATATTTAAACAACTTTTTTTTAATTTTCTTACATAAAACATCTAAAAATAAAAATTATGGATCATCAAATTTTAGCCATCTAAACCAAGTTTTTTAATGAAGAAAATTTAATAAAAACTCCTTTAACCTATTTTATAATTTGAAGTTCTTTTGAATGTAAGAATAAAACAGAATACTTCATTGAAAACTCTCGCAGCTTAAAACATCCCCCTCGCAATTTAAATTAACTACTCGCCCCGTAACAAGAGATCTTTAGTCTCTACAAGTAATATACTACTTTTGCTCACCAAAAGAATTATTGTATGGTCCTCGAATAGCAGACCAATTAAACGAAATATGTATTTTACAAAAAATTAATACTTCTTTCCAGATAGCATAATGAACTATATCTTTCAGTATTTTAGTGGAAATCAAATCTATTTCACAAAAAAAAATAAAAATAATTAACGAAATAAATAAATTTATAAAATTATCAGAATTTATTTTTATTGAATAAAATCTTTAAATTATTTCAGTCCTTCTGAAATTTTAATAATTTATTTGTTTTCTTATCTACCTTGTACATCATTTTTGATATTTACAAAGAAGTTTATTAGACTTAATTTGCGAAATTAATAAATAAAATTATACACAACTCAAAAGCCGTTAATTTTAGACAATAAAAAATCATAAACAATTTTTTTTAGATAATATCACGAACTTTAAAAATGCACTTAATTATTTGCCGAGTGAACCTCATGTTCCAGAATTCATTTTCGCTTAAATACGTTGTTTATAAAAATGAGAAAAATCGTATATTTTCTTCGCCTCAAAAAATGTCCTGACGCTTGATAGAGGCATTTTAAAATTTCGAAATAAATAATGTTATCTCAAAAATTCGGTGTATAAAATAAGAAATATCGCTACCAATTCGATAATTTTTTAACTTTTTGACGGATTTTGTTGTTCTTGCGTGGAATATTGTGATAAATTTTTATAATGCTAGGGCTACACCTGCGTCTAACATTATGCTTAACGTGCATTAATGCGCTAAAATGCAGATATGGCTACGAATTAACGTGATAATCTGTTAACCGACATTATTAATGACTTCGACTTTAGCGATAACTCGGGTAGCGGTCTCTTTCGGTACATCAAAGGGATTAATACGTTAGATATCGCGTTGTTGTGGCTACATCTCGCGCTATCGGCATACTTATACTACTATACAGTAAGCTCTCGTTATAAAGATATGCCTGTTGTATTAATTTTATAGCAAACATCATCAACATTTTTATGTAGCAATGTCTTAAATTGTAAAATAAACCCAGAAACTTATGGCAGTATACCTATAAATTTTATTTTATATTAAACAACATAAAAATACACACAAATTTCACGAAAAATTAAAAATAAATATTTGTGTAAAATGTATTTTTTTTATATTAAATTAAATAATTTGAAGAACGCGTTTTGCAAAAGTTTATTCGTACGTTGAACCAAATTACAAGATAAATTTGTATATTAAAAACTTAAATAAAATGCTAAAATATGTGCAACTTGCAGACTCAGCGTCGGCTTAAATTTCAACGCTTAGACAACTACACCTGCGTTTAGCTTTGTGCTTAACGTACATTAATGCGCTAAAATGCAGATATGGCTACAAATTAACGTGCTAATCTGTTGACGACATTAGTAATGACATTATACATTAAGCGATAGCTCTGGTAGCGGTCTCTTTTGGCACATCAAAGGGACAATCAGTTAAATATTGCACTGTTGTGGCTACATTATTCATTCTACATATTATATCTCGCGCTAAAATTAAATTACCGTCAAGTTGTCAACACAAACTGACTTATTTTCATAGATGCAATTAATATTGTAGCTAAGATGTATAGATGTAGCCCTAGCATACGAGAAGATTGCAACGAAGCCAATGATTTATAAAATACAGATAATAACTTTTAAACAGATGTTTCAATTTAAAATAAAAATACAACTTTTACGGAAATATGAATATAAACTATAATGTATTTTATATAATTGCTGTTCAATTAAATAATTTGAAAAAACGCGTTTGCAAATTTTGAAGGTTAATATTCGTACCACGTTTAACTGATTAAATAACTGGCAAGAGTACGTGCAAATTGCAGATTCAGCATCGACTGAAATTTAAACGCGAGTAACAAGATACTATGTTTATATAATAAGTCCGAAGCAACATTTTATATGCTTCTTTCGTGGTAGTTGTGCTCGAAATCGAGAGTTTACTGTACATGAACTACGTTAAACATCACATTAAACATTAACATAAATGTAGCCATTCAAAAATATATAATATTCTTAATAATATTCTTCCGTTAGACGTTAACGCAGATGTAGCCCTAGCATAAATATAAAAATTTGGTACAATTAGTTTTTTTTTTCTTCATTTAAAAATTTAATTTTTATATGTATGTATCTATATTAAAAAAATCCAAAAGCTACAGGATTACCAAATTGGCAGAGATTTTTCTTATGCTATACACCGAAATTTTGAAAATAACATTATTTGTTTCGAAATTTTAAAATGCTGCTATCCAGCATTAAGACTTATTTTAGGGTGAGAAAAAATACAGGTTTCCTCATTTTCTATAAACAACAACATATTTCCGTGAAAACAAATTCTGGAATATGAAGTTCACCCGGCCTGCATGATTTGAAATGGATTCAATCTAGAATTAACGGAAGAGCTGTAAAAACGACATGTGACCTTACATTCAAAATTTTAGAAAACCGATAAAAAATACTAAAATACTACATAAAATATCGATAATATTATCGAGCATTACATTTCCCACAAAAAATCCAGGATAGTGATGGTTAGTGAACTCCGTTCCGCCTAATTTCCTGCACTCTTTTTTTTTCTCTCATTTTTCATTTTTCTTTCTGTTATTTAAAACAAAATGAAGTTATTTTTTAAAATATCAATAACTTCACCACTCTTTGAAAGCATCCGAATTTTTTTTTTTAAATCAAAATTTCGTTAATATTTTTTTTTGTTTTAAGTAACTTATCGTTTAAGTAAAATTAACTCTATATTTGATTTGAATTATGGCACAAATAATTCAGTAGTAGTTGATTTATATTTTCGGGGCAATTAAATCTGTACTTCTGTTTTCCTCGCCCCACACCAAACTACGTTGATATATAGATAAATATAATAGATAAATATAATATAAAGATAATAGATAAACAAACGGAAAGGGGTTGTCTATTAAATTAAAATTACATCATTTATAAATAAAAATTGGCAATTAACTTTAACGGCTATTATTTTTCAATTGTTTTAGTCTGTAATTAGTACTGTAATTTTTCATTACCTTTTGACATTTAGAGGCGTCCGTTCGCAAGCAGACTTAATTTGACGCTTACCTTTTCGAAGAGAACTGAATTTTAAATATTCGAAATGATATATCAAATTACATTTGAGTAATACGAATTTTATGTCATTTGTTTTCAAAACGCTACAAAAATTTAAATATAAACGCAAGCTTTCTAAAATCTTGAAACATCGCTTTCAGGATAAACAGGAAAAATAAAATTGATTTAGCCGTTTCAATATCGCGTAAAATGTTTATGAAAAATAGTTTTCATTTACTCTATATTCAACTGAGTAGATTTCTTTCTTCGTGTTTGCATAAAGCGAGATTTCAAGGTGGTACGTAACTAGCAATTCTTTGATATTTGGTATAAACAACTTAAGTCAAAAATTTCCGTTTTTGGGTTATTTCAGTGTATCGTACGATTCTATTTTTTTCCTTTCTAATGGTATAAAGAACTTAAGTCATATCGCAAAAATAAAAGTGTGAGAGTGAAAATATAATAAAAGTCTTTCGAAATTTATCTTTTTTAATCGGTAAAAACAACTTAATTTGCTTCAACTGTAAACTTACGTTTTTTAAATATTCTGGAAATAAATTTAATACAACTCCAAGTATTGAATTGAACTTAATTCAATAATTAAAAAAAAATTATGATCGTCCCCCACCCCCATGTAAACAAGGCTTTATAGAGATAATTCCGTTTAGAAATCGTTATTCAAAATGTCAAATTAGGTCAAAAAAAAAACTGAAGTGAACTGGAAAACCAAGGTATTTGGAAAAGGCATTTTTATTTGAAAATCACAAACAAATAATGTTCGTATAAAATAATCATAAAATTTAAGGGTAACAAAAGGGCGTACAAGCAGCAAGTGTTTATTTAATGAATATGAAAAGAAAATGAGAAAATGTTAATAAAAAGCGTACGTTTCAAATAAAAAGCACAACTACTGAATAGAAATTAAAACGTGGAAATAATTGTAATGTACAGGGTCGGTTGTTGGTTGGCTGGGCATGGCACTTTTGTTTATATACTTTGTTACTCGAACAAGAAAGTTGTACTTCCGATGAGACCGGAACTGAAAAATTAGTCTAGAAATGATATATTTCACAATTTATGCAGGAAATACTTGATTAAAATTGAAGTTCAATAAATGCTACGAAATTCAAAATGTTTTCACTTATTTTTAGCTTGTAAAAGAAAATGCCTTCGCCTTACAAATTGAAATTCAACTGCACGATTAGTTCTAAAGGTAGACTTTCCAAAATATCTTTCGAAAATAACATTATCCTATACAAACTACCCGATTTAATATACCCACAATTCAACTTTTCGTTCATTCTCTATTTGAAAAATCGTGTGATCCATCGATTTAATGTAGAATTCAAAGTGCTCTGAACATGATTCTGCAGGATCCAACATTTCACTAGAGCATGAAATAAAAAGCAAAATTTAAAAATTGATCCAATTCAAATTATTATAAAAAACTTGAGCAGTTTTGCGCTCGAATAATTTTAATAAACATGAATAAAAAATGTATTGATTAAAATATATAAACAAAATCAGCCGGAGGCACGATCCACATCATTAATTATTGATTCGTTTCGTAGGTAAATAAACTTCGACTACTGAATTATTTAAGTAAATGTTCATGACTTGGCCACGATATAGTCGACAACAAAATTTCCCAGTTTCACATACCGAAATGTGTTGAAATTCAACTTTAATTATTTTTAAGATCTCGAGAATTCGTGCACACCAAAATATGTTGGACGCTGAGAAATTTACTACTTACTACTAGAGTGGAATTGCAAAATAAATACTCCATTATTATAGAGTCCTCTGTAGAGGCAAAAAGTTGGCCAATAAAAGAATTGCGCTTTTTATTAGTTTCGCATGATTTGCGGAATTAATCAGTTACGTAATCGTTATTTCTTTGTTTTATACCCTGTCCTATTTGTAATATTAACAGCAACAAAAATCTCGCAAGTAATCGGCCCGAATTACTAACACTCACAGGAACATCAATTCGACCCAAAATAATTCCCTTTCATTCCAATCAATTCAATTGATTCCTCGCAAATTTCAATAAAACATAATTATTCCGTTTAAAGCTTAAAATCAATCAGTTTAAACTTTTTATGACCTGTTTGATTTTAGTCAATAGTAACCGAACATCAAAGGATTTTATTTTATTTAATATGCAAGATACTGGTGTAGGCATAGTTTGCGAGACAAAAATAAACGCTTCTTCGGTTTACAATGGATTTTACGAACAAGTACCTCCATATACAACAAGAATATTGATTTCGTCCATTAATGGCAGAAGTATCGCTTCTATTTAAATTTCTTCTTATAGATCTTTCTACAATAGGCATCCACTCGTACGAACAAATTTCTAGTGCGAAGCTTTGTCCCAATCCATCCGCGCTTACTAATGGCCATAATTGACAACGCCCTTCGATAACAAAGAAGGGTTTCTATTAAATGTTTTTTTACTTTGCACTGGTCGAACGCCTCAATCTCCAATTTGAAAGATGGCAAAATATTTTCACTTTTATTTGTTTATAGCTTCAATTAGGCAAATCAATCCAGACACCAATTTCAGATTTAAAATTTCCAAACCTACCGACGCCAACGCCAGGTGATGGAGATACGGAGCCTAACCTGAACAGATAGTTCATCCCTGTTCGTAGTTGCGAAAGTCCGTACCGGATATCCGGTTGAGAGTTGATGTTTAACATTACCCCAATATTGCATGTTAAAAATTAAGTCGACTGCGAGCCGCTGTCGGCAGATGAACTGATCGACCTGTAAACCAAGTGGCCATGCGTATGCTTGAAAGGATTTTAAAAAAATCGAAATCTAGGACACAAGACAAAGAAAACTCGTTATAATTAAAACAGCGGTCTTTTACATTTTCAACAAATTTAATAGATATATATCTATATTTATATACTCGAACAATAGAATAATTTACTTAAGATCTGAAAGATTTAAAATGCAGGGACAGGATTCAAGTTTAATTTAAATTTTATTAGCACTTCTTGTTATTCCTAGCAGTTAGTGAAAAGATAATGAAGTCTCAAATTCGTAAATAATTTATAAAAGTAATTAGCAAAAGTGTTCAAGTAAACGAATGCGTCTGGAAGTATATTAATTAAAATTATTTTAGATATAATAAAAGAGTACATAATTATGTGTTACGCGTTAGGTATAAAGTTAATGGCCGAAATATTAAAACTAAATTTGCAAAATATTTACATAACCGTTTTTGTGAATTGTTGTGAGAGATGCCAAAATCGTAACGACAATGTTTAATATAAAATTTACACACAATTTTAAAGATAAATTTGATTTTAATAAACTGTTAATTTTAGGGTTATTAATTTTTATAGAAAAATTATTTTAAAGGAAATTATTTAACATGAACAAAAAGCTTCATGGATGTTGTTAAATTGCAGGAAATTACGGGAACAGTCGCGTGTAATCACTTTAAAATTTCAACAAACCTTAAAAATTTCACTTTTTTTATCTACTACGAGTACATTAATGTATATATATTTCAGGGTAATCAGGCTACCAAAATTTTTGCACACTCCCACGGGTAACTTATCCCAACTGAAAATATAACACCCCCGTTTTAACGTTCTGTTATATAACAGAAAATTTTTACTTCCCGTTACACCGCAAAATTACGCCTATTTATTAGCTCACCTACCTCTCACCACCCTATACTATGTTTTCGCAAATAAAATTACAATGCAGAAGTATTAATTTCGCAAACGTTTTTTATTGGCTATAATGGGCTGCAGATTTTGATGAATTGTGAGTTATTATTTATTAAAGATGCTTAAGCTAAAAATTTGGCTTATTTAGATTGGATCGACTGTTGAGTAAAATGCAAAAATGTTTTAATGTTTATTTGTTGCTTCCAAAAATTACAACTTTTTGACTGTGTAAATTTAACCCTTTTATAGTTTAGTCCTCCTTTTATATAAAATTTAGAGAACGTCCAAGATAAGAACGCATAATGTGGATCTTGTAAACTTCCCATCTTCCATAGATATGAACAATTCTTTACCATTTTAGATCCTCCAAAGATTACCTTAAAATTATTGTTAGTGTTCACAAAAATGTAGAAAACTACATTTTTCAGTTTCAGTTTTCACGTACTTCTTTGTGTAAATTTCTAATTATTTGTTACTTGTAATTCAGGTTTCGCGTATTGACTGTATCGTTATTTTTAAAATTAAAAAGTTGAAAACTCATAGGTATACTATAAAATTTAATCGCAAAATTACTTGAACCATTTATCAATTTGACCGTATGTTTAGTCGAAAAATTTACTGCACATTTTTATCGTTTTTACTGCATATTTTAGCATTTTTACTGCACATTTTAGCATTTTTTGTTACAGATGACAGATAGAGAGGACTCATTTTTTACTGAACAAAGTTCTTCCTTTGATGTTAATAAGTTGTACCAGTATACCAGCGGAATACTATGTATTTAAAAATTAAAAATGTAATAAAGAAATTTATCTTCTTTTTCAGTGTGATAATTGAAAAACATTTAGTGTACTAACAAGGGGAGGGCCAGACGTGCCCATCATCGGCACAAGGATAACAATAGTGAGCAACGCAACACGCATTTGTCCAAAAATAAATATCAAAGATTTGCTTCTACGATTTAAAGCATTTCAGGTCTACAGTAATTCAATTACCGATACAGGTGAGACGATCGCGTGAGACTTACAACCTTGCGGTCGGTAGTGTGGTGGTGCAAATATTGGAATTTTCTCGATATATTTTTTCCGTTTTCATCAACATTTTATAACAATTAACATTAAATAATAACTAATAAAAAAATTGTTTATTTTAAATTTCTTAGCCTTGTCATATTTGTAAAAAAATGTGTTTTTATTAATTATGAGAAAGTTGGTACATGTAAAAGTGTTAAAATTTTGATGGATTTTTACGTCTTGATCGAGGTTCACTTCCAAAAACACGGATTTTTTTATAGCCAAATTTTTTGCAAGTCCGTTCGATCGAATTTAAAAAAAACTCATATTTCTTACAAATAAAACAAACATAAACGTAAAATATCTATACCACTAAATATTATTTAATACAAATTAAATTAAACAAAAAATTAAACAAAAGAAGAAAACAAAAAATAAATTAGACGAAGAAAATTTTGTTTCTCGATCAATATTGTTTCAGCCAAAGATCTAGAATTTTATTTTAAAAAATTCGTGAAAATTATCCTTATTGTGAACTACAAGTAACAAATTTATTGTTTGAATAGGTGCGATGGGCACGTCTGACCCCTCCCCTTGTGAGAAGATTACGTTTTCCAAATTTTTCAACTCGAAATTCTCGATCTGTAATTTCTTTCCATCCTTCTCCTTCGTTTCAGGCCAATTGTTGTTCACAATAGAGCACAGCAAATCGTGAACATATCAAACATATACAGTTACTCGCAATGTAAATTGTTCCTTTTGAACACCGTTTTTATAATATAAAAATCGTTTTTACAGCAATACTTGTTAGACATTTTTTGTCGCAAATTTCATTGTCTTTATTTTTGTTCATATACATTTTTTTATTTTGTCGCCTCGTTTTCTACCGACAGTGACTTAAAGCTAACTTGGTAAAACTTTTTAATAAAATTAAAAATGCACAATGGAATTCTTATAGCTTTCTCAGGGGATTCCCATGAAATGTTAACCGAGACTGCTTTAAGTCACTCTCGGTCAAAAACGAAGCGACGAATAAAAAAGTGTGTGGAAACAAAAATAAAGTGAAAAAAATTATCTACAAAAAAAACGATAAAGACGATTTTTATATGATAAAAACAATTATTTATTATTTAATAATTCATTAATTACATTGGACATTTTAAAAAGCGCACATTAATTACGTAAGATCTCTGGAAGAAATTCCGTATAATCCTATGAATTTTTACGTAGGAGAGAGGTAGATCCAAAAGCGTTTCTTTCAGATTTCTGATAATTGTTAAGTTATAATGGATAATATTATACAAGGATTTTCATAAAAGTCGGAAATAAAATAAAGTTTTTAATTGCTAAGATAAAACATTATAAACCGTGAACTCTTAGATTTCACGCACTCGCTTGGGAGCTCGTTCGTAAATCTGTCCTACACATTCGGTAATCTGCCTTTTTCCAACTTATGGTGTAAAATATTATTTGACCCATCACTTAATTATGTGGTTTTTAAAAATTTAAAATCTTATTCTAGTTTTAGTGATCTTTAACGGAAAACCGTTTTAAAGCTCAAAAACTATAGCGGACTCGTTTTAAATTTTCATTTTCTAGTAACTAACGATTTTTAAAAAACAGAAACAGACACAATAAAACGAGAAATAGGAAGAAGCGTTCTTAAAATATCATTGATAATACATTTTTAGCGAGATACACAACCTTGTAGAAAAATCCGTTTCTGCACTTTTTGCACATTGAAATATCCTCTGACCATATATTTTACCATTTTAACACGTACATAAATCATCACTACTTTTAAACAAGGGTTGATATTCACTAGTTATATTTTTGCAATCCATTTTTTTATGCACGTGTCATATTAATCGATAATCTTTCATCTTTCTGGTAGTTGAAGGATTCCTCTTTCGTAGAATTCACGTTTTAGCGAAAAACTGATCAAGGTGGTTTTGGCTTTCAAATCTGATAAAATTAAAGATTCAAACAAATGATAAGCTAAAGGTACAAGATCCAGATTTGGACCGAACCTGGACCGAAATATGGTGGATGCAATCAGAATAAAAACGTATGGTCTGGCACGTCCTGCCTCGATAGCTTCCTTCAGTTCGGCTAATTATGAGTAGTATTTAGTGGCATCAACAGTTTGGTTTGTTGGCAGTAATTTTTCTGCACGATCCACTTTTCGAAACTTCCTAGGCCGTTTTGAAGAGTTCTATGTGCTCCTAAAATTTGGTACCACCTTTTCTTTTAATACGGTTACCTTTCAAATACATTAATATATTTTCAATTAGGAAATGCAAAAAATTATACGTACTATAGAGATAAATCAGAAATCTATCCTTTGGCTTTGAGAGCTTGAAAAATCTACACCAAACATGTCGATCAATTATAAACCAATATGGTTTTCACGTGTTTACTTAAATTAATAAAATCGGTATTAACCATTTGCCGAAATTTTAAAAGTAGAAAAAGTTTAAAAACCAAACTAATCTTAAATTTTATTCTTGTTAAGACAATATAAATTTAAAAAAAGTTGCCCGTCGTCCTACACACACGCACTTGGTTGAATTTAGAATTAAAAATGTTTGAAAATATAACGACGTAAAACAAAAATTGAATTCAAGTTATATAATAATTAAGATATGTACATATTTTGAAAGTATGAGTCGATAAAAGTTATAAATTAAAAATTATGAGAAATTTCAAACTTTCCATAAAACAGGATTTAATTATAACTACAAGCGAACTCAAATGAGAGCAATGAATTAAATGCTAAAGTTACAAACTTACAACTTAAATTGTATTCACGCAAAATATTTTGGCCGTATGAAGTTTCATAATATTTGCGTGAAACTTGTCGAAACTTACTTTAAATAAACTTTTCAAGATGTGATTAACGAGATTCGGATAAAATAGAGTAAAAAATTGGGCGTTTGAAAAAAAATGCTCAAAAAGATTTGAAAAAGTAATAAACATTTGTATCGCGAGGATCCACATGGAATCGCAAATCAGGTAGACGATGGGTGATAATGGCAAAGATCGATATCGGCGCGGGACTTCGGATCTGGAATGACGGGAGCAGTAACTGGGCTGGGATAGCAAATGTAGGTTAGCCGGAGCCGCTGTAGCACAGGGCGGTGGCAAGATCGATATACTCTAGCTCTGCCACAGCTTCCCGCCGGCTTCTAAAAACCACCCGGAGCCGCCTAACCCACTGACCCAACACGCGCTCTGCAGCACGCCATTTGTCACACCACGACGCCTGCTCATGCACGTCAAATGTTTATCCCGCCACTACTTGAAAATAACAGAAAATTTCTTAAAGCGATTTTTCACATTACCTATTTACAATATTCCAATTTTCTATTGTAATGCGTAATATAAAAATAAAACTAATTACTAAAACTAAAAAAAAAAAAAAATAAAATCGGGTGCACTTTAAATATTAAACAAAACTTTTTTCATATTATAATATTGAAGCGTATAACATTTCAAGCAGCTTTCTGTTTATAAATTATGCATTATTTATAAGATAACTAAAGTATTCTAAGGACTACCAGATATTAGGTTTCTAAAACTAGTACCTGGTTCCTTAATTGGAGAACAATGTCCATCAGCAATGGGTTTGGGGATAGGGGAGGCCGGTGCCTTACGGTCATCTTCGCCTGCGGACATGACAAAAGACCGGCATCCACCGCGGGCGCCGATGACCAGGTGCCGATTTCAGTCAGCAATTTATGCTCCGACTGAACGTAGTCGGTAGTTTGTAAGCGACTAAACGCAGCATCCCTGCTCCAGTTCTTGCAACCCCAGAACCTATTGACAAAGAAGCCGCACGCGCAGCATCCCTAGTCCTTCGTGCCATGTACCACTCTCTAGACACCTACCTGCGCTTCTCGGACAAAAACTTATTTTTCTTACCCATTGGATATTTATGAGCACTCTCAAATCTCATTTGCAAAAAAGTAAGTTCAAAAATCGCAATCAGTTTTTTGTTTCCTAATTTCAACCGAAACTCTCCTTAAGTGAATACAAAAAATCCTAATTGCAAAAAATTCCGGCTACCTACCAAGTTTTGAAGTGTCATTTACAAGAGACTAAGGCTTATTCAAAAACTTGGAAGCTGCTCGCGTTAACAACTTTTTGCATAAAACTTCAGGTTTAACTTGAAAATGCAAAAGTTACGTCCTTCCATTCGTAGATGGATAAATATTTATCAATTGCATTTTGACTTTTAAAAACTATAGAAACTTGAAGAGAGTATTAAAATATCTCGAGACACTTCTCCGACGTCTTATTATTATTCGACATACTAATTGGTCGCGTGACGAAATATTTACTCTCAATACAAATTATTTACACTTCGCTTTACATTTTTAAATGGCCTTAATCAGAATTATTAGTTCAATAAATAGACTTAACGATCAGAAGGCTCTAATTTCTACACAGAAATAAAAATCTTCAAAGCTTGGATTAAAATAAATAGAAACGACAAAAATTGTCAATAGCAGATGAAAGCAGTAAACGAAATGCACAAAAAAGGGCGAAGTAAATGGTGCAAGTCGTTAAAGTTTGGAACACTAATTTTCGGAGAGAAATAATACAAGATCAAGAGATCAAATTTGTATTTGAAATTCTCAACATTTAATTTTCAACTATTCTTCCAACTGTTATCAGTTTTTTTATCATAATTATTATGGTTAGCTGAGAGCAAATTTTATTGTTTCACTTTTGATAAGTGATAGATAAGAAGAAGAAATATTATGAAGTCGAGACTGTCGAAAACGATCGTATGTAATTTACTTCTAAGGCTTTCGTTTCGATTAAAAATTAAAAGTGAGAATCTAAACATACTTTTGGTTATTTGGACTTGCGCTGGTTACGAATTTTTATTGGAATCGCCGAGATTTTGGTTTAAGTCGTATGGCTTGGATATGTTTGGTAAACTACAGAACTAAGCCGATTAACCTTTTATCGTGCACTAAATTTCCCTTTTGGTTGTGTTTAACAGGGAAGAAATAGGGAAGAATCTACCGCTAACTGTCGTTTTAACGCCCGAGATTGTTTCGATTAATATAATTTTTGGAGTCACAATGCCAAACGAAATTGGTATGCAGGATCGATTTGGTTATTTTAAACTATCCTTTATTTTAAATGTTTTTTGATATTATTATTCGTATTTTCCGTATTCACTTTATTGACCGTATTGACTCCATCATAAACAAAATCACGTCATCTGCACAATATCAAGAAGTCAGGCAACATAGTTCTTACAAAATTTTTGATTCTGGATACGATCCCGACTATTTGGTGTTTTTTTTTGTGCTGGTTGTAAAAACCCATGTAAAAAAATTTCATATATTTTTTTTTTAATTTAAATATTAAATTAAATCAATAAAGGTATCGCCTAAATAATTTCACCCTGTCGGATTATCATCTGCAATTAGTAAAATAAGGTTTCCGACAAATACTATATAATTTTTTATTGATTTGCTGAAAGCTATATTTAGAGTTTAAAAATATTTCTTTAACGTTTTGAAAAAACGCCGATTTTGCTAAACGACTATTCTCGTATTTGTTACACCCTATACAATTTAACGTTAATATCTCTTGTTCTTTTGAAGTTGCTTGCTTTTGTGAACGTCAAATATAGATTCAAATGCACAAGGCAAATACGTTTAGCTTTGGCATGACTAATTAACATTTTGTGTTTGTGTTAATGTATTCTCTTAATTGTAAAAATTTAATATTGTTTCAATTAACTAATTGATAATAATTAAACGTTACTTTGATCGTTGAAGTGAATTGCAGTCGTACTTGATCCCCTTATAAAAAAAAATCTCTTATAACAGATACTCAGTTTCTAAATGCTATAAATTAATTTTAGACCATTAAAACATTAATGTACTAACTACAGTCAACCCTCCTATAACGCGATCAATTCGTTGCGCGTTAAACCGAAACCGCGTTGCAAAAAGCTCAGAACGGAGTTATGAAAGTATGTACATAATATATTTGTATTCCACAATTTATTTTCAAAATCAATCTCAAAAAATCAAGTCGGTACAAAAGTTTTTACATTTATTTAATAAACGTGAAATAATTTTCCTCGATCGAACAATTCAATTTAAATATGGAAAATAAAGCTACACTTAACAAAAGTTGTACTAACAAATGTCATTCTGAAACAAATTAACTTGTACGAACGAAAATTCGGTGTATAAAATATGTATATTTTGCCAAATAAAAATAGTCGGGCATAAAAATATTACCTGAAAATATCTTTAGCGATGGAAAATTGTCAATTTAAAAGTATATTTAAAATTGATTTTTAATAAAAATAATAAATTCAGAATGTTACTATAAACACGTAGGAAATATTTATTCTATCTGATTTATTAATTTATTTCTACAAATCAAAATTGATATATTATTACGAAGGCATTAATTTGCGATTAGTGCCTTACATAAATTTCCTTACTTTATTTTTAAACTAACCGCAATTATAAGTCATAAAATTATTTCTAGCCAGGTCTTTTTACTTTTATAATAACGAAGTAACTTATTTACTAAATTAGTTAACTCGTTAGCTTCTTTTACTAAATTTAACGAAAAGTAATATAAAATTTTTAATCTTCGAAGTTATCAAGCTGTAACATTTAATTTGAATTGTTGCATTTTCACAAACGCAATTATTATTTTCGAATATCAAATTCAGAATTTCTCGGGTAGGGGTAGTCTTTTAATTAATCGTTTGACAAAATAGCGAATAACCCTTACCGCTCTACAGAGAAGTTGACACAGTATGTAAATTAATACTCTCGAGACCTCATTCCTAGGTGAAGGAACCCGGGGCGACAAACAGGGGAAATCCTGCAAACCATAATTTCGAAGACCGAGTGAATAAAGAAATTAAGAATATGCCAGTAGATTAAACATTTTAAGTAGCGATAAATGTAACTCTAATACTGTTTTTACAATCCGGTCTGTTAAAACAGGCTTTCAAACCCTCACCTATTGCTATTTTATACACTAAATAATATGTATCCGTACTATAAATCTTCAAGTTTATCCTAGGGTGTAATATTTGTTTTACACTACAAACTCGCGAATAAAACTCGTGAGATAGAAGCATTTAAATCGGCCAACTTGGGTGCGAAAGCTAGTAACATGTAAGTGAGAGGTTAAATTCTAACTAAACAGCTGAAATTATAGTTTATGAGGAATTACTTTACTCAGATTCGGAAACAGTTATGGCTTTGTTTAAATGTATACGTTACGGATAATTTGATACATAAAATATTATGTATATTCGCCGGAAATTTTCCATAATCTCCAAATATAGACGAAATATAAATCAATAAATTTGAGACATTTTATTAGAGCTAAAATTTAGATAATAGCAAAAAATTTGTAATTATACAAATACTGTGATTATTATTGATATTCTCCACTCCCTAACGATTAAGAAACTAAACTAACTGGTTACACCGGCTGTTCGTTTGAAAAGTTTTCGTTAAATAAAAGAGATATTAAACAAGCACAGCAATTGTCCTAGTAAGTTGGCCGATCAACTGCTGCCATTCAAGTTCCAGAATCGAATCTAACTGTCCTTCGACCGTTTAAGTCCTATGTTTATGATTGTCCCCATTTGCAATAAGAACAGAGTCACAGATCTATCATCTAGGGTCAGCCTAGCAAGCTATCTCGGATGTAAAATAATTAATACGCTCATAGTAGAGCAGAAGCACCACTTATGGTCATTTCAAAACTTATTAATCGTTTTCCTATTGAGAAAAACTAAGTTGCAAAATTTTCATTTTTAAATAAAAAAAATCTCTACTTTTGGCTATTTGCTATAATCATCAAAATTTTACGATTTTCCTCCTCATGCTGACTACAACAACTACATTCTCTTTAAATTAAAATTCTAATATTAAAATTAGTTAACAATAAGAAATTTTTGCAATATATGAAACACAAATAGCAGTAGTGCCAGAGCGCACAGGATCTTGGTATAAAAGGTTCAGGAGCCGCAGAAAGTCCGAATACAATTTAAATAACATATACATTGTTTCATAAGGAGCAAAGATAATGCATTTCGTGCGTGTCTGTAAGACTGATTGATTTTTTAATTAGTGCGATTGATTTTTTTATACAAAATCTTGTACATTTTTTTTTGTAATTTTGAAATAAGTTGTAAGACTTTTCAGTGTCGAAACGTTCATTTTCCTCATCTTTAGTTCAAGTTAACTGATCGATTTAGCTGATTTCTTATTAATTAAACGTATTGTTCGCCCTATACTATTTGTTTTCCTTTTTCCTAAAATAGGTTATTTGCGGTAACCCCGGTGACCCTGTCATTCTCCGATACAACTATATTTTTACAGAAAGTAATGCAATCGTAAGATAGGGTGCGTCTGAATGTCTATAAATGAAAACTTTAAAATCCATTATTTAAAAAAGCACTTCAAAGTTTCAAAGTTGTTCATATTTTCAGTAGGCAGGTTATTTATGTATACTATAAACTGTCAAATAAAAGTACAAATTTAAGTCAATATATTTAGTCTAATTAAAATTTGAAAAGTAATTTATAGCGTACTATGTTTTAGTTTTATTTTACAATAAAACTAAAATTTGATAGTTTATTGCGTATGTATGTATAATAATCGAACTAGGCAAGCATATCAACTTTTTGTTATCAATACATAGTCAGGTTACTACATATACATAATATAATAAGAAAATGAGCAATAGGTTTGGTATTGTGGATATTTATTACATTTCAAGGTTTCCATTGATTTTTCATTTAAAATTTGAAAATACATATTACATTATATCGGCAAATATCCCTTAAATAGAATTTCCAATAAAATATTTACTCAATTATCGACATATTAGAAACAAAGTGCATTATAAAAGGGTTTTGGTACAAAGGTTATAAAATTGGCTTGGTATTAATTGATCATTCTTAAATTATCTAGTACATTGTACAATAATTGGCGCAGTGGATGAATTCGTATTCATCGATATCCGAGTTTTGGCGTTCCTCGAGGTGTCGTTCGTGGACCTGAATATGAAGATTCGATAATAAAAAGTTTGGTCGTAAAGCAGTAGCAAAATAAAAAATTTTAAATTAAATTCACCTAAGTATTATCAACAGAAAACAGCGATATCAAGGACAAGACCGAATGCTTTGTAATTTATGCAAGGTATCATACATTATTCAGGAGATCTACCTTTTTAACAAATCGACCTGCTGAGTAAACTGTAACCAAAGCTTAGAAAAGATTTAAAAAGTGATATATTTTGTGACAGTACTATAATTTATTTAGGTCTAATTTTGCAATTTCTAAATTATGCAGTAACTTATACCCACTATATGCGAGGCATTTCTGTCTACAAGCAACCGCATTTAAAAAAATTCTACTGTAACTTTGCTCACCTTCGTAATAAGGATTAACATATACAGTGCCGTTCATGATGAGCGAAACTGAACCGATTGTAAAAAAATCCTATTATTTTTATTAGAAAAATCAGCTTATCGGTTTATTTTTGACTAAATTTTCTATTCGATTTTCAAGACGTTTACTCTGACTAAGCAGAAAGAATAATGGAATGAAATAAACAAAATAATAAGAAGTTTAAACTGGCTTTGATTCGAAACGTACTTTCTGTTGGTTAAGAATCCATGGGTGGGTAGGTATATTTAGGTATATCTCTTATAATTACCCCTACCTAGTTACCTATATATGTAACAAATTTTAGTAAACAATTTCTCGTTCTCATAATACTTTGCTAAATGAGCATGCGCCTAAAAAGCCAATAAAGCACTTGTCTTTTCCAAGTTCAAAAGTTTGAAATATTGGAAAATAAATTATAGAAAATAGCGTTTTAGCTAGGAACTTTTTATCTATAATTAATGTTTTTACCATTAAATACGAATTATTATCATCGTAATTAGTGGTTCGCGCTGACGCGTAACCAAAACTATTAATTATACAAAAACAGTAAGTGCAGTATGCAAAATTATTAATTTTATAAATTAGTTTTATTGATCCTAAAGAATAAACCTGTATTTAATCCAACATTCAAATATAATCAACGTCAAACCAAATGGATCTACAATAAATACATAATATGTACCTACTATATTATACTACATACAATAAATTACTGGCAAACCGAGTACAATCCTATAACAACAAAAATGTTCACATTTAAAAAGTTTGTACTTGCTACCATACTTAAATTGAAAAAATATCCAATGGAAATATAAATTTTAAATTTTGAAATGTTGCCAAAATCTTCTAGATTTAAATCGGTATAAAATTAGTCTCCAAAAGTGTAATTTTAAATTTGTAACATCTAAATATTTTGATTTGTTTAATATTTAGTATTCCATTTGAATTTCAAATATCTGCATTCGAATCGGTAATAATTTACCGCTGTTTTAGTAAAACTTTTAAATCAAACACGACGAAGAGAAAATCAATTGAATGTTGAACGTATTTATATTTAAATATTTAAAGCGTCTTGCAATTCTTGTTCGACGCTTATAGATAGTATTTTTTACAATTTTAAAATACTTTTTGATTCTCGTAGATTAACGATTTTCGCCTCGCCCATAGCGAACAGTGCCCTACCGTGAACAAGATATTTTTGAGTCAGTGTCGGATATAAGGGTAGGCGACAGGGGTATTTGTCCAGGACGTAAATATTACTCGATAGAATTATCTGTACAGGATTCACATTATTTGTTGAAGCCGTAAAAATTAATAAAATATTACATTATAAGCACTTATATAAATTGTTATTTTGTTTCGTCATATTTACTTATCGGCATTTTGATATACTTGTGATAACATATCGATACATTATTTATTGTATCGTCCATCGAAAGAAGAAACACAGAAAAATAAAAACTTGTATTTTTTCAATTACATATTTTATAAAGAAAAACTTTGAAAACAAACCGTCCATTTGGAAATTAATTCTTTGCTTAATTTCTTAGCGTATATTTTTATTATAACACTAAGGTATTTAAAAGAATCCTGTTTCGCGTGCTATTTTGCATGTATTTTCTTTTAGTTTCATTTTGTACGCAGTTCAATTTTACTAATTTTCACTTTCGTGTGAGTAAAATTGTAATCAACTGTACTTCTCCTCGCCACATCCAATAATACATTCACGGATGCGAAGACTTGCATCCGTATTTTTTTGCTGACCTGTACATACTATACTCTCCCATGGTCTGTCATAGACACACTCTAATTACTGTACTTGGTTGGAATATCTCTATATTAAATTTCAACCATTGTTCCAGGAGTTGACGGACTCTTCCTTCAATTCTTCTGTGAATTTTTATACAATATTTCATATCGAAACTAAATCGATTCTATTGAATGACAAACTATTTTTTTAAATTTAATTTGAAACGGCACTATCCAAATAAATTTAAATTACAAATATAATCAGTACAATTCAAAATGTATGACATAATTTTGAAATATACTTACCTATTAATGATTATTTGTGATTTAATTTGGTTTACATCGAATAAACGTCACAGGAATTAATTCATTGCTAATTAACTTATCACAATTTATTTGCAATTATCCATTTATATTTTTTAACGTGTTCGTCTTGCTTGTTTAGAGAATTATTTGATTTGCAATTCATTATTATTATAAATTGTATTTATTATGAAAATTTAGCCTTATATTTGCGTAATATTTTCCGCTTAGTAGAGTGAACAATCAAAAACACAATTAATAATTGTTATTATTACATACATATTAAATATATTTGACCTAATCAGAATTTATCAAATACTGAACGTTTAATACGCATTTGTGCAAATATTTTATGTTTTAATATATATGCGTAAAAAGAAAGACAAAAACGTTTCATTCCATTCTCGGACATTTGCACGATTATGATATTTCGCCGATTTCTTCTTCCTTCTTTATAATTCCTTTGTTTTGTTTCGGTAGTTAAACAATTAATTAGTTAATTATTTTTCAGATTATCGTTAGCTATTGTTTAATAAGAAATATTGCGATATCTTTCTATTTTACTGCGAATGAGGTATTTTTATTCGTCGATGAAATCGCGGTCTCAAGAATTCGTATTAGTGTAAGAAGCACAGTTGATTAGACTAATCGACGGATCATATAACGATCACAAACACGCATTTCCCGATTACAAGTGCACATTGATCTTAATGAAATATTAGTACCACTTATTCCTTTATTCTTTTTTAAATAACATATTTGCGATATTTGAACATACGAGTATTATAAATATGAACTGATAAATGGATTTGTCAATTTTTTTAAATTTAAGACGTAGTCCTTTGTTCGCACGCAACGCGGAATTATTAATAGTGATGGTTTATTGGGGATAAACACATATAACAATTTATTACTTATTGCACTAATTATTATTAACAGTAATTTATCATTGATCACTGTAAGTTTTGCCTAGTCTGAAGAAACTCTCAAGGGAAAAACTCGGAAGAGATTTAGGTCAAGTAATCTCTACGTAAGTGTTGTAACTCTCCTAGAAAATATTGCAGACACACTTATATTGAAAATTGCAAAAGGCCTTCCATCAAATTTTCACTTTTCGCCGGTGGCCTACAAGCAACGAAAACGAGCCAGAATATTTTATTAATTTTTCATTCGTAATTAATCAACATAAATAAAAACAGTAATCTACAATTTTGTAAACTGGCAAACTAGAAGTTCAAAACCCTGTTTTCAAACCTGCCCGAAATCAAAAAAACTATTTGGTAAACCACGCGAAATTTTATGTAGCTAGGGGCATTGCACCTTCGACATGCAAATGATCACCCTTTTCAATTTATTTTCTCTGACCACAGCGTGCAAATCAAATCTTGGGTAGGTATACTAAACGAATGGAAATTTTATCGACATTCTTCGTTAGCGATTAATTAGCAGCCTTTGTTGAAGTCGTTAATAATTTAATCATATTTTTGATTAACTTTAAAATATTGATTAAAATAATAAATAAACTTTTATAACAAACAAAATGATCTAGTGGGAACTGCAATTGTTGCTCTTACAAGGGTGTAGATTATATTAATCGATCGCCTCCCCCTCCCCCAATATGAAAAAGTGTCATCATAACAAAAGCTATAAATACTTATCATGCAAAAGTTTCATTCCTTTATCGTTAATTCACACTCGTCAACTTAAATAATCACGAAAATGAATATTTTTAGATTTTATGGACATTTTTAAGCAAGTTAAATAAAAACACGAAAATAGAGGTAGATGCTTTAAAATTGGTTGTGTAACAAATTTCTTTACAAAAAAATAATTTGCATTTTAATAATTTGTTTTGAAAATTTTAAAGACTAATTAAAATTTTAATATTTTGTTGTGTCTATTTAAAATTCCTGTTGCGTTCGTGTGTTATGGAAAATTTCAGTATTGTACTACAACAACGTATCCACAGTTCAAAGAACAATAATACGCAAATGGAAATCATTCTGTTGCTTTTCACCTTTGTCAAAATCAAACTTTTTTTAAATCTTAGATCGTCCGAAATTTAACTCGATAATTTCACATTCCCAAATTAAACGATTTGAAACTATTCTATATTCTGAACCATTCTAATACACTTAAAACTATGTTCCTCTACGTATGTAAATCGTAAATCTACGTAATATAAACAAAAACAACGATTCGAACCTCTACGCTGGATTAGTGAATACATTCGGTGTGTAAAATATTGAAGGATCGCAGGAAGGTTTAGGAATATTGATTTAATTTCTAAATCAGTGGCAAGGGGCCACTGAAAATTCATCGATTAAATTTTAAAAATATTACCTAATATTATAATGATTTAATAAGAGAATTAAAATCATCACAGTTCCTAAAACAAAGAAATTTTTTCAGGAAATTTGATGATTTTAAGAAAATAACAAAAATAAACAAATTTTTCGGGGTTCCTAAAATAAAGATTTTTTTCGCAGAGCTAAAGCTAGTGAATATTTTTAGGTTTTCAAGAATATTCCAAGCATTTAAAATTTCTGTCTGATAGAATTTCAATTTTTTTAATAAAATTAACACTAAAATTTTGCTAATTTTTTTTAAACAACATAAATAGTAAACATAAAAATTGTTTAAAAAATTTAAATTGTTGAGCATTTATATAGCGGAATGATGTATCTGTAAACTGAAGTCGGTATTTGTTGTTCGCCCCGTAAACCGTTGAACATCGGATTTTTCGAATTTGGAAAAATACTTGAACAGGTACATTTTAGACAATTTGAAGAAGCATAAACAATATTTTATTAAATTAATTTTTATAACTTTGTCGACTACGACCTCCCTGTAAATTAATAAGATCCTCCCCAAAAACACATAACTAGTAGGTACATAATATACGTATTTTATCATAATTTTTCCGAATTACCCTATAGAAATATTTTCCCGCCAATGTCATCAAGCATGCCCAAACAAATATAATGTAAACTTTGTAATTGTAACATGCCGATCTATTTAGATAGCGATTAAAGCAGATTATAAGAACAAATTGTGCCAGTATGATTTACAAAAATTATTTTATCTTACAAGCGGAAGTAATAATTTTAACAAATTCTACAATAATTTAAAAGTGCAACTTGCCTGTTGGATTTGAATTTAGTAAAATCGATTCTTCATAACTTGGCAGTAAGGATTCAGATGCCGGGTCACCGGGGTCTGCACTTCCTCGAATTTCTATGTCAACCCCATAATTTTTATTTAATAACGAATTAGAATCTTCCGATTTTGTTACTTTAAAACGTTCTGGCATACTTATAACACAAATAGAATTAACGATTAAACATAAAACCACTGATTTTATATAAATATCACAACAATAAACCCGATATGAAATTATTATCCAATATCAATATTATACGACTAAATTCATAACCTAACTCCAACAATACATCAGCTGGAGCGTTGTTAGTCAGCTGTTCGAAGTGCATCTTTTTGAATCGTTGTACGTAGGGGCCATCTCTGGAAAAAGAGCCAAAGTTTATATGGGGAACTACCAAGAAGGTCGAAATGACATTTTAAGGTGTGCAGTGTTTGTAATAAGTAAATTAACCTTAAATTAATGAACTTGAAGTTTTTCTTCCTATGTAGATAAGTAAATTAGATAAAAAAAAGTATGCTGTTTTATGAGAATTACAAAATGTGAGCCGCTTTCTTACTTCGAGTTTCAATATTTTCATAATACATTTTTTTGTAGAAAAAGTATCAAAGTGTTTTAACAATGAATAAGAAGGACGTTTTGGGGATGTACATTTTGGGGGTGTTGGTGAGGTATTGGTTGTCCACTTCGGAATATCAGAAAGTGATAGCCGAACGTATAGAGATTTCAACTCCGTTGAATTCGTGGAAACGAGGTTCCAAATTAAAGTTACTTTATTTTTAAAATCACTTATTTGATCATTTTTACAGTTACCGAAGGTTTGCATTTATATAACCTAAATATACATCCATATTTGGGAGATAGTTTACACGAAACTCCGTTGCATTTGATGGTGTACAATATTTTGGTATCGCTTTTTGGTAATCACATTTATTTGGTTTTCATATTTTGTGATGTAGCGACGGCATATTTACTGTGTTTTGCTGCTAAAAAATATATGACACATTTAAGGTACTTGCAAAAGCGAAACGAAAGATATTATGCTCCAGATGCAAGTGATATTTTGATGAACGAAGACGATTTTAACATTCCTCCAAGTTACGTTGCAGCTGCTTACTTATTCAACCCTTACATCGTATTTAATTGTGTGGGATTTACGACCACAGTTTTTAACAATTTTTTCTTGGCTCAATTTTTGGCAGGATTGATGAGTGGTACGTGTATCACACCACACTTAAACTATTAATTTATTATATAATTCTTTCAGGCAGCATATTATTTAGTTGTTTACCGCTAGCTGTATGCATATCTCAAAACTTCTATTCTATTTTGTTAATATCGCCTTTATTTTTGTATTTTGCAAATAGGGCAAAATTACCTACAGCGATGTTGTCTTTAGTATTTTTGGGTGCATTTTTAGGAATACTTCTAGGATTGTCTTATTTTATCTACGGTAATTGGAATTTTCTTAATGACACTTTCGGATTCATGTAAGGCAGCAAATTAAGTGATGTAAATGAAATGAAAAGTTCTTGTGTTTCAGATTAACTGTACCTGATTTACGTCCAAACACTGGATTGTTTTGGTATTTCTTCATCGAAATGTTTGAACACTTCAGAACGCTATTTATTTATTCCTTTCAAATTAACGTCACGTTATTATACATAATACCACTTTCGATAAGATTTCGTAAAGATCCAATGTTGTTAGCAATAAGTCTATTATGTCTTACTGCAATATTTAAGTCTTACTCGTGCTTAGGAGATGTTGGATTTGTAATTTCTTTGTTACCGTGCTGGAAACTCCTATTTAACTGTAAGTTGTTGCACTCGGGTGTTTATTCGATTTATAACATCTATATAATTTTTTTAGATATCCAACAAGGTTTTTTGGTAGGTTGCAGCTTTTTTGTAACAACAGCATTAGCACCAACCGTTTGGCATTTATGGATATATTCAGGATCGGCAAATGCAAATTTTTATTTTGGAGTTACTTTAGCATTTGCCACTGCCCAAATTTTCCTAATCACCGATATTCTTTTCGCTTACATTAAGCGAGAATTTACATTAATATATGGACGAGTACGTAAAATTGATGGTCAAGATGCACAGCTTGTGCTGGAATAATTAATAATAAGATATATTTAATTGTCAAGACTGCTTGACGTTACAGAATGGCAAATTCCGTAATTACAAGTATAATGATAAAAATCATTGCACGTGCAGTTAGCAAATATACTGGGTACTAAATCTTACACTGAAACATGGAAATAACATAATCAGCAACGTGGCAAAAACTTAATAAACTTAATAATAATAATAAAAATGAGCTTTTTTAAGGTTTCTACTTTCGTTTGTAACAAATAAGTTTGAAAAAAATGTGGGCTTCAAACTACGGAAAGTGTTTACACACATTGAACCCACATCAATAGCATAGCATTCGTCACTCTTAAATCCCAGTCGATGGTCCACAAAATAAATATGTAAAGCAATTTTGTTCACAAAGAGACTTGTATTTTCTAAAAATTTTCATTTTATTTTTAACAAGAATTAAAAGAAAAATATCAAATGTTGGGTTACTTTGGACATAGCAAATAGTCCTCTTTAACGAGACAATTTTCATATAACATAAGTATATGTTACGATGAGTAGCAGGAATCTTAAAAAGCTTATTTACGATGTGATTTTGCATTGTTCAGGTTTTAAACTTTGCATTCGGTATGGTTAATGATTGTCTAAATTATTTGATGCTCTCTTCATCGATTCACAATTCCATACATTTTATATTTGATATTTTTGAGCGCATATTTAACTTATCTAAACTTTGTTTAGAATTATTGAATATTCAATAGCAATAAAAGTTGTGAGTTCAATTTACCGATTAACACATAGTTTGTAATTAATTTTTATTGTCTTTTTTAAGGCATTTTAAACTGTATGGAAATGTAAAACACAGCTATTTGTTGGTGGACATAAAAACTGCACGTTCAATTATACCATTAACATTTTTATACGTAGCAATTACATGTTTTTATTTTAGTTAATAAAGTCGTCAAAAAGTGGTTTTCTTTCTTACTTAGTATAGAAAGATTCTTGAATAAAAGCCTTTATCAGTTTTGCAACACCTTAACTGCAAGTTCTTATAGGAAAGAAAATGGAAAATTCGGCTCGGTTGGACAGCATCTCAATGCAGTTAATAAAATATCAATAATGTCCTAATACATTTAAGGGCTATGTTCTTCCTCTCCTTGCGAATTTATGTAGACCAAATTCACCTATTTCTAATTAGGTGCCAGAAAATAATAATTTGCTTCTGTTGATTAAACTTGAAATTTTTTTAATTTCAAATTTAAAAAATTTAAATAATTGTTATATTTCCACTATCTCGAAACATTACGTAAACACGGAAAAATAAATTGATTTTACTTGTTTAAATATTGGGTAAAATGAAACTAAAACTTGGGAATAAGCGCTCATTCGTTATATATATTTTTCATGGCCATTCTATTATTTATTTATGAATAGCCAAAAGGAAATTTTATGAAAATTCCTATGTTCAAAGTGCAACGATTATTTTGAGGTTTTTTAGTAAATGGACTTTTTGCAACTTGAATCATCTCAAATTTAAAAACGTTTAGATTGTTAGGTAGGTTTAATAATTAAAAATTAAGAAAAGCGAGAACGGACTACAATGAAACGATCGCGATATCTGAATCATATAAATTCTTGGCATTGCTCCAGTCTACAGCTAGCAAATTTTTGTTTCTGTGAACGTTCCTCGTATACATATTCTTTTTTACTCTTATTAGGTAGAAGTAAGTGTGGGAATTGTGTCACGTGTGTTGGCATTTTCAATCAGCGTTTGACAGTTTAGAAATCTGTTTATGACTGAATAATAAAATAAATTAATAGGAAAGTATCTACAATGGAACGATTTCATAAAATTGAAGTAAATAAAACGGTATGGGAGGTTCCCGAAAGATATCAAACGCTTTCGGCCGTGGGTTCCGGTGCATATGGACAAGTATGGTATGTAATTTTACACCTACACCTCTAATTTCTTAGGTCAAAATTAAGGTTAGGTTATTTTTAAAAGTTAATAAAAATGTGTTTTTCTAGCTTAATGCACACTATTTGCCCTACATTTTAGTTGTTTTCATAAGATATAAACTTACTTTTCATCATTTTAAATTTTTAGTTCTGCAACGGACTCGCATACTAATACAAAAGTAGCAATTAAAAAGTTGGCTCGACCTTTTCAATCCGCCGTCCATGCTAAAAGAACTTACAGGGAATTGAAACTGTTGAAACATATGCGCCACGAAAATGTTATTGGTTTGTTAAATGTTTTTTATCCTCACAACGATACTAGCCAGGTACGAAGCAATACTTTTCGTTGCGGTGTATAAATAACTTTCAAATTCAGATTTACCTTGTAACGCACTTGATGGGGGCCGATTTAAACAATATTGTTCGCACACAACGACTAACCGACGAGCATGTTCAATTTCTGGTTTATCAAATTTTGAGGGGCCTCAAATACATCCATTCTGCAGGAATAATACACAGGGTAAGCTTTGCTCTTGTTTTATTTTTTCTTATAGAACCTTGTTTTAGGATCTTAAGCCATCCAACATTGCTGTTAATGAAGATTGCGAATTGAAAATTTTAGATTTTGGTTTGGCTAGACCGACCGAAACCGAAATGACTGGATACGTAGCAACTAGATGGTACAGAGCACCTGAAATTATGTTAAATTGGATGCACTATAATCAAACTGTCGATATATGGTCGGTTGGTTGTATCATGGCCGAGTTACTTACAGGTCGTACTTTGTTTCCTGGTTCTGACCGTATCCTTTTATTTTACAACTTGTGGTTTAATTTACTTTAAAATTAAAACTTTCAAAATACATTTTCTTAGTATGGCATTCGGTTAGTTTAGAGCACGTGGAAGGTTTACATGATCGGTTGAAGGGAATGGTAAGTTTAATTTTATATTTTCTTTGTCAATATGAGCCTGATGAGGTCAATTTCGTTGGGTAATACCACAAATAAGTCCGAAGCATGTCGTTCGTTCAGGCGTTTTGAATTTAATAATTTTTTTCTTTCTATTTTTTTCATTCGTTATTGATTCCTAATACGGTCCTGACTACCGATGTCCTGCTATAAATTTGTATTTTGAAATTCATCTACTTTGTAGATTATAACGACCTCTATCTCAACTATTTATTTCTTATTCTTTAAAATTATTGTCAATATGTTTTTTTAACAATTAACAGATATTCATCAGCTAAATTTAATAATGGAAATTTTGGGTACACCAACTAACGAGTTTATGGAAAAAATAACCTCAGATAGTGTAAATTTAATAGGTTACTATATAGGTAAACTATTTATGTTATTTTTTTATAGGCTAGAAGTTACATAAAATCTCTTCCTCCATTAAAAAAGAAAGATTTAAAGCAAGTGTTTACTGGAGCAAATCCACTTGCCGTCGATTTGTTAGGTTTAATGTTAGAATTAGATAGCGATATACGTATCACTGCCGAGCAGGCGTTAGCTCATCCTTATCTTGCCCAATATGCCGATCCAACAGATGAACCCACATCGGTACCATACGATCAGAGTATCGAAGATATGGATCTTCCTGTGGAAAAATGGAGAGGTAATGCTTTTGTTACTTTAAAACATCTAAGTAAAATTTGAAATTGTAGAATTAGTATTAGAAGAAGTGAAGTCGTTTGTTCCACCACCGCTAGACGAATCGTCATGATAACAAATTCTTCGTACTGGAAACTTGGTTAGTATTGCCGAGTACTAACTAAATAAAAAATAATAAGTTATTTTAAAAGGGATTGTATTTACGATACTTTATTTTTTATAGATTATACATTAATTATAAAAATTGTTCTAACATGTAATTATGTACAGTGACTTGATATGTTTCTACCTTCTACTTTTAGTTTTTTTTATGTTTCTTTATTGTAAAATAAAACTTAATTTATAGTAACAAAAATAGTATTCCCATTATGTTTTAAACAAAAACGAATATTTTATCAGCGCCATTAGACATTTAATCCCTAAATATTAGAAAATAGTTGTATTGTCTAAGTAATTTATATTTTATATGTGGTGTAGTTTATTTTACGTAAAACAATCAAAATTATAATAATACCTACCTATATATTTTACAATAATATCTGAAACATTTTAAAAATTTGCTCATTTGCATAAAGAAAAGATATTTTACCAAATCAAAGTTATTTTGTTAATATCTAAAATGGCTACAGTTCTCTCCGACGTGAGCGCCGAAAATATACAAAATATCTCTGTGCACATGTCCTATCATTCTTCATACACTTCAAATTTTAAATTAAAGGGAGCACTGTTATAGATATGGCAAAATATTTTTTATTTATTCAATTTTATTGTTTTTCTTAAATCTTTAGATAGTTTGTAAGTCCATCTAAATCGTTAAGGCCTAGTTTTACAGTGTGCCATGTAGTACACAGTACAAAATTTGCCTCTTGTAAAATAAAGCTGCCTCAAAAACGTTTTTTTGCGTCAAGATACTCGTTTTCTTTTTTGAACTCTTCTGCGGGAATGAAATTTGTGTACAAGGAATTTTTGATTCACACAAAATAAGGACAAATTTTTAGAGATTTATAGAATTAACAAATTACAATATGCCAAAATATCTCGTGCCGATTAAAATTTATAGTAGGTATTTTTAGGAAAGTTTGCATAATTCAAAGCCACGTAAATCTTTTTAATCTTAAAATTTTTGTTGATCGTCAAGTAATAAATAAACTAATAAATTCTATTGTGTAAAATTACAAACATGAATTTATTTCCATTATATTGAATTATATTATTAAATGGTGATTGTTGTTTTCCACTTGAAACATTAAAGTTAAGGATATAATTTTTTTACATTATGTACATGTAATTACATAAAAGTTAAATATTAATGTAATGGCACATACGATCTTATCTTATCAACAAACCAATTAAGATTGCTATCCGTTTGTTACTATATGCTGAATTTTTTTATTGTCATTTTTTACCAAATGTTTGAAACTATGGTAACTAAAACAAAAAGTTAGGTACCGCATAAGAATGCGTACAAAAACTAGGACGTACGTGCGACACCTAAAATTTTATTCTGGTTTCGTTCATAACAAACTTGGATAGCAATAACAATTTATTTCAAACATTGTAGTTTATAGTTTGTGCATTTTTATGCTGCCTATGCAGATTTTTACAATAATTAGAAAAATACATAATTAAACATTTAGCTGATTTAAACAATAAAATTTACAGCACCGACCCACAATTTGTTTACATTTTCTAAAAATGAGTGTAATGCAAAAATTATAAATCAACAAATTGCAATCACAGTTTCTAGAAAAAATTTAAAATTTTTAGTCTTATTCCGACTTAAAGCTATTTGCACTAGAATAATAATTTAACAAAAAATCTAAGAATTTAAAATATTTAGTAACATATTGCAGGAAATTTAGTAACATTTCTGCAAGACTACTACGAGACACAAAAATAAGCTTCTTGGTTCATCCAAGAAGAAAATAAATAAAAATACGCATCATCTGGAGGCTCGAAATTTTGTGTCGCATGGTTAGTTTAAATTTGTAGGAAGTATGACCAATTTAATTATCGACGAGAAACTACCAAATAGATATTCCAAAATTATTAAGTAGCTGCTATGGTCAAGGTAGACAGATGCTTTAACCAGATATTCATCTCCTGGATATAGAAAACTAATCGCCATAAGTCTTAAAAGAGTAGTTAAAATGTCATATTATATGGTCGGACTTGGAGGAGCCCCTTGTAACAAAAACAACGGACCCCTTGTTTACACCGCCTTTTGCAATAATTGATATATCCGTCCATTCGTTACGTGCAAATGTAACTTTCTTATATCTAAATCATGGCTCGCAAAAATATCACTTTTTAATAATAACAAAAAATGATCAATTTATAAAATTAAATAAAAAATAAATTTAGAACCTTTGATTGTGAAATTTTCAGATGTTTCACAATATATCGATATTTAAATTCTTCCCGACTACATAATTAAAATTCTTTTGGAAAAAATTAATGCTTACTTTACATAAGAAAATGGGTGAAAAATTTAAAAATTAAATCTAAATAAAGTTCTTTTATTTTAATGTACAATAGTTTGGTACATTTATAGAGGTCAATCTCCATTCGAACCAATTTGACATGAACCGTAGATATTCTTCATATCTAAATGGCTGCATTACAAGCCACTCAGTCGAGTTAATGAATTGAATCGTGCTGACCATTCACAATATATTCGGTAACGGGGTGTTATTGAAATGCAACTAATCTCACAATGCAACAAGAGTAAAACTTCATAGTGGGTAATTTATTACAATAAAATAATAATAATAATAATAATGTAATCTTAATATGAATCAATGGCTTCTGAAATTCCAATAATATCACATGCAACTTTGAGACTTGTATGTTGTATAATTTTTTAAACAAATTCAACAATAAAAATAAAATTTAAAACAAGCTAAACTAACAAAAAAGCCCGCTTTACACTTGAACAAATTTTTCGTAAATAGAAAAACCGTAAAGTCGCATAAGGAAGGATTTATTTAGCACATGTTTAACCTGAAAATGTATATCTATGTACAATTAATTTGTTCAAGTGTAAAGTGGGTCTAAGAGATTGACTGCCTTATTAATAGAATACTGTCTTTTCTTTTACTTTCAACCTAACAAATTCTATTTTTTAAAATTAGATTTAAAAAATATCAGTCGGAGAGTGTGTGAGATTTAAAATGAAATTTGTAGGTAAACAATAAATAAAAATGCTTTCGTTACCGTATTTAAATAATGACAATGCCATCTGCATTCCAACGCTCACAAACACCCCGATGTAAAATAAAAATAGAGAGACGTAAATTCTCACTAACGCTGCATCGAAAATGATTAAGAGCTATAAAGTACCTAACTTGTTACTTGCACTTGGCGTGACCATCTAGAAGTTTTTTCCATATATCGTACTGTTCGGACCATTTCACCATGTGAATGGTAATACCTCGCTGCACACTACAAGCTGTCAACGAAACACGTTTGTTAAGAAATTCTGGTACATGCAGTCTTTTAATCTTCAGATCGTTTGCGACAATACCCGTTAAAAAAACATCTTCTAGCTTGAAGTATGTATGATTAAGAGCTGCCAGGTATAAATCTCTAGATAGTTTAGCTGGAAATAAATAAGCAGGTCCCGTGGTAAAATCGGGAAAAACTGATGGTTTGTATTGTTGAGGAGAAATGTAATATTTAGATTTTTTATTACGTATAGGTTTCCATTTTTTAGCCAACCTCCCGTATATAGCTTTCACGTCGGGATTGTGTTTTGAAATAAATGTAAGTAATCGAGGTACATTTATGAACATATCGTCGTCTGTTTTAAGTACAAAAGCTGCTTTAGGACAATTACTGTCCACCCATTCCAACATAGAAATCGTCTTTAACGTGAGATTCTCATAGGTATCAATAAATTTACCACTAATGATATCTTCGTACATGTATTGTTCCTTTAAAATATTATCACGCATTTCTTTGTCGGACGTTGTCCCTAACATAAAAACTATAGCTACATCTTTTCTAGCTGCATAATGACCCCAGGTCTGCCTAATGGCCATGCGGGCACTTTCGTGGGCCGGTGCAGATGTAATTACGATGAGAAGTTGTAAGTGTTTACCCATGTCCACGCATATTTTTGAACTTGCATCGACGTGTCCACCTTCATAAATAATCTCCGCACGAACTCCACGAGTCAGATCCGGCACCGTATGATTTTCTGAGGAATGAAATGAAGACGGTATCTCCGAAGAACCGTTGTGAACTCCTATTGGTGTTTCATTATGTGATCCATCTGCTTGAGTAATGTTAGAACGACCCATGCGAAATTCAACTGATATAGGTGGCAACACTGGTGAGACGGTGGTGTGTGGCTGTGGAGATGACATATATGCCACATACACCACCAAAGAAATTGTTGTTATTCCCAGTATTGCCAAGTGCAATAGCCGCACTTGGGCCACCCATGGCACCCCCATGCCTGTAACAATGCTCTCGTTTAAAACGCATTAATAAAATTAAATGTACCAAACAAAAATAGGACTCAACATGTCAATTTCTTAGTACTCAAACTAAGTAATAATTGATAGCCAATTGACATTCGATTAACCCATTTTAGTCTATACGAGTACATAAATTAATACAACTAAAATATAATTTACTTGCATTGATATATTTTGGAGCATGCACGCTTAATTTGAAACATTAAGAAAAATTAACAATGTGTTGTAATTAAACTTTTATTTACATTAAAAAAATAGCTCGGTAAAACATATCCACAAATTGAAATAATACATTTAATAAGATGATAATAATTAGTGCCATATGACATTTAGCGATAACTTAATTGGGAGAAACGGTTTTATAATTTCTTATCTCAAACCAAAACGTCTTGCATGAACTTTGACTAGTTAATCAGCTATTAATTTATTTTATAAACAAGTTCAATACTGATTTCCAGTAAACTAAGACAACAGCTTCGACGCCCCTTTTTTATTGTGTTTGTTACAAAATTAACACTAAACAAGCCAGACGATTATTTAAAATTACTGCAATTTAATGCAAAAATCAGTTTCACAAATGCTAAAAGTGCGTAGAATAAACAAATTCGTACAAACCACTTACGCAACACTCAGATCATTAACACCATTTACAATAACAATTTCCTGCCACATTTTACTCATTTGTACAAACTCTTTTTCCTCCACCAACCCTCAACCGTACATTTTTCACCTAGTACTTATATGGATTCATCAAATCCATTTTTGCGGTTGCCCAAACTTTTTGCCATTTTGAAAGTAAATGATTTAGGTATAAAACATTATTTACTCAGTATAACATTTTTATCGAACGAATTTTTAACGCCGGGGTAGTCTGCTTCCTGTCCACGGGCAAAAATTTTGTCCAGCAAAAATTTTTGATTTGTAAACAAATCCCATTTTTTATCAATTTTTATTTAAAAAAAAATATCAATAAAAAAAGTAACGACCGCGGAAAAATTAAGCGATAAAGTAAACAGTAATAGAATAAAACTTTTAGCAATAAAAAAGCATTTTTTCCATTTTAATTAATCATTAAAAATTTTTAATAAAATTTATTAGTGTTAAATCGATTTGGTCAATTAAAAACTATTGGTTCCCTAGAGACGTTATCTCTGATGTAACATTGCACTAAAAATAAATTTATGCAGTGGCGTACACGCAAATTTCTTGCAGCAAGTCAAACGGATGACCAGTAAATGTGGTATACATATTATATAATATTCGGTGCGTACGTTAAAATATGTTGATAGAAAACTTGATTGATTTGAAAACTTAGGTTACTGATCTGCAAAGTGTCCCTTATGTTATAATTAAATTGTTAAATACGGACCTTAGTTCTAGTTTAAACAATGCAACGCAACAAGTTCGACATTCGCCGAACATTAGACAAAATACCGCAACGTGTGGGAGCGGCATTAATGTACTCCTGAACTAGCACTTTCCGACCTGTAAGATATTATAGAATCCACTTCACTTACGTTATAAAGAATAGTTATTAATAATATTTTAAACTGCTTCAAAATAATCTTAATAATACTTTCGGTAGGTATAAATATTATGATCCTAATGATTGGGTCGCGTGATTTATGAATATAGATAAGTTCATAAGCTACACATTATATGTAAATTTGTTGAAAATAATATTAAATAAATTAATGGGTCCACATTTAACTAAGCTGTTAAGTAACAAATTGTGTTAATTAGAAAATCGATGAATGGATATTGTTTGTACTTGAAATAATAAAAAAAAAGAAACCTTTGTCGGATAAATAACTAATTAAAAACTTGATTAGTAAAATACTTCATCTACCTTGAATTTAACGACTTGGCAAAGAAAAGCGGTAAATTATTATCAGTACATTTCACTATCCTTGGATAAATTGAAAAACCATACGATTAACGGGTCTTCCATCAACTTAATTGATCTGTTGTAAGAATAAAGCAGAGTCGTTTTAATTATTTTCTAATAATTAGGTAGGTACTTGTACTCACCAAGAAAAGTACATAGATTTAATAACAAATATGAAACGTTACAACAGATGATAGTGTCTAGATTTATATTCTTAATTAATTTAAAACAATTACAATGAATGGAACGAATCAAGGTCTAAAAGAAATTTTAATAAAAAATCTTACTAACGGCTGGACGAATTGTCACGATTTTGAGAACGTTATTATGCTAATTTGTAAATTATAGTTGAGACAGGAGTCAGTAATAAACAATAAAATTGTCCGACGTTTCGAGTCTTAATTGACCCATTATCAAGGCTATATAAGAGAGGTAAAAAGACCACCATATTCCAAAAATTACGTCCCTTTTTCACAAACCGTTCGATGCCTCATCCCTTTTTAAAAATTGTTAAAGTATTGACTATCCAGTTTGAACCAGTTCATATGGCCTTGATAATGGGTCAATAAAGACTCGAAACGTCGGACAATGTTATTGTTTATTATTATTACTGACTCCTGTCTCAATTATAATTTAAAAATTAAAATGGAGGGTCAACGATATAAATACATTACTAATTATTATGCTAATTCGTAATTTTTAAAATACAAAAATATAAAATAGCACTATATTTTTTATACATACGTATATTCTCAAAATTTCAAGTTCATCTGTCGAGTTGTTTTTAAGTTGACTTATTTCTTCTGTCTTAAATAGAACATTTTTTTGGAACACAAAGATGAGACTTTTGAGATATTTGCCCTCTTCCCTATTTTTTGTATTTACAGCTTCTAAGAGATGCATTTCCAAATATATAAAAATACTTCTACCAAATTTCAAAGCAATATTAATTCAATAATTCAGGTCTCCTATGTGACTAGAAAAATAAAAATAATGAGTATATTTTTATTTTTCGTAGTCATATGAGAACTGCTATAGAAATCGCTTTAAAATTTGGCAGTAGTATTTTTAATTATTTGGAAATACATCTGCTACTTTTTAAAAATGTTTTTAATTTCAAGGCATATTATGATTTTACAAAACGATATACCTTACTCTTAAAGTCATTAAACTCTTGTACGAATACTATTAATTATTATTTTAAATTATAACAGTAATCATAATTTAAGGTATTAATTTTATATAGCATAGGCTTTTGTCACTACTAGACATGAGCAAAAAACTGGCCGAACATAGGAAATAGTATAAACTTTAATTTTAAGTTAAGTTTTTCTTCTTCTAATTTTATGTTTTCTTGTCTCGTCCAGCATTAAGCGGTATTGATTAATCCCCTAAGTTCAAAATTCAAATTGAATTGTTACTAATCCTGATTGTATTCCAATCACACATTGAAAGCCTCCTTCACAAACATCTCACAATTAATTACATTTCCTTCCATATTGTCTGTTATCTACAACTTTGACCCCTTGATTTTTTTTTAAATCATAATCTTTGAACGATGAGACAAAATACAAGATTAATATCAGACAAACTGATATCACATCTTGCACGGGACTAAATTGTTATCCCATTGACGGGCTATAAAACTGTCTTGACCAATTCGCACACCGATTCTATCGCCAGTTCTTCGGTCCACTCCTGAACAATCAGTTCTTTCTCTTTTTAGAAAAGTTTATAGCATTAGTTTTCTACTAGTAGCATAGAGTACATAGACTACTAACATTAGTAGACTTCAGCATTATCTTATTGTTCTATATGATAAGAATAAAGAGGTAATCTAAATAAGCTAGCCTCTTCTCTTTGATGTTTTCTTTTCCACTCTCCTTGGAGACACTTAAAGTTTTAACCATTACTACTACTTTGCAGTCTCTAAAGTAGCTAGTATACTATAGAAGCTCAAACCACTTGAACTTGAAACGACCACACGTTACTAGTCTCGCAGATATTAAGAGAATGACCAACTGAGTATCTCAGTATTTAGAAATGTTTCTGTCCTTAAGCACATTAGACACAACTAACATATTCTTGAACTACCGCACCATTTCCAAGGGGATACAATACAATTCGACAACGGCAACATCCACCTATTAAATTAAAAAAAGAACCCTTAAGATCGCACTCGATGCGAAATTTTCTGTGGTCTCACCAACTCCATTAATACTTTTTCGTGTTCTCTTCTTCATATTCCCTTGTTTCAAATATTAACAGTAACAGTGTAAACTATGAAGGCTCCCAGACATCCAACAAAAAGATATTCTCACAAAAGGGGATTCTTTCAGTTTTATGTAAATATCACTTACACTTCACAAAGAATATGAGTCAAATATACCAACCAATGTGTATCAACCAAGATACCAACAATTTTTTTCAAGCACATTTATGTTACTTCTTTTGCAAGTGTTCTGCATACTTTGAACAAAGCTTTCAGGATTAAAAAAAACAATGATTATCGTTTGTCTAAATAAATTTTGATGTACACTGGTAATTTAACACTTCTCGATAGTTATATTACTTAAACGAGTTAATGATTTATTAAGGACTACAATATTGTTGACAAATTGTTGGCAATTTACCATAATAAATGTTTATAAATTAAATCTTACAATTTATTATTATGCAAACCTGCAATTTTCTATAAGTAAATTCCGCTTTATATGTTTTTAGCTATTTACGGTCTAATCTTTCCGAAACAAAGCACTTGTATAATCAAAAGTTATTTATTAAGCAAAGAAAATTGCAAATTGAAATGTTTTAAATAAAAAATAATGTAATATGTAATTAAAAATTATCTAATATTTATGCAAAATAATTAAACAATTCAGTTTTTTAGATTCCCATATGAAGAAATCCTATCGTTTCAAAGCTCTGCAGATATTTTGTCTCAGATAGAGTAGACTGTATGTTATTTTTAAATTACAGCTTATATTATATTAATTCGTTATAAATATTTTGTATTTTAAATTAACTTTGTTTAATTTATAATTAAAATTTCTGGTTCAATTCTGTTTCTTCGTAATTTAGGTAAACAGTATCAACGATGCTTATATCTCAAATTTTATCAAGCTTCACTCTAAAATACTAAATCAAAAATTTTTAGATACATTAAGAAATAATTCATACCACCGATAACCTATGCTTGTTCATTCACAAAAGATTGAATACCAGTAATAAATAATAGTTAGCAGTAGTTGGTTTTGAATAAAATAATAAAATAATTTACCGTTTCATCACAATTAAATTTTAAGAAGGTACTATGATTAATAATATTGCTGACCTTGTTAGAGATTAATTTGAGCAATTACAAAATACCAATCATAAAAAAATTCATTGGCGTTATAGAGCTAAAGAGCAGTCACGAAATGTTGTAGTTTTAAGTAAATTGCAATAAAATTAAAATACTATACCTACTGATTGTGAGCAAATAGTCGAAGGTCATTAAGGAAAATAATACAATACGGCAATAAAAAAGAATTGAATTTTAAATTAAACCTTTAAAAACAATGTTAAGCTTTTTAATAGTTATTTAACCATGCTAATATAAAAAAAACAACAAAAAATCATTCATACTCACAAGACAATAATTTTATCAACCGATAAGCAACTCAAAGAAATATAAAAGCTTAACTTAATGTAAGATTTGAAAATTTTGCAAATTTATTTATATATTTAAATAAGTTCTTATTAATCAATGTCACAAATAAGAGAATTTTCTAAACATGTAGACTTACCAATTTACGTGACTGATCGAGTTCGTTGTTGAACTAATGTTTTTGAAATATTTGCAAGCGACATGGTGTCAACCTACAAAAGAAATCAAAAACTTATAAATTAAAATAGTTAATGAGTAATTAACAGGGTCATATTTGTCTATTTTTAGGAATTCATAATTAAAAATGTGATAGAAAAAACTTCAAAAATTTTACGATCTACAACAAATTTATTAGGTACTACATAATTTTTTTTTTGTTTATTTAAAAGGGAAACCTAAATTTCCTAATTATTGAATTAAAAATATTAGAAAGTGGGTATTAATAAGATTTTAGTTGTTACAAGTTTTCTAATTGGAAATTTGTAATTGTTGATCATATTATATAAATTAATCAAAGTTTAATTTTTTTAAATGGGGGATCTAATCATTTAACATTATTAAAAGTGTGGGAATTGACAATATTTTGATTATTAATTAGGTAAATTTTTGATAAGATAAACAAGTAGCCAAGTGCTATTTATTATCACCGATTGTTGGCAAAATGTTAATTTAAATACATACAATAGTTTGAACGATGATAAGTTTTCTAAAAATTACATGTTTACTTTTATTATCTATTTAGATAAAACTCACCTGCAGATTTCTGTACTAACATTATATACGTAGACATTCAGGTTAGAAGTAAAAGCCATGAGTAACTTGAAGTGATTCACATTAATACGTCATTATTTTTTTTGCCAGTGGCGTAGTTACAAAAGTATAATATTGACTTAAAAATTAAAAAATTAACAAGCTAATCGGTGCTATTCACGATGGTAGTCAATATTACAATTTTTTTTTTATTTAACAACTAATGTGAATTTAACCGAGTTTTTAAATTTAATTAACCGGTAGAAACTGGTTTTTAGTATTAACAAGCTATTAATTAAATTGCAAATTTTGAGATTCAAATTTATTTTTCTGCTAGTTGGAAAATCAGGAATCTGTATTTTTTAGCCAATGGTAAGTCAAGGATATGATATCTCGAGCTATCATTGGCTGGAAAATACCGACACATTGGAGGGAAAATAAATTTGAATCGCGATATTTTGAACGAAGTTTAAAAGTGGCATACATAATTGGGCAATGGAGTAATTTATTAGAGCGTTTATTTTGTAATAGAAATTTGACACACCCAAGGTGAAACTGAACCCTTCACGAGCCGCGTATGTGGCCAGCGATTCACCGGATTCATTAAGCATAAACACAGTTGTTTTGGTACCCTTGTTGTTCTTCTTTGCATTTAATCGCATTTAATTTGTTGTGATTTGCGACGACGAATTTTTCAGGTGTATTAAATGCTTAGGTTTGCTTATTTTTTTAATTAAAGTTGCTTAATTAGATAAAATTAAGAAAAGGCTTTTTGTTATAGATATTTGCATGTATGACAAATTGCTGGTAGTTTTGTATAGCTGCTTGTGTAATTACTTAATTCCATTGTAGTTTTTCACAATATGATTAGCAAATAAGTTACATAATAATTTAATTATTAATATTACTAAATGAATCCTTATTACCTTTATAGTATTAAATACGAATGGTGTCATGACACTGCATTGGTGGATGCATTGGTTTTGGATTACGTATCACTTCTATGGTAAGTCATTTCCAACGTTGGTAGTTTGATTGTGATAATTTGGTGTTTTAGTGTGTACCTGTGACACGGTAGGAAGAATTAATAACAATTCTACGACAACTATGCTGACTTTTAATGGTACGGAAAAAAGTGTTGGAAAATTAATTTATATTCCGCCCATTCCGAGCTTGCTTGAAACTGGATATTCAAATTCAACTTTTTTAACACCCGCTAAGTTACATAAAACACCAAAAAAACACGAATCATCAACAAACTCGACCAATAAAGCTATAGTCACTACCGAATATCCTTTAATTAAAGAAACGACTGTGATAGAACAAAATTTCACCGAAATAGACTCGAATATCACTGAAAATCAAACACTCATTAACATAACTAATCGTTTAGGAAATACATCATATCTTAGTAGTGATTCTGTCGTAAATCAGAGCACAATTGTTAATTATGGACGAATCGAAGACAAAACTGGAAAAAAGCCTAAAGGAAGTCTGTCTGCTGCTGGTATAACGGGTATCACGTTGGGATGTATTAGTATAATCGGAATTATCTGTGCTGTCAGCTTTATTATTTGTCGAAACTATGAGTTTAATCGACCACAAGTACTTAACGATCGTTGCAGCAATCCTGATTCCAGTGGTTATATCGACGATAGTACGGTGCGCGTAAGTTTTAATTAAGGTTTTCTTTTTTTTTATTAATTAACAGAAAGCTTTTTAAATAGTTTCTTTATTATTGTAAATAATTTAACTGTCGAATCACTGCTTTTAGTCATATCATAAAACAAATTCATTTTTGCACTGTTGATTATGGATAATCTTACAATTTTAGTATAGAAAAATATAACAATAGCTACATTTCATACATTAAAACTTGAAAATTTAAATGTTTACTTCCAAGAATATAGGAATCAAAAATTACTTGCTGATTATTTTAATTGGAACAAAAATTTTTACTGTTCCTAATTTAAAAATTCAAATTATTATTTTCTTTTTTCAAATTGTCCGACAAGAACATGTCTGAAACATGAACTAAGATAGACTAGGAAGGAATGGTACATTTTTGCAACTAGCAATGAATACCTCGATTATTTATTTTACTGAGATAACTGCAAAGTAGCTATAAAATTAAATCAAATTATGTTTTTAATTCGATACAATTTAGAATGCAAGATACGCTCTTGCAGCCAAATATATTAAGAAAGTGATAGATGAATAGAAAGAAATCGTAAAACTCCTAGAAGAAGGGAATATCAGGAGGAAGAATGTTTATGGCATATATCAAATGACTAGTTATGACTGAATCAAATTACGAGATATTTAGGGAGATCATAATAAAAAAAATTAAGAACAACAAAAAAATGTCAGGAAGAGCATACGCATTGATGACGAAAGTGTAGATGCTTTGTGCTTTCTAAAAATCAAGTAAAGACTCAACATATCCGTAACACAAGTTGTCACTTTTCAAATTTTTTGTTATAGTCACAAATTATTTCCGTAGCATAGTTGGTTTAGCATGCAAATTCACAGTTAGTATACGAGAGTTTGATTTCAAATTGAGGAACATTTTTTTCCGCACGTTATCTTGCTCAAATACCAAATGCGTTTACAGAATCCAATCTCTTGGTTTTGATTCATCAAACTTATTACAAAACATCAGGAAATTCTGAATAATTTGGAATATTTCAATATTTTTTATTAAAAGAAATTATTAGACAAATTCGAATTCATATTGAAACAAACTATTTCAAACAATGCAAAAATAGTGTTTTTTCATTGTTGAAAATGGAATTGCCATAGAAACACTAGTGGCACTTAAACAATCGGTAGATTTCATAATAATATTGTAAGATAAATGAACAAATAATAAATCTGAATAAATCTTTACATCCACCCAGTGGTGTACTCAAAACTTTTTTTTTTGAAGGGTCTTAAATTATTTGTTATAAATCAAAATTCAGATAATATTTTTAAACTCTTAGCAGACAGAATCTTCATTCTTGCTTACAATTGCGTTTCTTCTGTAGACAATTTCTTTCCCATCGGAAGAGAATACTAATATGTATTGCAAACTATTATTTAACATTTTCTTTTCATAGGGCATTTCCACCTATTTGGCTTTAAATTCCCTTATATTTAAATAATAAAATATGGAAAAGAAAAGACTGATTTTTAGTAGAAATATAAACATTTCTTTAAAACTAAGAAACAAAAATCAATAATGTAGCCATTAAAAATTAAAAATGACCTTAATGAATCTAGGCTTTCTAATTATTTTGATGTTCTTCCCATATCTCTTTGGGCTATAGTAGAGATCCTAAAACTTGAAACGTAAATTTTGATAAAAGTTTATTTTATATTTTCTGTTTTCAAGGAAAAATATTTAATTGCAAGTTTTAATATGATTTCTGTGCAATAATAAATATGCAATTTACTATAATTATTTATCATATATCTTGTACTCGAACTTCTCTCGGATCTTTTCTGCTTGACGAGTATATTAAATTTCTTAAATTTGCAGGAAAATTCTGAAGAAATGTATAGTCTCGATAACGATTCATTTTTGAATAGCTTGGAGGCCATGACGATTCAGAATTTGTGGACAGACACCGTTAAGCATACAAAGCTTTAAACTATAGTTACTTTTTATTTTAGTATTTTAGAATCTGTGATGCATATCAGTAGACTATGATCAAAATTATTTACTATATTTTTGTAATTGTACAGTAGTGATATAATTTTTGTTTCCATTTATATTTTCTCTTATTTATTTATTATGTTTCCAAAACATTGAAAAGTACAAATATAGGCATATTGATAATATGTTGGAATTATTAATTCTTACGTGATCCTTGAGGAAAAGTTTGTGAAATACAAGTCAGGAAATGATGTATTACGATACGACAATAATGACAGTGTTACTCTTTGTTTTAAGTTTTGTGTAACAATAATTTGATTTATAATTTTGATTAGAAGCTGGTCAGTACTTTACGTATAAGTAGGCATATGATGTTCCTATTTGTATATTTTAGTTGTGTATCCTGACTTGTACAATTTTGTAAGATAAATAATACACTAGATGTATTAATTTTTAAGGTTGTATGGATGAAGAATTTTAGATGCTCGAAATAGGTTGCCAGCATTACAAACAGGAATTGTGGTTTATATTTATTGAAACAGTTATCTTCCACAATAATTAATGTCGTTAAAAATTATAATGTGAAAAGCATAAAAGACATATTTAATTTATTTATTTATTTCGAGGTGATCAGGGTTTTCTAGTTCAAAAAAAGTATTAAATTTTTAATTTAAATTAACGACCGTAGTTTCTTTTACTTTCTCATAACGATAAATATTTTATATATTGAATATAATAATTGTTATTTAGATATTTATTTTTAGTGTAAAATGTTTAATTTATTAAAAGATGCTTTTACGTTTATTCTGTATATAGAGATTTAATTGCATAAACGGTGGGATTATTGATGTAATATATATTTACTGTTATGGTAATTAAAAATGTCATACTTCTTAATTTAACAATGTGCAATAATGTATGTTTAGATATAAATTTTAAATTCCTAGATGAAAACTATAACATGTAACAATAATGACCACTGTAAAGATAGAAAATAAATGAAATTCTTTACCGTAACCAACATTATTTTCTTTTATAATAATTTTGTTTTTCGTGGCAGATATAAGTTGTACAAGCAAATGGAAATTCAGAGAAATGGATGAATTGGAAATGTGACGTATCAATATTTACGTTGCAATTTGTATTATTTAGTCCAATGTGATTAAAATGTAAAATTTCTTTATTTTAAACCGGGGCGTACTCAAACATGAAAAGGTCAAAACGTTTAGATTTTAAGGTAATTAAATATTTCGGGGAAATTCCAATTTTCAAGATGCAACTAATGTCTTGCGTAATAAAAATGGCACATTTTGTAAACTCGATGCACCCTCTAAACCGGCCTTGCTCAAACCCAATAGGTATAATATGCAATATTACTAATAATGAAAATAAGTAATTTTTTATCATTTGTCTGACAGTTGAAGTTTAATATAAAACAATTTTTCCAATCTAGTATTCTTTCAATTGTTATTGCTATGGCAACTATTTGGTTTTGTTTATTGTATGTTCTTATTTCAAGAATCCTGTCAACTTGAAGGTAAAAATATAATTTTGAATTTTTCTAATTCTGTAAAAACAAATTAATTATTTTAGATAATTATGATTGAAAATGTCAATAGTGACAATCCAGAAACAATTGAAAATGATTTATTTAAAAATTTACCAAAGGTATCCTCAGATTCTCAAAACGATGAAAACTTTTTGAAACCTAAGCCACCAATCTCAAAAAAACGTCGAGTTCCACACGTTGTTAAAATACGGACGTTGAAATCTTCATCAAAAAATTGCAACAAAGAAAATATTGAACCAAATATGCTTACGTCAGTTTCAAAAAATAAATACGATAAGTGGCCATTTTACTTATGTTACTCGATGGTGAATACTGATTATTTTGATAAAAATCTGTTACTGGGAGGAGATACCAAAGATGGTTGTGAATGTACCGAGTCACAAGAAATTGATTTTATCAACCCTTTTTTCAGTACCGCTAATAATATAGTGATGTACGGAAAGGAACAGTTTAGTCAACATGGTCATATAAACCAAGCGGAAGCTGTCAAACAGCATTTCGTGAGTTTTTGCTTTGATGATCTTTTCCATTCGCTCGTTACTCGATCAAAACCAACAATATATGTAAGCGAGTACGTACAAGGTACTAAAGATTCGGTTGGTTGTACTTACAGTTTGGTAGTACAATTAGTTAAAAATCAGAGAGTTTGCCAAATGTATTCGATCCAATGCTGTTTTGAGCAGAGCGCATATGATCAAGTAAGTTAAGCAATTTTCTAATCTTCCTAACAAAATTTAATTTTCTACTTTTGTAGTTACAATTATCTATTACCAATTATCCCGATTTTGATGAATTATGGTTTTGCCATCGTCTACAAGCACCCACCCTCACTTGTAAAAATGTATATTCTATTAAAGTGGGTAGAAGCTGTGTAAAAGTTTTATCGAGTTCTATAAAACCTCCAGTTACTTTCGAAGATGAATAATCCACGTTGCAAGTTTTGCTCGAGTTAAAATTCAAATTTATTTAAAATGTTTAATATTTCTGTTACAGTTTAAATTTTATAAATTTATAATTTTGTATTTAATAAATTTTTGCTATAAAGCTATTTTGATTAATAATAATTTAGCACTACAAACCTAGTTGACTCTATTTTGGAGAATGTGTCCACAAGGGGGGCGGAGATCGAAATGTAAAAATTTTCCACATTTAGACCCCATGGCTGCTTAAACCGAATTGGGGAAATGTATCTGCAACTCTGTTTTTGTTGATGTTCCAAGATCAAATTATTTTTAAAAAAGACCTTTTCATCGGTACGAAAACTTTAAGATCCACTGTATTAGAGAGATCGCAATATTTAATAAAAATTTATTTCTTAAACCACAAAATTCTAGTTTTAAAATAAAAAAAAATTGATAATATAATTATTATTTTGAATAATGACGCATTTTCATAAGAAAAAGTAATCACGCCTGATAAAAATTTCAACAAAACATCACCCTTTAATTTTTGCGTTGGTAAATCTCTAATTTAATAATTAAATGTAATTGCTACGTATTATCTTTTAATTTCTGTATCAATTTAGTCTATTTCCTACATTTTTTTGTAAAATTTTTAGTAGTATGAGGTGGTCAAGAAGCGAATCGTTAAAGAAATTCATTTTGGATATTTTTTAGGATTTCCTAGAAATTTTTTAAAGCATAATTTGAATGGCGTATTTTGTTTTAAACGGTCGAGTCGTCAATCCGTCCCTGGAATTAAATTTTTTTATCAATATTTATATTAATTTAATTTTAAAGGGTCAAGTATAAGAAATTGTTTATTAAATAAATAAGAAAAAATCTTACTTATCTGATTGAAAATGTGAAATTAAGCTTATTTAATAAAAGTCTTGCAAAAGTAATAAAAGTTTTTAAAAATTAAAATGTTGCTTTTTGCGTTATTTTTAATATCAGCGATAGGATTAATAATCTTAATACACTGGATTATTGAAAGAAGAAAAATGGTTAATTTAATTAACAAAATACCTGGTCCACAGACTCTGCCCATTATTGGAAATGTAATGGATCTAAGTGGCGATCCGCGTAAGTATAACATATTTTTTTAATTGATTTTTAATTCTTATTTATTTCGTAGTCAAATTATGGCTTTCCCTACGAAGATTCTCTAAAGAGTATTATCCGATTTATAAGGTATGGAGTGCCTATATGCCAGCAGTATTTTTTAGTAGTCCAGAAGATACAGAGGTAAAAATTTAAAAAATGCAATCAAAATAATTATAGTTTAAATTTAAACATGTTGAAGATTTTAATATCGAGTATGAAGCATATGCAGAAAAGTTTGCTCTATGACAGTTTGGTACCTTGGCTAGGAACTGGATTGTTAATTAGTGACGGTATAAAAAAATTCTATTTAAGCTTTTCTCAAAAGTTCCATTATTAAATCTCATCGTTTCCCATCAGGTCAAAAATGGAAATTAAGACGAAAGCTTTTAACACCTGCTTTTCATTTTAATGTTTTAAAACAATTTACCGAAATCTTTGTACACCATGGTGATCAGCTTATCGAACGACTTCGTGGAGAGTGCCATAAGCCTTACACCGATGTTATACCTTTCGTCACCAAATTTACCTTAGATTCCGTTTGTGGTATGTACAAGTCTCTAAAATAATTTTTATTAAATATCAGAAACAATAAATTTCAGAAACAGCAATGGGAACACAATTAAAATCGGAAGACAAAAAACACAACGAATACCGAAACGCAATCAATAAGTACCTATGCATTTTCTACGATAATACCTAGCATTAAGATTTAATTAAAAATTATTTCATTTCAGAATGGGCGAATTAGTAGTTCACCGTGTCATAAGTCCATGGTTATATAATCGTACATTATATTCTCTATCTACAACAAAACGTCAAAGTAATAAACTGGCCAATATTTTACATACATTTTCAAAAACGGTTATTAAAACTCGCACAAGTCAATTTAATAGTACAATCAATGATTTTGATGACTCCACATCAAGCAAAAAAAAGTTAGCAATGTTGGATCTATTAATTTCTGCTCAAAATTCTGGAGTTCAAATCGACGAAGATGGTATCAGAGAAGAGGTAGATACGTTTATGTTTGAGGTAAACCTTTTGAATCAAAATATTTACAAGAGCACAATCTTAGTTTATTAATTTCTTTAATAGTTTCGTATTAATCGGTTTAATAATATAATAATAATAGTTAACTTTTCCTTATCAAACTACGAACACGAATCTTCTAACTTTTAGGGCCACGATACAACCGCAATGTCAATTTGTTTCACTTTAATGTTATTGGCATGTCATCCAAATGTTCAGGCAAGTTTATTATATTATTTTTATATTTATTAGCATCATCTGAAATTTGCCATTTAGGAAAAAGTAGTGGCCGAATTAAATGAAGTATTATGCGACAACAGCGAAACTACATTATTTGAAAACATGAAAAATCTGAAATATTTAGAAATGGTTTTGAAAGAATCCCTGAGATTATTTCCCAGCGTTCCTCTCATATCGAGATTAGCAAGCGAATCATTTACCTCGCATTCGGGATATGTTATACCGAAGGGATGTACCATAAATGTTTTAATTTACGATTTACATCGCAATCCAAACATTTATCCCGATCCGCATAAATTTGATCCCGACAGATTTTTACCACAGAACTGCACAAAGCGACATCCATTTGCGTACATTCCGTTTAGTGCAGGTCCCAGAAACTGCATTGGTAAGTTTCTTAAAAACAAAAGCTAACCAACTTACTTAATATAAATCCGTAAAGGGTAAAGGCTAGTTCCTTTTTGCATAACCACGTTCACATAGTACGGCGATGAATTTTATTCTAAAAATTATAATTGCATTATTTTTAGGTCAAAAATTTGCTATATTGGAACTAAAAATAGTTATAGCTAAAATTCTAATGAATTTTAAATTGACTCCTATAGATTTTTCCGATCAAGTCGATTTGATTGCCGATATAATAATTAGACCAATCAATGGAATAAAATTAAAATTTGAAACGCGCACGTAATGGAATGGTTAGAGCAATGCTTATAATAAAATAACGAACGAAATGGACGAAACTATCATATTTTTATTCGCACAAAAATACAAAACATTAAAATAAGTAGAAATTCTTTTGGTGTATTAGTGATGTACGTCTTAGATTAAATAGAAGTTACATGCATACCTACTCTTTTACATATCGCAAAAAATTGTTTATAATAAATAAAATATTACACTTAAAAGTGGGGTATCCAGCGTGTTAGGTTTTTCTTTTCCGATAATCGCAAGACAAAGAAGAAAATATAAAATACGAGGTACTCTTATTATGTTAGAAATATAGTACGAAATAGATTAGTTCATAAAGTGAAACCAAAAAATTGCAAATACGCTAGATACTGCACCTTTAATGAAGATTTTGTTCTGACTATTGCTTTCAACTCGTTCAAACCAAAGTGTCGTACTGCCCATGTCGATTACGCAATTTGCTTTACATTTGCAAAAGCCAGTGGGTATTAATACACTATTTGCAGAGATACAAACATTTGATTAATATTTTATCGCTCCAGATATATCTCATGCAAACGTTCACTATTTTTTCCTAGTTTATACCATCAAGCATTCCTAAGCACACCGTGCTTGCATTCTTTATCCACTTCCACAAAAATGTTTTACTTGGAAGTGGGTAGAATTTTGTACTTATTATTTAGAATATAAAAAGTTTAGCCACATTTTATTTAACTAATAAAGGTAACAATAGTTACAGGAACTCATAAACAAACTAACACAACACTAATTTATTACAAACAAATTGAACTTAACTACTAGCTCTTACAATATTTATAATTATGCAGAGCTTTAAATTTTAATTTACCCATTTACAAATAATATAACAATGCAATAGATAGTTTAATTTTTGTTCGATTATGAATATTTCATAAGTACAAAAGTTACAAAAAAATTACTACTAGTAATTCAGTCAAATTTCCTAAGAAAAAATATTTAATTACCTCGGAAGTGATATTTTTAAAATCTCTTCTGGACTTTTCACAAAATAAAAAAAAAAGTTTTCAAAAATTTCTAAAAAGAGTAATTTTTCAAAGAATTGTACGACTCGAATCTATCAAAAAAATTGATCAAACTATATTTCTACACATGAATTTTAAAATACCTGAACCATGTTAATGGTTAAGTTTTAATATCGATACTTCAAATAATGTGTATCGATTCCAAAACTCTTAATTTTTGGTAAAAATTCACGAAGTTGTTCATTCGTTTGTCAAAATGATTAATTAAACCGACCTCTAGTCTAATTCAAGTTTGTAACAACTTACCACATTCTGCTCTTTATTTTACTTTTTTAGGGTACCATAACAAATTAAAAAAATTTGAATAAATAGGTTCCTACTCAATTTTCCAAAATGAATTCACAAACTGATTGATATTACAATGCAACAAACAAATACAATCAATTTGATATTTTTAATTTAAATAAAACAACACATTTTTATTTTTGCCTGACTTTCTGTGATTCAACTTCAATTTGAAATTTTGCAAATAAACAACTTAAATGAATAACAAAAATATAATCCAGAAGTAAGCGCATGTTTTTAACTAATACAATGTTTTGATCAAATGCTACCCATAAATTTAAGAAATATTTCAAAAAATAAAGCTAAACAAAACAGTTGGTGTCGCATTTCAAAATTAGTTATTGTTTCAGGTGAAAATTGCATTATAAGTGTAAAATAAATAAATTCATTTAACTATATAGATTGTACTTCCAAGTACAGGAGGTGCATCAAAATCGGCGATGCCAATTTTGTGTTGTACTATATATTATTCAAAGCGCTAACAGTACTCTCGTTAGTTATGCATAAAACGTTGGGAGAAAGGATATAAGTACACCACACGATCATTTAGTCTCGGTGGCTATAAGATTATTGTTGTTCAGGTAATAAGGTAGCAAGAGTATATAATAGATAAATACTTAAGGTTTGAAAAAACATAACAAAAAATAAGTAAAATGCAATTATAGTTTTTCGATATTCTTTTAATTACTTAAAATATTTACCGATTAAACTAGAAAAACCAAATTTTAAAACGTAACACCAAATGTTTTGCGATACTTCCAACGTTACGATTCCGAAATATATTTTACTAACTACATAAATACCTATTATTTGTAACACACGTTGATTCTTTTTATAACCTGCATGTAATAAATACAGTCTTAATTAAAACTAATAAATTATTCACACTTACCCACTCAATATCACTTTAATTACTTTAAATATAAAAAATTAACTAAAAACAGAACGATTTTTAAATCTGGTATTTTCGTGCAGTTTAATCATAGATTTTTTCATTAAAAACTGCACCTGCTATTTTTTATTAGGAATTTATGTATTAAAGCACTTTGTTGTAGTTGAAACGATTTAAAAATAACAAATTTAAAAATTGCACGTCAACGTTAAAAAATAATTGTGAAAATTACATCTTAAATATATCACATTGATTTTAAAATTTGCTAGCACCGTCGAAGAAGGCCCCGTCTTTTGAGATACTTAAGTGCGCATTTTGCAGCCGTGCATTTAGCAATACGATAATTGCGGCCTATACCTTTGAAAACGCCTTTACCAAATACTTCGACAGCAACCCGAACTCGTCGACCATCGGCCAACTTTTCTGGTTTACCAAACTTGGCGGTTTCGGGTTCCAATTCCAAGAGTTCGCGAATTGGCGACTTTGGAACGTTGTCGCTAAACCTTTCAATTTCACGACACATCATCTGATAATAAACTTTCCACACTGCATCTAACGACATTCCAGAATCTAAAAATATGGCACCAGCTACAGATTCAAACACATCGCCTAAAGCTTTAGGAACTTCAACATCTTCAACTTCTTCGGTATCGTCTTCGGCCACCAAATACAATTCTTCAACCAGAGCATGACCACTTTCTTCCTGAATTCTAACAAACCTTTCAATCACTTCGTTAAGTCCTGGCGATAAATGCCGGAAATAACGATGAAAACCATGCCTCACTGCTAAAGAAGCAAAAATTGTATTGTTAACTAAAGCAGATCGTAAATCGGTAAGTGCACCGGGTGAATGCATCCGTTTGTCCTCATAGAGGTGACGTGTTATAAGGTAATCAAGAACTGCGTCGCCTAAAAACTCTAACCTCTGGTAACAATCTGTTAAAGTATTAGGAGAGTAAGATGCGTGCGTAAGAGCCTGTATCAAATAAGCTTGATCACGAAAATGATAACCAATACTCTCTTCAAATTTATTGTAACCGTCAAGTAAAATTTCTAACGTCTCTTCAGGATTGGGTATGTTTCTCAGAAGCGGCGAACGAGGGTACTCTAATTCCCCATAACTTCCATCTTCATTTTGAGGAAGAACTCTCATTCCCAACCACGCCATAAAAAGTAAAGCACCCCTAGGACCACAGTCTATTAAATAAGCACCAATTAAAGCTTCTACACAATCTGCTATACTTTTGTCGGGAATACTGTGTTGAGTTACTAAATTATACGGTATAATGTTAGGTGTTGCTAAAGCCTCCCCTCGTTCCTTAACCATACGACAAATTTCATCTAAAGTCATGTCTCTTGTTGCAGCTACATCGGCAGGCGACCAATGATTTGCAGGAACACGAGCGGCCATCAACGCTTCTTCCAATTCTTTTGGAACATAGTAACACGGTGGAAGCCAATTATCATGTGGATCAAATTTTGAAGCTATCATACATTCGCCCAACATTTTTTGTTTTCCTAACCTATACAAATTTAAATTACTAACTTGTTTTGATCGCAAATGACTCAATTTTCCTTCGTGAACGTTCTCATATTTTAAATATAAATAGTTTGTAATGGCATATTTTAAAAACGAATCGCCAATCGTTTCTAATCTTTCTAAATTAATACCATCATTTGCGTTAGACATCGTAAGTGCCTGTAATATCACACTTGGACTTGGTCCTGGATGTTCGCTTAAATTTGGTTGAGCATCGAAGCTAAAAGTTATAATCTCAGTTTTTACACAACCTTTCTTCTCCGTGCTGTTGTCACTGCGATTTGTTCTATTCATTTCAATTTTTATTTCACACATTTTATCCCAATCAATTTTGGTATCAACAAGGGAAGGTTTTGTTAGTAACTTATTTGATTGTTCGTTCAATTTTTGATAATTTTCATCTTTATTAAATAAAAATTCTTTCGAAAGCAAGTACTTTTTGTTAGTTTCACATGCAATTCGAAAATTGTCTGCCAATTCCTGACAATGTTCGTAATTATTACTGGTCCAAGCATTAGTTAACGTGAGTTTATGATTATCTTCGTCTTCTTCCTCCTCATCATCTACTGCTTCTGCGGTATTATCACCCATAAATTCAATTTTTAAACCTCCACAATCGGAATCTTCGTCCAACGAGTAACTATCATCGGAATCTGAAAAATCGTCATAAGTTGTTGAATCTATCCAACCCGTAGGTGATCCATAGCGTATTGCACTATCGACATTGGGATTTCCGGTATCAATCATATCGTTTGACCAGGTACCTATTTCCACCCAAACTTTAGATTCTACACCAATTTCACCTTCCGTTGGTTTCTCTGTTGATATTTCTTCAATAAGAGAAATATTTTCTAAAACCATCTCATCGACTTTGTCATTATTATTAACAGTTTCACAAGCGGCTATATCTCCATTTAATAATTCGGCAATCTTTTTAGTTTCTTGGTTGGTTTTTCTCAGTACATCGGCTAAATTCCAGCCAAAATTCAAGGCTGGCCAATTGAAATCTGTGGAATAATTTAAATAAATTAAAAAATAACACTTAAGTTCAACAATTTTAAAGAAAGTTTTTGATGACTAACCATCGAAATGTGTCCAGAGTGTGCACTACTATTTATAAATAGCTAGGTACACTCCGGATAGTATTTTTTCAATTTCTTAACGCATGCAAGACAATGTCAAATATTGTGAACGAATTTGTGAAAAAAAGATATGTATATCCGATCCCTGGCAGCGCCTGCGTGCAAAACCTATTAAGCGCTTCTTTTTTTTTTCGTCGTGTTTCGTCATGAAAATTTTTTTATTTTTTAAATTTTGACTGAAATAAGTTCTGCAGTTTTATATACATTTTCCTAAATAAGTAAAAGCGGTTCGCTTCCTCTTGGTGAAACTGCGAAAAATAAAACGCGAATTAAACTTTTACATACTTAATTTGAGATATTAATTGTATAGATGAAATACGTTAAATACGTATTGTATACGCGATGTATAAGTGAAAATTTCAGTGTGCACTACTCGAAAGCAAACTTTTGTGTAAAACAAAATTTATGCTCAAAATAAATTCAATTTATAATAAAATGTCCAGATGTTTATTTTTTCCAGTTAAATCTGGTTTACTTAATAACTTAAATATTTTCATAAACGTGCATTGTGAAAAATTTTTAAGCATAGAAAATAAAAGAAAGATTTTAATTATTGAATGATTCAAATTGTATTTTAATCTCGCAGCTTATGCCGCCTGATGCGGTCGCATCTTTGCATCATTACACCACACCCACAAGACCCTCTGTACACCTTGCACCAGCACTCTCGATAAAAACATTTGTTCAATTGTTTTGGTTCTCTCGCTTGCGTTGACTTTTGATTTTAACGCAGAGCTAATAATTAATGTAAACTAAAACCCAAAACGTAAACATTGGGTCAATTCAAATAGTGTAAAAATAATTTCAAGGATTGGCGCTGGTATTTCATCCGCCGCCCCTATTGCCACATGGGCGGCTCGGCCCTGTATATATGATTTCAACAAATAATTTTCAAAGCTGATCCTAAAATATGAATTTTGTTGTTAAATATGTAACGTCTTTGTGGAATTTGATGTGAAGTTTCGTGTAATTGGTAAGTTAACTACCAGATGTGACAAAAAAATTGAATACAAAAATTACTCACCACTTGATAGATTAATCTTTCCCAATCCTAGTTCAACAGCAACTCTTCTGCGAATTTGATCAGCTAACAATAAAGCATTAATTCGATACAAAATACAAGGAAGACAAACAGCTTTACGCCATAACGACGCTGGAAATGGATGAATGGCACATAATTCTGGAACCAAAATTTGTTTTTGCTCTAAATTTTCTCGTTTAGCACGTTTTGTCTCCTCGCTACTGGTAGGTAATGCCACACCCTTCCTATTAACATAGCGTGGTGTCAGAAAGTTAAGTCTTGCAGATGTATGATCTACGTCTAAAAGATGTTGTTCTTTATTCTGAATTTGAATAGAATATTTGCGGGAATAATATTCTTCAAATGTGGCATACTCGGAACCAGGAAAACTTGATTTTGGATTTAAATGATTACAAATTTCAGCAACATAAAAGTACTGAGGTTGATCTTGATTACGATACCAAGGCATCACCACTGCATCTTTATAACGAGATGGATCAAATTTATAATTAACACGACTTTTTTCTGGAATAATTTTTGGTAAATCAAAACGACTTCTGTAAATTAAATTTGTAAAATCCCAATCAACTACTGTTGTTCCATCGGGCACTACAAATATAAACATTTTATTTTAAGTAAAATTATTTTAAAATTTTCATCTTACTATCACGAGTGGGAGCTATTAAATAGCAGTTACTAGAAGCATTTGGATCAAATAACATTAAATACCGTTGCAACCGAAGAACGCTCGAAAAGGTGTAATTCAAAAATTCTGAAATTCTGTGTATTTGCTTTGCAGTCATAACCAAAGAATCGGAACACAATTTAATATCAACGCTCACTTCTCCGGATCTGGTAAATATAGGAAACGGACATATCTAAAAAAAAGTATTCCAAGTTGAAAAAATACAAGGATACAGGTTGAGAAAATGATAATTAAGTTAAATATAATAGATTGATAAAATTAAACCGTAAAAGAAGATATAAAATTTAGTTACCTTAGGAATAGGTTTTGATGTTAAAATTCCAAATCCTTGCACAAATTCTTCAGGCGGATAAATTCGTCGTCCTCTGGTATTTTGCTCCTCCGGCAGCGGACATGTTAAGGTTAAAACGATTTTGTAAAAATAAGTGGGTTTATTTGGTTTAGGTAAACAATTCATCAAAGATTGTCCAATGAGCTTGTAATAATACTGACGACGTTTAGTAGTTCCTGGCCTCGGTTCTGCAGGATCTCTAGTTAATGCTTCATCGGCTTCTTCTAATGCAAAATTATTCCAATCTTCATCGTGAGCTTTGAAATTTTCTTTGCTAATCGGCTGCAAGGTGTCATCTAATTCCCCAACCTGATGTAAATATTTGCAAGTTTTAAACGCGGTGGAGCGACAAGCCATCAAAGAATTAATGGTCGAATATCCAGCAATTGTTTGTTTTACTGGAGAATTAATAGGAAGCCTTAACGTGCACTTATAATTTCCATCTGATTGTGTAACGTTCCATAGAGGTGTTAAACGAGTAAACGTATCACTAGGTAATTTGGCACAATAACGATTAACTAAAGCAATTGCAGTTGAAAACGTAACCGAAGGGGAATCGATCTCTTCCAGCGGTTTATAAACAGGCCCGTCCTTACAATAATAATCCGCTTCTAATTCTTCTTGTTTGCTTGGTTCAAACCCACCGCACCTCTGCAATAGCGTCTTTTCAACTTCCATATACTCGGATAAGTTATCGACAAAAGACGCCAAATCGTTTTCGTTAACCAATAACAAGTAATGAGCATCGACTGCTCGTGCCCTCGCTTTACTTTGAACATAACTATGAAAAGTTGTTGGAACATCAAAACGTACTACTAAATTACATTTTGGTAAATCGCAACCTTGTTCGAGAACCGATGTGGATACTAAAATATTACAGTCATGCATACGATACTTTCGTAATACGTCTTCTTGTCTACGGTGCTCCGTTTCCGCCTCTTGTGATTCTTTTATAGGATCCGCTATTTTCTCGACTGTAAATAAAGCAGATATCCACCAAAAGTCAGGATCGTGTTGATTAATGGTCTAAACATAAAGGAAAGACTTTAACCGTTAAAGTCAAACGTGCAAAGTAATACTTACATAAAGTAACGTGTAAATAACTTTAGCGGTGATCCGATTTTCAACAAACACAAGAGCACATATACCATCGTCCAGTTGCAGTCTCGATTGTTTACGACGTCCCCCTCGAAAATTTTTACCTCTACTACCTTTTGTAGATGCAGGAGAAGTTTTAGTTTCTGCAACCAACGGACGTTCACCGGCTGGTTTAAATTGCAATAATATTTCTAAAAGACGTAAAATTTTAGGGGAAGAATAATTTTTAATGCGTTCCATATCAGTTAAGTCTTGAAACTCCGATTCACACACCGCACGAATTTTAACCATCAATGAAGACACCAAACATAATAATAAATAATGACGCTCATAAGGAACTTTCACTTTCCACTTTTCTGTCAATGATAAAAGAATAAGTGAAGCCTGATCGACAGCCCAAGGTCCTAAATCGTTCAAAATTTTTAAAAGATTATTTAAAATATCTAAAGGCTGTTCTCGGGGATCTGGAATTTGTTTCAATTCTTCCAAATATTCGTCGGTGTAAGTTTCGCTGAGATCAAAACGATGGTCCGTTATAAATTCTTTGGCATCTAATATGATATTCGTTATGTTTTCTTTTAAAGAAGTAGAAGTGATGTTTTTGTACTCTATAATTCGTTCCCTTGGATGACAACAAAATCTTAACAAAGTCACCAATTCGCTCGATGTATTTACAGAACAACACAGCAACTTTTCTAACCTTTGAAGTTTATCTTCTAAACATTTTGGTTCCAATTGAACACCTAATAATCCTGCAGCAAGACCTAATATTCTAGGTCTGTCGGAAAAATCGGAGAGTTTACGATACTCGTTCATTAAATTTTCTATTAAGTGTTGCTTTTCCCCATACAAACAATCGTCGATTACAATTAAATTAAATTTATTTATATCGAAATAGTCTGCCAAAAGTAAAGTTTCGCAAATTTCTATAGTAGTTACTATAACAGAATGTTTGCTCACACAAATTTCCCAACATTTGTAATCAATTGGGTCATTCGATATACTCGCAACTTCAAGATCGGTGAGTAATTTAATATGAGATGTCATAATATTAACATTAGATAAGTCTAAAATAAAAATAGCACGTTTGTCTCCTTCTCTTCGCATCTTCCATGACAGCTCTTGCAAAAGCTTCACCGCTATGAAAGTCTTAGACGAACTGGTGCTAGCACAAACCACCGTATTTTCATCTTTAACTGCATCCAAAACTTCAACCTGATATTCTCTCGGAGTGAATATTTGGGTATAAACATTGTCACTAAAATGGCATGCCATTTACACTTGAAAGCCTATCATCAAAATATTACAATTAGTAATAATTAAAATTTATTGCAAAATTAAATCAAGTTTTTTAAATAATCTCAAATAGTAATAATGCAACTTTTTATTTAAACCTAAATGCCGTAATAGACACTAGCATAAATTCTAAAACTTTTATCCAAATTGATGTAAACACAATCAAAAGAAAATTAAAAGTTTCTAACCTCTCAAACCACCTAACTTCAAATGTTTACTAATCAATTAATGCAGTACTTACAAATTACTCAAATTATACTTTAACACAAATGCACCGAAACGACAATCGCGAATTAAAACTTTTTATTTGTTTAGTTCATATTATAAAATAACTTTCAAAATTGTTAGGTTACGATAAAACAAAACGTTAAGACATTTCTTACAGAGTAATTTCAAATAAAGTGTCCATCGACACTTTCAAAGTATTGCAAAAATTAACGACGAAACGAGCTGGTATTTACTATTTATTGCGTACGATTTGAAATTTTTAGTTTAAAAAATATATATATTTTTATTTAATCTTATGATTGTGAAAAATTGTGAGAAATCTGATAGCTATATAATGCAAGTATTCGTGCATGATTTACATTCCATTACGATAAAACCTAAGCGCCCACAAATTATCACTGCTTTCACACATAGATAACACATATTTTTTTATGTATTATTTATTATATCTAAAGAAAAATTAGAGTCCAAGGTGTTTATAGACTTATTGGCAAAGGTAATCCAATCGATTGCAAGAAATTACTTTATTTACACTCTTTTGACGACTTAATTGCCATTTTTTAACACAGTGTGTAAAGTGATTTACGTTTTATTTTAATCACCGTGTATACAACAACAAATGTTTGAGTTTTGAGTATAATAAAAATTGGAATAAGTGATATTACTGTAGATTATCCAATCAAACCGTACCACCTTTTATTCCGAATTCCGAATTTAATCGATCATCAGTATTTTATGCCGATTATTTGACTTGTGAACGTGTCAAAGTTTTACGTGAAAACGGAATGCTAAAAAATTAAATATAATGTATAGGCTAATATTTTGTGCGGTTCTATTAAACTGCTTGTTAAATATTAACTCGCAATTAGTTAATAAAGAAGTGGAACGAGTAATCGATTTATCATCTCAGTTAGTGAAAATAACAGCAACCATAACCATAGAAAATGCCGGCAAGACCGCAGAATCTAATTACTTGATTTATTTAGAGCCCGACGTTTTCGGCAACTTGTCTTACATCTCAATTAAAGACACCCAAAAAAATGAATTAGAGTTTGATAAAGTTGATTTAAGTAATGAAAAACTACCCCGAGATGTATATAATGTAAAGTTACCTCAATCGATTGCTGCAGGCCGCACAGTCACCGTTAAATTGGAAAAGGTTTTTACAAATTTGCTGATTCCCTATCCCAGCAGTATAACTCAAAAAGAAAAACAACTTGTTCGTTATTACGGTAGTCATTACTTCTATTCGCCATATGCCACAACAAAACAAACAACTTCGGTTATTGTAAATTCAAGAAATATCGAAAGTTACACCAAATTGAAACCGGTCAGTCAAACAGATTCGACCATCAATTATGGACCATTTAGCAATGCTTTGCCTTCAACTTTAGATCCTATGATTATTCACTTTGAAAGTAATGCCCCATTTTTAACTGTAACTCGTTTAGAACGTTCGATTGATGTATCTCATTGGGGTAATATTGCCGTTCAAGAAAATATTGATATATTGCACACCGGTGCAAAATTAAAGGGATCTTTTTCACGATACGATTATCAACGCGATACCAATACAAACCATCACAGCATTAAATCGTACAAAACAATTTTGCCTGCTTCAGCTCACAACGTTTATTACCGTGACAGTAATGGAAATATATCGACTTCTCAAATACGTTTACGTAAAGATTGGATCGAATTAGAATTACGACCTCGTTATCCATTATTCGGAGGCTGGAAGAGTTCATATACTTTAGGATATAGTGTGCCGAGTTATCAATATTTGTATAAAAATTCAAACAATCAGTACTTGCTTCGTATGCGTTTAATAGATAACGTATTTGACGACATGCACGTTGACGAATTAGAAACCAGTGTCGCTTTGCCAATGGGAGCTACAGATATTAAATTAAGCACTCCCTATGGTGTCGAACGATTGAATGATTCCTTCATTTATAATTACTTGGATTTCAAAACGAGAACAATAATAAAATTCCGTAAATCCAATTTGGTCGAACAACACATACAAGATTTTGAAATTACATATTCGTGGAGCTTATTGTGTTTATTGCACCAACCGGTGGTATTGTTTGCATTCCTTGCATTACTCTTCTTTGCTGTTATTGTGTATGGAAAGTTTGATTTTTCAATTGCAAAAAGTGAAAAAAAGGTACAATAGTGTGGTAATTTCCTTACGTAATTTTACTTTTTTGTATTTTTGAAAAGGTCTACATAAAGTAACTCACAGATTTTTGTTAATCAATATATTTTGTTAGAACATGTGATAATTTATCTTGTGTTTTTATTAAATTAAAATGTTTGTACACTTGTGTTACATAATCAATTTTTGAATTACAATAAATTGCGTTCCAGTAGATCGTGTTATTAGTTTCATGGTTTTGAGCTTCAAAGTAAGCGCCACACAATGGGACCGTGCATATTAGTGTTTCAAAAATATATTTTTCAAAATCTTTAATATAAACTAACTTATCAGCAGCCTTGGAAGAAAACTAGTGTGTTTGTTTTAAAACTCGTACATTCGATAACATCAAAATCCCTCAAGTAATATGTAAGAAAATGAAACCAAAACACATTTCTCAATTTTTAATTTTAACACTTATAGATGCCTGCTCACCTATTCAACTTACCAGAAATGTTTTCCTAACTGATCTAATATCAAAAATTAAATATTTTTTATCGATTTTTATTGAAAATTATAAATTTATAATTTTGTTTTTAAAATGAGTTCCTACAACTTTCAAAAAAGTTGACATGAAAAATTAAACATGTCTCCTTTCAGAACACAGTGTCAAATAGATGGTATCTTAAAAAATAGAAACTATAGCCGCATCAAACAAGTTTATGGTACCACCTCTGCTAATTCAACTGTTCAATTTGTGGAATACGAAATGCATGATACAACTATCTTGTTGAAACGACATACTAGTTTTCTCTAGCAACTTTGCTTCAATTCAGGACAAATGCGCACTCCACAGTGCCAGTCTGCTAACTTACTTTCTATATTATATATTGTAGCCATAGGAAGAAAAGGGTTTAACTAAAAAACGCTATTTTACGTGAAAACGTTTTGATTATTTTTCTTCTATAAAAAAAATTATAATAGTTTTAAATTATAACAAATATTTTTATAAACTGGGTGCGATTGTTTCGTAACAAAACAAACAGTCGAGTCGCGAAATAGTGAATTAAATATGGCAAAGAGCTTTCACTTTTTCGGAGTTGTTCACTATTTCGGTATTTATAAAATTTACAATAAAATCATATTTTGAAAATGAAAACTTTATTTTAAAGAAAATTGATGGTTACCTGCAATAATAATTACAATACGGATAGGAAAAATTATGTTATTTATGATTGTACTTGTTTTTGCCTTAAATTACAGTTACTCGAAAAAGTATTCGGACGTTCCTATGTTAGCAATGTAAATTGTTCCTTTTGAACACTGTTTTTAATCATATAAAAATCGTTTTTACAACAATACTTATTAGACATTTTTTGTTGCTTTCATTGTCTTTAGTTTTGTTCATATACATTTTTCTATTTTGTCGCCTCGTTTTCGTCTGAGAATGACTTAAAGCAGACTCGGTAAAACTTTTTAATAAAACTAAAAATGCACAATGGGATTCCCATGAGATTTTTACCGAGACTGCTTTAAGTCGCTCTCGGCCGAAAACGAGGCGACGAATAAAAAAATGTATGGAAACAAAAATGAAGAGAATGAAATTATCTACAAAAAATGTCTGAAAAGTATTTTTGTAAAAGCGATTTTTATATACTAAAAAGAGTTTACAAAAAGTACAATTTACATTGGTAACAGAGGATCGTCCGAATACTTTTCCGAGTAACTGTATGTAAATTAAGCCAAGTTGATATTTCAACTTCTTTTTCATTTTCTTCACTCCACTGAATAACATTTAAAGATGTCAATGCTTAATTTATTGAAATAAGTGTATCATTAATAAGTTAATATAATAATAAGCCTTAAATAAGTTCCCAAAAACTAGCAATCCAAGTGTTAACTTTTTATTATAATGTAATAATCCTCACGATGGTGAGGATATTGGTACTCACAAGGCGTACAAATATTCACAGTATTTACAAGGTAAAATTTTGTACATTTGTATATTGCATTTCCACCAAAAAAATGGAAAAACAAATCTATAGTATTCCTAAGATTTCTCCTTCGTCTGTACTAATGCAACTCATAATTTTTAAATGCAGATGTTGTCCTGTAGTTATACCCTTTTATGAAATCTATAAGTAATATAACAAAAATTAAATTCAGTTGAACACCAGATGGGTGATCTTGTGTTAATTAAGATGCGATATCTAAGCCATCGATAAAGAAATTTTTCTTATTATGTCAAGTTGTTACCCGATTAAATATTCTTCACACAAGTCCAGGTGCTTACATACTTGTTAACAAAAAATTTTTAAGATTCAATCAGAAGTAAGGTGATACTTACCCTCGTGTCAAAATATCCTATTTCGGTATAAAGTACGGAATACACAATACAACGGTTGGATCGTTAAAACATACAATACGATTTTCATACAATTTTGATGCACGAACGATGCGATTTCATTTATTTAGCGGAGCGTCTATGTAATAGAATGGCATCTGCAAATCTATGCAATATTAGATTGCACAACACACACAATATGATTTTCTTAGAATCTGTCGTATGCAATTACAAGTTTTATGCGAAGTTCATACAACCATGCGATATCGGTTCGACGGACAAAGACGAGAACCCACACCATACAATTATCGTATGCAATTTCAAAATTGATGCGATGTTAGTACATTGTGTATTCCGTACTTAAGCTTCTGCCAAACTTACTACTACTGAATGTTCCTGTTTTGTATTTTATAGCCTTTTGAATCAATAAATTTTTTTTTTGAAAAGGAGTCTCATTAAACAGGTACCACAAAGCATAAAAAAATTTATTTATCCAACGTGATAGTTGTAACAATCAATTTTTCTTACAATAAGATCTTTAGAAAATATATTACATACAATCACTTAAAGGAGAATCACTTTCATACGGCAACAAATAAATGATTACTAATACAGTAGGGCCTCGTTAATCCGGAGAGGCAAAAACAAGACCCTTTCCGGATTATCGAGGCGTCCGGATTACAGTATGCCATATTAAATGTTAATAAAACACATGTTTAACCTTAGTTTCTTTAATCAATTTTTAAATTATAGCATATAGACAAAATGTACATGTTCAAAATTACAACTATGTAAGGAAATCAGTAAGTTAAAATAAAACATTAGTTAATTCTCGATAAACAAAAGACTGACGGCGCATTGGCTCATGACAGCCCCCGCACCTACACGCCGCCGGGCCTCCTCCGCGAATCCCATTGCCCGGCCGGATTACAGCGATCACCGAACAAGCGAGAGTCCGGATTACCGAGGCCCTACTGTATTAACAAATTACAAAAACTAGTACCGTAGAGTTTCGTTTATTTGAACTTTTAGTTTTATGCACAATTAAGTTTTTGTACGGGAACTCGATTATATGTTTACTTATAGAATTCTGCTACTTGTTGATAAGATTTGAGTCAATAATGAATGTGTGTGTATAATTAATAGTGTATTTATATTGTTCACCCTTCATAATTAATTAATAAAAATATAGTTGAGTTAGGGGGTCAGTATTAAAACAATAAAATTGTCCGACGTTATGAGTTTTTAGTATAATCCTTGCTACGAGAGAAGGTAGGACTAAGTAAAATAAAATAGTCGATATTTCAAATGCATTTTCTAAATCTCATAAGGAGATTTGAGTAAACGTAATGAATGCATATAGCAACAGGGGAAGGTAGTGCCGAGCGAGACAAAATATAATTTTTGTAAATAATTAACTGTAAGTTTTAAAAATTAGGAGGAAAGGCACAAAAGTTATTCGTTTTGTCACATAAAAATACAACCAACCAACTTCAAACGTTTTAAGGAAGATGTGCAGATGATGTCTCAGTTATTATCAATTATAAAGACAGGGCTTAAAAACAATCTCTACTGTATCACCATTAGTAATTACAAAAATGATCCATCCTTTAAGAGCTAATACGATATGCATAGTAAAATATTATTAAATTACAAAATAATAACACTTTTTCCATCCCAGAAAATTCCATTTAATAAAATTAAAAAATAACTATAGTGCCTGCACCAGTAATAATCAATTATTGAGAGTTCCCACTTAAATTTTAATGATTTACATAAATAAAAAATTATTTTTATTTTTCAAAGTTTTCGAAAAACTTTTATTTCCAATAGTTTTAATTTTTTTGACTTTTGCTTACAGATCAAAAACTTCTTGCATTTTCCTGACCAAATTTGTACATTTCTAAAAAATGCTGAGACTTTTCCAAATACATAAGTGAGAACTCTGTAATTACAAGTTTTATTTACTTTTTAAATCAAATTACAAAATTCCATTCTACATCTACATTGACCATTACCAGTGGAGTTACCCTATTTATGTTTACATCTATATTATAAATTTAATATTAATTAATTAATCTAAAATATATCTATTCCAACTTTTGAAGTAGAAAAAGAAAGTTTTTTTAAAAACTGTTTGAAGGAGCTTAAAATTTCTTTATACAAATAAGTTTTCACATTTAAATAACATACAAGCAGATTGAGGTAACCTCGTAGTAGTAAAAACTACTATCCTAGGATATGACTTACCCTAGTATCACAAAAATAAGTTTTAGTTTCCTCTTCAGTTAACTTGCGAACATCTTCTATTCGTAAATTGCACAAGAAAGGTTCAGACTAAAAAAGGTTCATTATAAATTATAAATTCAATTTTATTAGTGAAAATAAACCGTTTACCTACTTGTAACTTTTTATGAGAGAAATTAACAAATTCAAACTCGGCATTAACATTATCTCTCAGCTCAATTTCATTAGGTGTTAATTTTTTAATTGCGTCATTGCCAACATCGTTTTCTTTAAAATCTGAATGCTTTCGTTTTAGACCTCTTGGTTTCCAATCTGTACCAGTACATACACTTTTAGAGCAATGTGGGAACTCGTTATTGTTGATTAGATTGTCGACAGACGAAGGGGGGGCAGTAGAACAAATGTTAGAATCAGTTTGTTGTTCAGCATTTGGAGCTAAAACATTTTATAAATGAGAACAAATTTTACCTCAAAGATCAACAAAAGTATCACTTTCTGTACAATTTATCAGACCGAAAATAATACTTTGTGGTGTTGTGTTAGAAAAAATATATAACCTGAATCAACACGTGCAGAAAATTTTATTTTCGATCCATGTTTATTCATAATAAGCGAAATTCTCACCCCCAGGAATAATAAGAAAAACTTCTTGTGTAATGGGGCGTACCCAATCAAACACAATTACATTAAATCGACATGTTTCGGTCAGGATTTCTGACCATCTTCAGGTCTACAATAAAGAATAAAATATGAGCTCGTTACATGTCGACATACAAATTACGTAATTACCTCTTAATGTAGATGTTATGCGTGTATATAAAGTACATATAATAATCGACAATTGGGTGAAATCTAGATAAGGACAGCATCCACTGTTGCAGGTAATGGTCAAATATAAAAAAATTACACAAAATTACGAACAAAATTACTAAAACCAAGCAAAAATAAAACCGTCAAATGACATACATAAATAAAACATTATCAACAACCAACTGTGAAACTAGATTGTTGTAAAACTAAAATTCACTAAAATTAGCAAAGACAGAATGAAAATATATAAAAACCGCAATTTTTGAATGCCGTACAACCCAAACGATATATAGAGGTATCACAGTAATAAGATAACAAAAAACGTCCTCCCCAGCAAAAACCGGGAGTCAAAAAAAAATTTCTATAATAAACAGGGGAACAAAAAACGTACACCAATAACAAAGTGAAAGACTAGGTCAATCAATCTCGCTTGATCTTCTTGTGTTAAATATATAGTAAACACTTGAAAGTACTGTCCATCTGTTCAAAATCAGTGATTTTATTAACGTTATTTGCGGTGGTAATCACATAAGAAGATTCAAGAAACAGTCACTTAGGGTAACTGTGTTGCACGGCCAGGACTTCAACGTCGTTCATATCGAAGACATGGTTGCTACGGTTAATGCTTCGATATACCTGTCTTGTTGGAACCCACCCTTGCATCGTATCTGTGTTGATTCAGTCTTTCTGATAGCAGCTGTTTGGTTTGTCCAATGTAAGATAACCCACGTTACTTTTGTATTTTATTGGGAGAGGATCTTTGACGTTAGAGTACACTAAGTTGCCGAGTTTGAAATTATTGTAGAAGGCCAGGCAAATCTGACCACCATGGATAAATTCTTTCAAGATGTCTTTGATTTTCTCAGATAATGACGAGTGAAATTGACCATTCTACAAGTCATCTTCTGGTAACGTGGTTTTGTCTCGTCAGAAACAACCGGCATACTAGTCTGGGTCACCTTTTTACTTTTAGGGCGAAACAAAGTCAAGTAAACTAATCTATGTGGGTATGAGTTTTTTAAAAGTTGCTCTCTAAGTTGTAACACACGAGAGGTCCTCATGTCCAAACTCACCACAGTGTCTATTTGTAGGAGTAAGGTGTTTATAACACCCATCTTTGGTTGAAGGGATGTGCAGAGTTGTAATTCAATAACCTGTCGCTAGATGTCGACATGTAACTAGCTCATATTTTATTCTTTATTGTAGACCTGAAGATGGTCAGAAATCCTGACCGAAACATGTCGATTTAATGTAATTGTGTTTTATTGAGTACGCCCCATTACCCAAAAAGTTTTTCTTATCATGTTTATTCATAATCAATAGATAAGTGGTTTAGGTAGTGTAACTCGATATTAATCATATCAAATTTTTTAGAATAAACTAAAAAATGCACAAACACTTTTTAGAACTAAAATGTTTAAGTTAACACAATTATGCTTTATGGCTTTATAGTCTTGTCAAATTACATAAGCTGGGACATCCTATTCGACCTGTTGTTAGTTATATTAACGTGCTGTGCAGAAATGTAGCTTCTAAATTAATTGACATTATTAAATTCTACACAAAATTTGAACCCAAATATACGGTAAAAAATTCACTAGATTTAGTTAATAAATTAAATAATAGAATCATTAATAATTCCAATAAACTAGTATCATTTGACGTCACTAACCTTTTCCCAAGCGTACCCATTAAAGATACCGTTAACATTATCCGAGAATTATTAGAAAATAATAAAACTAATCCCATAATTATTGAATAGATCTTAAGCGCTTTAAACAAAACTATTTTAAATTTTATCTTCAAAAGGATGGTTTAATATTTTTAAAAAAACTAACGAGAACTTCAATGTCATTACTTTTCTCGGAAACAAGTCAAACAAAATTGTGAAATATTTAAAAAATAACTATTATAGCATCGCTTTTAAAACGGACAATAAACTTAACAAATTTATTAATAACGCAAAATCAAAATCAGACATGTTAACTAAATCAGGGGTTTATGAGCTCACTTGTGAATGCTCTCAAAAATACATTGGTCATACCGGTAGATCTTTCAAAACACGATTTTATGAACACACTCGATCCCACAGACTTGCAGATGGAAAATCGACTTTCGCGAAACACCTACTAGACACAAACCATAAACAAGGGGGATACGAAATTTTGCACGTTGCACAAAAAAGTAAACACTGGAATTTTTGGAAGCTATGAAAATTAATAAATTAAAATATTCATCTTCATTACTAAATAGTCAATCTGATTTAAATAACTCACCCCTACTAAACATTTTTAATAAATAATACCTCGTAATAATACCTAATATATACCTAATAAATAATAATACCCTTCTAACTTACCTCGCATCCACTTACATTATTTCTCTTTTATGTTAAATATACCCCTACCTTCTAGTAAATTCACACAAAATTATACAATTTTTTAAAATTACCCCCTCTCCCTTTTCTCTTGCAATTTTGTCGATAAATATGGAAATTTTATCGTCTTTCTAGTTCATCGTCTGATGATGCTATAGTATGGTGAAAACGTTTGCGATAATATTCATACGGTGTATTTATATTGTGTTAACTTAAACATTTTAGTTCTAAAAAGTGTTTGTGCATTTTTTAGTTTATTCTAAAAAATTTGATATGACATGTTTATTCAGGTTACATTTTCCTTTTTTTAGAAAGGTCCTGTCTTGAAGGTAAAGCTGCATACGAGATTCACGCCGAAACAATTCTTTACATAATTTGTAAGCTGCCAGAACTCGTTCTACTATGTGCTCACTCAATACGAAAAGTAAATGTTTTTGTCGTTCTCCCGTAAATAGCTATTAATACACATATCAACTATATTATTTACCCAATGCCACTTCAGTGTCGGGTTCTCTTGTTGTAGCACTACACACTGAACAAATATATTCTTCGTCATGTGGGCAACATTCAAAATGAGTGCCAGAGGAGCCACATAAAATGCACACGGATAACTTCCATTTTCCTGCATGACTGTAACTCCTTCCTTTTGGACATTTACAGTCAGAAATGTCACACATTTTGTGAACATATCTCAAATCACTGAATGCATTTCGCGACTCTTCCCAAGATGCATCTTTTTCCGGTACAAAAATACCGTTTGTTTTTAATAAGCTGACAAAGAAGTCTTTATTGTTGCAACCAGGACATTTGGTAAAATAACCAGCCGATGCAGCCATTTGCTAAAAGAAAACTTTTGGATAAACTAAACAAAAACTATCGACAGTGGAAAATATACCTTCAAGCATTTTAAATGAAATATTAAATTCCCTTTACAGCATTCGGCCCATAAAATGGTTTTAAGATCAACGGTCTTTGAAAAATCTTCGAAACAAATCAAACAGCTGTGCTTTTCGATACTGTTATATAAATCTTCTGGAACATTAGTGTGAGCAGCATGAACGTGACATAAAGATGTAAAGCTTTCGAAGTTACATTTGGCATTATTTTCAATGGCACAACTTAAATGAAATTTTCTTAAACATCCTTTGAAAGAACATCCAAGAGTAGCTTCAAATTTTTTGCAATAGCAACATTGTTTCAATTTGGATAATCTCATTTCTTTTATTATGTCTCCATGCATAAAGCCCATAAACCCTTGATTATCTGTACCCGACTGTTGTATGGTTTCACTTAATAACTACAAAATAAAACACAACAGTTAAAAATTTATCAACCATTAATAAATTAAACTATATTTATATACAAGACTCACCAAACAAAAATGATGTGCCGAAAAATTTCTAATCTTTCTTAAAACACCGAAGTCCAATTCATCGTTATTACTGGTTTTGCATAAAATGCAAATTTTGTCTTTCTTAATTTCAGTAACTTTCGGCATAGTGAATTTTGAGCTTGAAACAACTTTAAATCGACATTAATGTTTGTTGTTAATGCATTGTTTTGGTTAAATAATGTTAAATAAACATCAAAATAAACTGCAACGAATGGTTTTCGGATAAAAACAATACATGCACATTATCAACATTATTAATTTACTTATCATTATATGTTGCTGATCTAAATAGTTGGCGTTCAAACATAACGAGAAACAACTAACAAAAATTAGCGGCAAAACACAACGGTTTCGACATTTGACATAAATAGATTACGTTGAAGAATTTGAATAGCGACATCTGTATATAAACTTAGTGAAAAAACCGCAAACCATAAAATAATATAGGGTACTTGCATGAATTTTTAATTTACATTAAAATTGCTCAAAACTGTAGGTTATTAATAATAAGAAGCGAATAAAATTTCGTTAATATTTAAATTTAGACACCTGCGCTCAAACGCTTCCTATTGGTTGACGCAATGAAAAAATGTTTGAACAGTTTTTTTTTATCCACTAAAATGCTTTTGTATATTATTTTGTATTCACGAATTAACTCATTTAATTTTCAATGTTGAAATGCGAAGTTAAAATGGGGAATTTTAACGTCAAAAGTTGATACAGAATGCCGCCTAAATAACGATTTCGGGTAAGCTTCTAGTTAAGCCTCAAGCTAGTCATGTTCCTGTAACTTGCAAGACAGCTACTATAGTCCATTCGTTTTAAGATTAGTCTTGAATTCGGAACTACAAATATTAACCTTGAAATGTGATTGGTTGATATTCAAAAATGAATTTGCAAGTTCACACTACCACAATTGTTTGAGATTTGACGTTTATAAATATTTTTTCGTAAAATTTTGTAACGAATCTTTAATATTGCTAGCGGATATATTGCTGTTTGAACCAAGAATACGTAAAAAATAAATTGTTATTCTAATAACACTTTGGTTTTGTTAAAAACCACATTTGTGTATTCTAACCTTAATTTGTTTTAGAAATTTATTTTTTTTTTAATTAAATTATGGATCAACCAGGAACTAGTAATCAGGAATTTTATAATTTTGAAGAAGCATTTTTCACCGTCGAAAGTCAAGAATCAAATCAAACCGAATCGAGTTGTTCAAATGAAGTCAACGATAATTGAAGTTTTCGGGATGTCATTAAAAATCATCACGGTAAAATTATACATAGTGGACAGAAGATAATGATGTATAACATTTATATAAAGTATCGTAATGCAGGACACGTCAAAACACATAGTGTAACTTCAGCTGCTAACGATCTAGGAATTTCAGTTCAGTCAATGTGGAACACTGTTATTGAGATGGAGAAAAGGGGCACATTGTCATCACCAACAAAAAAAAGAGAACGCAAGAGCACTTATGACAAATTAAACGATTTTCAGAAGTCAACATTACGTAGAATAGTTTATCAATTTTTTCTTGCGAATGATGTACTTACCGTTGATAAAATTCTTGATGTAAGTATTTCTTTAGTGTAGTACTTTATAATTTCTTAAGCAAATATTAATTTTATTTATTAGAAAGTGCAAAATAATGAAGTGCTTCCTACCATCCAACGAACCACGTTATACAAGACACTGGCATCATTAAATTTTGTTTGGGAAAAGAGATCACGAAACCATTTATTAGTAGAGAAAGCGAAACTGATCATATGGCGACGTGAGTATTTAAACAGTGTTAGAAATTTTAGAATACAAGGGCGTCCAATATACTATCTTGATGAAACTTGGGTAAATGCTGGTCACACTACGGCTAAAGTATGGAAAGACAAATCTGTAACAAGTGCAGCTGAAGCTTTCAACAAAGGTCTCTCGGTAATAGTATACACTAATTTATATAATTATCAATTACTAAATTATAAATATATTTTAGACAGGATTACAAAACCCCTCAGGTAAAGGTAAGCGATTGATTATTCTTCATATAGGAAAGGAGGCAGGATTTGTAGAAAATGGATTATTATGTTTTGAATTGAAAAAAACTAACGACTATCATGAAGAGATGAATTCAACTGTATTTGAAGAATGGATGGTGAGAATTTTGCCCCTTTTAGAAGCTAATTCTGTTATAGTAATGGACAATGCTTCATATCATTCGAGAAGAAAAGATAAAAGACCACTTAAAAGTTGGACCAAGTCGCAAATGATGGAATGGCTTGATGCACAAGGAATTCCAGCAGAACGGACACAATTAAATGTAGAACTTTTATCTTAATAATAAATTTGGTAATACAAATTTGATCATCATCATCATCTTCATTATCGTTTGCACGTTTTAGACTGTGTTTACATCAATAAAATTATAAATCTTTCAACAATTTATTATTAAGTATTGATATAAACATAACAAACACAGTATTCAAATATACCTAGTTATTGGAATGGGGATCATTCAACTTAATCGGTGGGAAACGGAAAGTTTTTTAATAATGTTGATTATATGAACTTTAATTTATTGTTTTTAAGGGAAATAGTACAGTCAAAGAATCAGACTATGGATAATAACGTCGTATAGAAGAAATGCAATTAGAATTTCAAGTAAACACAGGTTTTTCTTCTGATGAACTTTTCTAATTTTCTTATGTAATATGTAAAAAGGTTATAAGCAATCTTGCTTACTTTTATGATGGAAAGTTGTATGTAATAATGAAGATGTAATTAAATAATTCCTAAATAATTTTTTGTTCATTGAAATTATTATATCAAGTTAATATTTAACGTATTAAACCCTTTTGTAGGTATGCATGAAAATAAACTCTTGTCGGTATGCAACCAAGCATACTGAAATCACGAACTGCAATTAAACTTATAAATTTTTCTATGTAAACCCGGCTTGGGTAGAAAGCGACATCTAAGACTAATCTTAACCCGAATCGACTATAATGCAATGTAAACCGATAGGACAGGCAGTGCCGGCGCTAGGATATTTGACGCCCTAGGCAAAAAATCTATCACTGCCCCCCCCCAAACTTATATAGCAGTACTGAGCTAGGGGGTGAAAAAAAAATACTTACATTTACATATTTTTATTAAAAAGAAAATACCTTTTCAACGAAAATAAAACTAAGAAAAATAATAAAATTTTAATTTTTGCGGCAAAAGTTGTTACAAGTTTTTCCAAATTTAGCATTGAGGATTCTTCTTGTTCTATAGAAATAAATTCTATATTTCTTTTCTATGTAATTAATATCTTTATTGTTGAAGACTGTCAGGGCCTGATGCTTATGTGCGTCGACTGCTTAGCCGAGATCCTCGGTTCGAACCCGAACGGAGTAAAAACTTTATTCTGGTCGTCTTTCCTCGGAAAGCAAAGGCGAACTACCGAGATATCTACCAAGAAAACCTTTCTGAAGAAGAAGTGGTCAGTACGCCCTTATGTAGTGTCAAGAACTAAGAAGAATATCTTTATATCTTCCGGTATTCAGACTTGAGGTGCCACGCCATGAAATATTGCGAATTACTTTTACAAGCAGTGAGGCACATACTTTCCCTTCCATGTATACTAAAACATTGAAATCACTTATAATGCCGGGAGTTATTTTTTTGCAAGCACATGTTCGAAGCAAAAATTTATCGTTTTAATTTTGTTTTACTATAGTATAATATTTCGTTTTACATTGCCCACTGCAATTAATTTTTGCACCTCGATGTGGTTTGCGTCCCTTTATCGTTTACGCCCTTAAAAAGTTGAACATCCTATTTGAATTTTTCATTTTATCACATAAGTTGAAGTTAACAGCACTTATGTAGAAATTCATCGAGCTACTATCGACCAAATATCATTTGGAGAATGATACGATGGTTACAAAATCGTTATAGAAAAGTTATCCCTGGATAGGACTAGAACGACATCATAATAAGAATTAATTGAAGTAAGCAGCTGTAAGACAATGAAAATTTATTTTTATTTTGGAATACATGTTTAGTAAGAGTAAAAAAATATCACTAAATAATACACACTTTATATAAAAAGCTTTAATTTACGATCACATTACTATAAAATATAGTCAACAGCAGGAAAATTAGTAAAAAATAGCACACAAAAATTTGATATAATATGTATTATAATATTATTTATATAAGTAAAATAAATTTTTTTAGATTAAATTAAAAATAAATTATGAATAAAAATAATTGTGTGGCGAGTATTAAAAATGCAACAAACATTACCTATATTTGTTGTCTACATTATAAAATTTAAAAAATTGCAACATCGACATTTGAAATAGTCAGTTCAAATTATGACCTCGGAAAATCTAAAAACACATACACAAATTATTGAGAGCATAAACAACGTAAAGGAGAGGTCATAATTTAATATGATTTATGTATCTTAACTCCTATAAATAAAAATTGAATAATTAATAATAAAAATTGCTAACATAAAGCTAATGCAATGTCGATGAATGTACGCTTAGATATAAACACTCTTATAAATCCGATATAATTATCTATATGCACAATTTATATTATATATACAAAAAAATATTCGAGACAATAATTATGCATTATTTCTATGTCAAACATAATAAAAAAATAGTAACGTACAAATCACTGGACGTGAAGACAATTTTCAGATACACTTCCGGTATTAGATCAATTACCCAACTAGATGTATTTGCCCAAAATTAAAAACTAAAAACTATCATCGTAATTATTTAAATACACTTATAAATAAAAATAGTTTTTTACATAAAAATTTATCAATAGTATTTCTAAAACTTTCTTTTATTCACTAAAGCGACGCATACTCCATCGGGCAAACACAACTAGACTCGAAAATTTATAATTTCTACTTATTAACTAAACTAACCGGATTGAATAATAATACGCTAGATAAATGCGCCACCGCGCGTATACACTGTCCAAGTCACGTCCCATCAGCGTAGCGAGGCACTCAAAAAAGGAAACTAGCAGCCGCTGGAGGGTAAGTACGCGTCCAATCACAGTCACCTGATCTTGCGCCATATCACAGTATAACACGCTTTGAATACACCCACATGTTTCTCCATAATAACCAACTTAATAAAAAAAATGACACCACCCTAACGATAGGTAAGTATGGCACATTTTACAATCACATATTTGCCATCTAATATTTTTTTTATAAGTACTATTTTTGCTTGCACAACCTCTCATTATTTGATTCAAAATTTTTAAACACTAATCAATAAAAACCCTTTAATATTATAATATAATGTACTATCACATTCCAATCCAATAGGTGTAAGTTGTAATTTATTGTTCACGAGTGTGTTACTCGCAAATCCGGAATGTTCATTTTATTTAATTTTCAAATCGATACCCTATCTACATACAAAAATATAACAATACACTTACCTGGCGATGTAATAAATTAAGCAAACATACATAAATCGTTTCGATTTCCGTTTAAACTATAAATAGAAACAAACACAGTGTGGCCGTGTGTACATATTTTCTGTCCATTTGAAAATTAAATAATTAACATTTTCATACAACACAATAATTATTAACAATAATTGTTCCCATTCCTAAATCAAAAACCAAAATATTGCAAAATTACATTTTAGTATAACAAAGTGCATTGATTAGTATAAAATTCAAGAAACAAATGTTACTAAATTTTGCTAAAAAACTGCCTCCCTTCTTAGCCAACATACTTTTTTAATAATATCTTTGTTTCTGTTGGAAATCAAATCCCAAGAGACTCCAGTATAAAAGTTCAAACAGCTAACCGACTAAACCATACTGTGCTTACCAAAATATCGGGTATAATATTTAAATAAATTGTAAAGTTTTTTAAAAATATAACACGTAATAATATATTTACACAACTAACCCTCTGGCAGATTGGGTAAAGCTTACAATTTGTTAACTGTTCGCTGTTGTTAACTGTTGTCAGTGCCGACACAAAATGGAGGCAGTCCCTTTTCATTAATTAAAACCAAAATGATGTGTAGGTGTATATGTTATCTTTTTATGGAGAATTATTATTATACAGAGCACATGCATGTGAGTGCACAATGCGCATGGAATTGGGCGCGAAGGGTTGGGGCAGCAGGGGATCAGGTGACTGACAAGGTCAGCAGGCCGACGTTTCATCTCCTTCCAGTGTACAAGCTACACTTTCTAGTCTCTGTGCCAAACGCAAACGAAGACAATTGCCGTCACTATTCAATGCATCCAATATCTGTGAAATAAACTTTACATTATCAAACTTATGGTGCTAATAAAATATTTACCTGTTCCCTATATTGGGTAACGTAGATGTAAAGCTCTTTAAGAGCTGCCACCGTGTCAAATTCATCTGCCTGTTGAGCAGATAATTGCTGCATTGCAGAACCCATTTCTTGATCTGTAATAACAGGCAACGAAGCGACATCGTCATAAAACTGAGCTACCATTTCTCTATATTGAGGGATATCCTAAAAGAATGACAAATAAAAATTTATTTTCAAAAATTAAAAAGTTAAACCTCACCTTAGCAAATAACAATTTATTGGATGGAGAATCTTTCCCTAACCTATGTTCCGTTGTAGAACAAGCATCCATAAAAGTTTGTGCTATGACGGATAAACACGAATCGAGAGTAACAGTTTTATTAATATCGAATATAAAATCTGGATTTTTTATAAAATTAACCCAAAACCTAAGCGGAAGACTATTCGATTTCCATGCATGTACCACTTCTGGATCTTGAATTCCGTGCTTCTTAGCAGCATCATCTAAAAGATCAAACAACCACTTAACAGCTGGAGGTAAAGCATCGTTAACGGTCAAAATCGTTAAGAAAAAATCGTCCACAAATTTTTGTATCGTTCCCTTTGTTGATAGTAAACGCGTTAAAAATATTTCTGGAATAGCTTTGTGAGATCTCTCTGTCGACCTGCTGTTCGGAAATTGATGATCGTCTATTGGCTTAATCAAATGATAAATTTTTGGATTTGCTCCCGTTTCAATATCACCGTTGGCAGCTATTATCGGAGATTGTGAATTGTTAAAGTACATTCCAGTTGTACCTAAAAATAATTATCAATTTAAAATGACAAAGTAGTAATGGATTTACTTACAATTGTGACATGGTTGTTTACAATTATTAAAACTATCATTTTGTCTTGAAATCAAAGACATAACTGCACTTTCTTTGATTCCATAATGAGCCAACGTATTAAGTTTTTTCCAATAATTAAGATTTTTGGTTGTTACGTCTTCATCTTGTAGTGTCAAGTGACCTCCTCTTCCGTGCCTCCATTCTAAATTATTACTCTCGATAAGAAATGAAATTGAAAAAATGATTTACCCAGTAAAAAAACTTACCCAGATCGACTTCATATATTGAAGGTCTTAATGAAAATGGAGTATTCTTAAACAAAGCATCTAAAATTTTAGATTTAACTTGACTTATTGTGTCACAATCCAAAACCTTGCATTGAATTTTTTCATCTAAATCTTCTTGAACTATATGAAGAGTCTGAAATTTAATACGAAACCGACATTTAATAAAATTTCACACAATATCAACATTTCACTTACCACTACATTGTGGTCTATTTGTTCCCTTAAAAGTCGTTCTTCGGACAAAGAATAGCGAGCGTCGTGAGTTATTGCGTCGACCAATCCTTTTTCTATTTGATGCTTAATTGCTTTAAATAGCAAAAATAAGGATGAACCGGCATACTCTTTTAGATATGAATACATGCAAAGTGCCATCCAATTTGTTAACATTTTTTCGACAACACTTTCAGTTCTTCTCAACATTAATTGGGGATGCTTTGTGTTGACCGATTTATCTATAAGTCTCAATAATAAACATTTAAGAATATCTGTTGCATATTCCATTTTTCCCATTAACACTACCATCAGTAACGAAGCAACATTTACTCTGCAATAAAATATAATTTAGATTTAATTATTACATAATTAACTCAAACAGCAGGTCTTACTTATTACGAATATTAAACGATTTTTGAATTTCTAAGGTTTCAATAAAAACTAATATAAAATGTTTGTTGTTTATCAATTGTTCAAATTGTAACATAGCAGCATCATAATTTGTTCTTGGTCCGTTTAATCGCACCTGTAAAATTTTATTTAAACTTTTATTCAAAAGTTATTGTTGATTCGTTTTATACAAACCTTAGGTGCATTTAAAATTGGATGATCGCTAACTCCAGGAAAGAAAACTTTCATTATATAACTTAAATGATCCAACGTGGGAATTCCAGAATTTTCTAAATCGGCAGTCAAATCGGTCATATCTGTCTGAAGTTCTGCAAAAGCTGAAATATGCAACATGTTTATGACAAATATTTTACCACCATAACATAAATCTTACCGAGTTTACATTCAGATCTAACGTTGCTTTCTAACGTATCCATTTGAATTTGTATACGTTTGTACTCGCGTTCGGCTTGAGTCGACTTACGACGATATATAACAAGTATTCCTATGAAAAATATAACAAACAAAAATATACCAGCTGCAATCATTGCAATAGCTGCAGGAGGAAACGCAAATGATTTCATTACGTCATATTGTAAATATCCAATAGGAAAACGTAAATTCTTTCCCATTCTAACAACAACTAAAGGAAAGTTCATGTCAGTCTTAATTCCATTTTCGTCAGTATCTGGCGGTTGTTGTTCGGGAGGCGAACAAACTAATTGAATTAATGCCACTCCACTAACGTTGCAAGGTTTAGTTCCAATAGTTACAATAACGTCCGCTTCATCACTGGCCGCATTTAAATTATCTCCTTCTATAACTAAAGTATCACCTTTGTATAATTTAAATTGATTTGGAAATTGAAAAAACTTGGGATCCTCCACATATAACAATTGAGAACGTAAATTTATAAAGTGTTTCTCTAAATCCCTGACTGCTACTACGTTGTCCATTACAAAACCAATTTTTAAACTTAATTGAGCTTCCGGCATTTTTGTTAAAGAATGCTTTCTACTTGAAAGAGATCTTGTGAGTCGGGTGCTTGTAATAAGAAATTGACGATTCACAGCAGGACTGGGACACTCCATTTGTGCAGCATTTAATACGGTACAAGTTGTTTTGTTAATGGGTATGGGTTCGTTATAATAATAAACCTCCATTTCGGGTTTTTGAATGCTATCCAAATTAGAACCATGTACAAATATCATTCGACCTCCCGAAACAAAACTTTTTAACGGCTTTATTTCCATTATGGTAGGATCTTGAGTGTAATTAAACGGATTTCCTTCTAATGTTCTGTTAGCACCATCAATACTCAAAGTTAATTTTGCAATATTAACAGGTCTTGCCGCTTTCGATGTTATGCACGTTAAACGACTACTAGAAGCTTGAGTTAAATTAACCTGACATAGATAATCGTCTAAGTATGCAGTAATTTCGGAACCTATATTGAGATATTGACCTGTTATTGCCAATTGAGTGCCACCCGATTGAGGTCCAACAGGTGGAAAAACTCCCGTAAGTCGTATATCTTTGTAACTAAATTCAACTGACGATTTTGTATAACCGGCCTCGTTTCCAACAATAACAGGTACGGTGTTTTCGGAAGTAGATGCACCAGATATACATTGAATTTTAACAGATATTTCGTAATTTACCAGTTCACAAGGAACATCTCCTATTTGAATTTTACCCATCACGTCTTCCCGTTTAAGTCCCAAATTACTACCTTCTATTGTAACTAAAGTACCCCCTTCAATAGGTCCACTCAAAGGTTTAATCTACAAATTTAAAAGCTTAGACATTGCTTACTATTGAATTAAACGTTTTTTATTTACCACATCAATTCGAGGTTTTGGACATTCAGTGTGAGAAACATGTTGACACGTTTCGTTATAACTGCAAGTATTTCCACACCAGGTGCACTGATATTTTGGGTTTCTTGTTACACACAACGAGCAATCTGGATGTTCACGGTGAGACCCAAGTATATCACACCTATATAATATGATATTCATTGAATCTACATGATGATTTCTATTCCAAATAACACGCACGCTGGCTTTATATTCCCCCGTCTTGGCTTTATAAGTATACTAATAAAACAAATAATCAAATAAAATGCCAAATCTTAACCAACAACAACAAAAATTACCGTAGTTCTATCGCAAACAATGTTTCTATTATTAGAATCCACTCTAGCAGGAACCAACATTTTAGCATCTTCGATGTTTACGATACACTGAAACCCCGTATGTCCAGGTTGGGGATGAGGTAGATTTTCTACTTCAAAAACCATTTCCTTAGCTACGTTGTTTGGTAAAAAAATGGCTTCTCGTTTTCTAAATCTCGGACAATAATTGATACCATGGTTCGATAAATGAATCACGTTCTGTATAAATAAATAAAATTTAAATAATTTTAAAATTTGTCGACAAATTTCAATGTACACATGATATTTCACAATATCTGAAACAAATGTACAATCTTTATTTCGCTGTATTTAAAAAATTGACTAAAAACAGTGATGACTTTTCAATTAGATAGTTGGGTCCACCATCGAATAAAGATAGTATCTAACACTCCAACAAAATCCAATGATTAGTTATACATTTGTTTCATTTGTAGTGTAACACCTTGTGGGTAAGAAAGCTACTTAATTTTTTCAAAAATATTTTTAGCAGCTAGTGGAAAGTAAAAGTAAGTGAAATAAATACTTACGTTTTCTCCACTGATTATAGTGCGTTGGCAACTAGATATATTATGACTACATTTATTTTCATAAATGCACCAATTACAGGCCCATTGTGATTTAACACAATCTATGCATGTTGTATGTTTAGAACAATCGTAATAAGCAAAATTACGCGATACAAAGTCTTTATTTGTTTCAGATGAACGAACACTAAGTGGAACAAGAACGTGATCTTGTTTATTGGTAATCTGAGGTCTAGAATTTATTTCTGGAGTTCGACAAGATAACCCAAAATCTGTAACCACCGCATCAATAGGTTCAGCGGAACCAAATACACACTTATATTTAGCACCATATGGAAGTTCGGGAAGTGTTCGTATTATAAGACGGACGGTAATCATTTGATTTATAGGTATTTGATCAGGCGATACTTGTTCAAAATCTATACACTGCTGACCGGTGCCTAGAGAAAGCCACCGAGGAGAGCTGTGAGATGCTTTTTGACATGCACTACGTATCGTACACCTAAGAAATATTTATATTAAAATAAATTAAATAGCACAAGCATAAAATTAACCTACTTTTTCTCAAGAGAACACCATCCGCAGTAAGGATCCTTTGATTCTAAACATGCTGAACAATTATTGTAGCTGCTACAATGCTCCACGTTCATTTTTGATATCTACAAAGACAAACATTTTTCAAAATCATGTCAAATCACATAACACTGATTATTATCGTTAAATAAAACCTTTTACCTTTACAATTTTGCATTTATTTATAAAGAAAATAACAAGAAATCACTTCATCCATTTATATGCCACTGCAAAAATTTAGATTAAAAATAAATCAATTATTCTAATAAAATTTAACAAGAATAACACCAAGTTCAACAAAATAAGTTTTAAATTTTTATGATTTTTAACAAAGTTAATGCATACTATTTATTTAACCCACCCCCATGCACGTAATGTGCTTTTAAAGTGTTTTCCCATTCATAAAGGACCTGGGGCCCTATTCTCGAACTTACACGATTTCATTCTCATGCAAAACTTTTCGCATGATAACTTTCGCACACGAATCTGTGATCGCTTAAAATCGGTATTCTCGAATAGCACACGAATTGTATTGCGTACTTACGTAGAGTGGTAGCTTAAATCATACAAACAAATACATTTCGGCCAATAGCATTACAGCATCATTATACGTTAAATAATTTCAAATGTCTAAAAAAAGCCGGGTTGGCAATGTGTCTGCGAGACAGAAGGAAGCAATGATCACGTTCATGTACGTCCACATTCAGTTCTGCATGGTCCTACTTAATCATTTCAATAACTTCTCGAGCTAGATCTTTAGGTTGGCGAAACAAACAAAGAAACTGCTTTTCAGATGGCTCGAAAGGATCACTTCGGAAATGAGATTGTTTGCATATTTCTTCAGCAGAAATTTCAGCCTCTTCCACTGTCTCAATCGTAGAAAACATTGCCAACTCATCAAAATTTGCCATTCTTTGAACAACAATAGGTTTGTTCCAACAAGCAGTTCTAGGACTGTACGCATACTCCTTAGTTCAAAATTTAACCAAAATGATCTTTAATACCATGAAATTTGGTTAAAGAGCATACGTATAGTTCTAGAACTGAGAGAGAACTATTTGTTGGAGCAAACCTAATATTTTCACAGCTAAGACACTATTGAGGTTACAATCTCAAGTATAACTTTTAAATACGATGTACGTACTTACTTAATCTTTATAATTATAAATAAACAGCAGTAGTAGTTAGTACCTAATCAAAATCTGAACTCTGAATAAATAAATAGAAAAAGAACCTAAAAAATTAATTTTTAAAAGTGGATAGTGTAGTAGTTAGTAGTACATAATGTGAAATAAAATAAATTTGAGTAAATAAAATCCAAATAAAATTAATTAGAAAATTTCTTAATCATCATAGAAACTAATTATTATTACCAAAACAAACTAAAATACGTTGAAATGTCATGATGTGATCGCCAACGATCACCACATGACCAAAATTCTCATGCATAAGTATCACACGATGTAAGTCGTGTGATTCTCATGCGAAAGCATTCGCACACGATTGCTCGAGAATACCAATTATTTATTCTCATGCGAAAGTGATGTATTTGCGTATGCGAATCAAATCGTGTGAGTTCGAGAATAGGGCTCCTGCTATTTAACGGGTGCTCTAAACCCAAGAAAACATTATACATTTCATTTTAAGAAGAGCTTTCTTAACATTTGAAATAAAATAAAGCCTAAATGGAACTCCCCCTCCCCCCATCCAAATTTAGAAAAAATCAAGCACCTAGAAGTGATGGCTGAGAAAAGCTTAATAGAGAGAAACACCTAAAAGTTAAACTTAAAAAGCTAGCATAGCTTTCTGACAATGACATAGAAACTCGATTTTTGGCATTTTTTAGTTATCTACACTAGATAACCAACACAATTAATTATGGTTATGATCTACCAAATGTTAAAACTAAATACCAAACAATTTTGTACTATCCATTAAGTAGTGAGTTTCATTACTAATGTGTGAAAACAAGAAAACGTTAAATTTTTAGTTATCTACTTTTAGTATTAAACCCGAGATATATCAATACGACTAAGCCTGATCTGTTTGTAAAAGAAATATTAACTTGTACACACCCATCCTACAAAAGCTTTTCTCTATGATAAATAGGGATTAAGACATTTCAGTTTTCGTAAACCCTTTAAATTGCAAGAAAATGATGCACCGTGTTAATAAATATAGTTTTTAATTATCATTTTGGATTGATTACATACAAAAGTTCCGATTTTTTGTATGGTCGAGTAACCAGATTAGACCACTAGATATGAATGACTTATTAGTTGATTTTACAGACAAAGTCCTTTGCTAAAATCTACAAAAGCTTAAAGTTAATAAAGCGATATTGTAAAAAATGTTGTTATCGTGTTACTTTACCACATCTAGTATTTTGAAATTAATTTTTATCTTGTGGGACAAAATAATTGACTAGAATCGAAACTGATTTCAAAATTTTCCATGAATTTATAGTAAAAACCAATATAGGAAAATTTTGTATTTGATTGCTGACTCAAATGACAATTAATTTTACCTCCAATGATAACCACATCCACCGAGATAAAACATATTATATAGTATATAGATATACATATTTATAGATAAAACAGAGATTGTTACGGAAGTTTGTGATAATTATTTAAAAAAATAAATTAAGCTTTCATTCGATTTGGTACCTAGTTACTTTACTTTTTTGTAAAGTCTTCACAACTTATTCTCCATACTTTATTACAGTTTCGCGCTTCACAGCCTATCAGTGGCAGTAGATGCTTTGCACCACATTGCTAATTGCAATTTGGATAAAATGTATAATTATCTAATTAGACGAGGCGAGTGGGAAATAAAGATAATAAAAATTGATTTGCTTATTATCAAGACTATAATAAAAATAGTGAAATAAAAATTTAAAAATAACTTAAGAAATAATTTTTGGGAAACCACATTAAAGATTATAAAATAAAGATAGCGAGGACTTAGGTAAACAAAAAAGACCTACGACATTGTGTAGGCATTACATGGTAAGTCAAGGTCATGTCATTGACCATGATAACTTCAATATCTTTGACATTATGGATGTTTAGAAAAAGAATAATTAAAGAGACTCTTAGAGAATTAGAGAGGCTCTCCAAGTACATCTACGAATAAGGAGATACCAAAAACTAAAAAAAACTCTTTGCTTTTTGAAAATATCCAATTTAATGAACAGAAACCTGCAGTGATTCAGTTTTATTCGTTATGATAGTTAAACAGTTTTTAAATTTTGGTAGCCTTAATGGTGAATATACATCCAAAACATGGAATAAACTCATTTTTATTAGCTTCATCGACTACCAACCTCAACTAAAAGAACAGGGTGGTCAAGAGTTATTTCAAAAACATGTATATACATGTGCTTCATTTTTGCAATATAAGATTTTGAAATTAATAAGAATTATTACTATATTAATCGTTGAAGACAACAGTGATGTTGACAAACAAGGAGATAAAGCAGGTCTTATCTACCTTATCTATCCAAAATATACAATTTATTGATGTTTCGTGGTATATAGGATAAATATAAATCCAAGTATCCGGATACATGTTTATACTTTATATGATCATTTTTCTATAATTTTTGCTAAATAGAATATGCTGCTGAAGTTTCCCAAAATAAATCTAGACCACTGTGTATATTTTTAACAAGCTCGTTAAATTGGTAATAACTGAAACAAGCAGCTCACTTTATTTCCTAAATTTGATGAAAGTTAATTGTTTTTATAATAAAATTTGATTTGCAAAATAATCGACCATAAAAATCTTATTTAGAACAATTAATAAGAGATAAATTACGTATAGTTATATAAAAGATTGCGAATAGAAATTTAAACCTAATACATACCTTAGAAGTAGATAAAACATATAAGTAATCTCCAGAAGGAGAGAGAGTTGTATCTGGTAAAATGGTATTTCCATCATCTACGATTACTTCTTCATATTCGGTAGGTTCTGAACCAGAAAGTAAAACTTTTTTAATACGTCCATTATTGGTACCAAGAAAAGCAAGAACGTGACGACCAGTAGAAGCAGTTGCAACAGCAGATAATGAAACATTTGGAAATGTTAAAGAAGCACTACTAATAATCGGCGTCACACCACTAATTTTTAATCCCACTTCACAAAAATTTAATATGTTTCCGGCGTTGCCAGCATTGGGACATTTACCATCTTGAATTGGACCAGATATGTAACCCATATTTCTATCTTTTACACTACCGTTAAAACACATATGAATATTTTCGTTAAATTTAGCTTCAATATCTCGTAAAGGATATAAACATAATGCAGAATGTGATTGCGGTTCATTGGTTATACCACGTGCTGGTCGAAAAACTGTAACGAGAATTGGAGAGCCAGATGGTACACCTAATGCAGATGCAAGTTCTGATCCAGCACTAGCAATTTTAGCATCTTGAACAAGATTGTATTTCTGATCTCCATCCACACATTGAAGTGTGACTTCCGTGTAGCTGTCATAATTTGCATCGTTAATACAAGTACGCGATAACCTAGATACGTATCCTTGTTCTTCTTGTCCAGGCAGATGAGATTGTTTCTGAACTATTACGAAATATGCGTAATCGCTAGCGTTGAAACCATAAACGTATTGTACCAAAAAATGATCTCGATATTTAACGTCAATATTTAAAAGCGATTGTTTTGAAAAAGAAAACTCTGCAATGTCTAAAGTGTCTAGATCACGGCTGGCAATAGCAGGTACATCGTGCCTATATTCACCATTATTAGTGAAAGTTGTTCCAACATAAAGAACGTACGGTCTACCCCATGGATTATAATTTCTTGGCCCTATGTATGCATAGGTCGATGCCAATTCGTCGTTTGCTGCAATACTGATGGGAACGTATTCCGACGGAGCACTAATATTACTCAACTTATACTTATAACAAGCACCTTGAGATAACGATCCGCATGATATTAACAAACGCTTATCGGGTTCTATTACCAAAATTTTATTATAATTATCCATAAGCGACGTAGGAATATCTTTTCCCTGACAACCAGTAGCGTGACAGAGTGGACTATCATTTCGAGGTCCCGTGGTCACAATATAACCAAGATGCAAATCGGCATCAAGCTGCAGAAGACGATTTGTAGCAGCAGCAAAAATTCGACCATTTTGATGATCCACGGCCATATGCGAAAAATGCATTGGCGGATCGGCGGGACCTGGAAATTGCGCTAAGAGTAAACCTCCGAAAGCGCGACTCCATAGGCCCGCCAGTAGCAGCAACCACAGGCCCGCCAGGGCTCTGAATTCGGTCGCTGCTCCAGCGCGAGCGACCCTTATTACCATGAAGATGCCACCCAGAGCAAGCCCCAGGCGCGTTCAACTTGGAGATTGTTCTTCATTCCTACAAAAAAATTAAAATCTCTATAAGTACATTTTTTTTATTTCAAATTAATTTATATCAATTAATTGGTAGTGAAATTTGATTTTTTATGTAGGTGTTAATTATTTGCTTAATACACAAACACTATTGTAAAGAACGAACGTATTTCGTTAACGTATTAATACAGTGTATTTATCCACTTATATTTAGTAAGTGGCTGTAAACAAATATATACGGAAACACTTCAAAACCTAGCAATTCACAAAAGTGTAATTCCTCGTTGAAATTTGCCACTCGAAGAAGAGCATATCGACACACCGATAAGAGTAAACAAAAATATATTTAGCCTTGCAGTAAAAAAACGGTTTTTAGAAATATTTTAAAATTTTTAATGTCGCGTGCTGTGATATACCGAAAATGCGTTAAAATTATTTATAACGGGAAATCCATTTCGTGCATCATTTTATCAAACGATACATGCATTTATATCAATTAACGAACAATCATTTCATTATATATAGAAAAAACTTTGTATCACCTTCGTCTTGTACTACAAATAAACAAAATTAAAATTAATTTAAATTACAAAAGAAACAAATTGAAATAATTTAATATAATATCATGTGAAGTTACAAATCCAGCAATTACTAATATTGATAAATTGCCAAGAAAATTGATGCAATTGACACAGCATGGTGTTTATATTTGGAAATTAGTTGATAATTTGATGAGAAAAAAACAACAAATAGGTGGAAAATAAATAAAAAAAAAAAATGTTTAAAAAAATGTGTGCAGATACACACAAAAGAAGTGGACAAATAAAATAAATATTTTGCAAACTTTCGATAATAGTAGATTAGAATATAAAATTATTTACCTAACACTTATTGTACGAGTTGATTCACAATAGTATTAATGTTTACTTGAAACTATGAAAATGTAATGTATAAAAAATAATGAACACGGTCACAATGATTTTTAAATAACACTTTAGTATCAACAAACAACACTTTCATACACGACCAAGTCACTTTTATAGGTAAAAGTTGGCAAATTTTATAAATTGACTTTGTATAGAACAACAAATGCAATGAACGAACTACTCCATTTTGAAAACGTCTATCAAACACGAATCTTTATTTCTTTGTATCTTATCATGATTAAATAACACATACACCAAAACTTGTATTTTCTGTATTTAATGTTTATGTAGGTCACAAATATTTATATTTTTTGGTTTTACGTTTGGGAGTGTCCATATAAAGAACAAATTATTCGATTCCGAATTTACATGTATATAACGTAACTTATTCCCTTAATGCTGCTAAAATCTACAATAGCTTCTTAGTTTCCAAATTTGGCACTGGATGGCATACCAATAATATTTAATACAATTCAGTGCAGTACCTTTGGGTTTATTTTACCCAAAAACACTTATGTCTGCGCTAATGATATTTTGACAGGTCGTTCCCGTTCGTCACCAAAGTTATTTAAGGTTAAAAAATAGCATGTGATAATTTTAGCAAACACTTTTTATTTAATTTACATCATTATGTTAATTGTAGTTTAATGTTTTAAGTAAATGGCAAGTTGGCAAGCAAACAAATGTTGTTTTTCTTATTTTATAACGAGTAAGTTGTGGTCACGTCTTTAAAAAATGCGGGCATCGTTTAAGTCGTGGAGAGAGTCTGCAAGTTTAATTGCTGTAGCAAAAACGGCATACTCTCCTTCGAGGGTAACACAAGATTTTAATTATAAATTATTAACCTTAAAAAGAAGCGACAAGTCTGGAGTTTTTCCTAGTGCTTCTGTTTTTCCTGGTGGAAATTATTCTAAAGCCGATGGTTCGAAAGATTGGTTAAAATTATACGAAAGGTTCGGTTTTAATTTAGATGTGTTCGATAAGTTAAATCCTAAAGAAAATCGGCCCATTTCATTTAACAATGATTCGGAAAATGAAATTCCAAAGTGGATTTCGTTGAGAATCACTGCTATAAGAGAAACTTTTGAAGAGAGCGGTGTTTTGTTATGTAGAAGTTTTAAGATTAATTACAAAGAGCGTTTAGCACGCTGGGCTGATTTTATTGAAGGACATGAAGTTTTGAAGTGGCGAGATAGAGTTCACGAAGATCCTTTGCAATTTTTACAATTGTGCTCTCACTTCGAAATATATCCCGATGTTTGGTCTCTTAAGCAGTGGAGTAATTGGATTACACCACCTTCGGTGGTGAACAAATTCGACACTATATTTTTTTTAGCAGCTTTTCAACAAACGCCTCCAACTATTGCTGATCAAAAAGAGATTCAACAAGTTCAGGTAATTTACTGATTGAATTCAAATTTGAGATAATATTGAGTATTATTGTTTAGTGGGCAACTCCATCTGAATATATAGCAGAAAATCAAAATAATCAAATATTTCTTGCACCACCTCAATTTTACGAAATTAACAGATTAAAAAATTTTTCTGATATAAGCAAATTACTTAAATTTTCTGCCGAACGATCAATTTATGGTACAGAACGATATTGTCCCTATATCGTTAAAACTGACAACGGCATGTATTTTATTCTCCCAGGTAAAATACTTTTTGCTTGCCAATTTCAAGCTTTAAACATTGTTTTTAAATGTTTCAGGAGATGACTTATATCCACAAATTATAAGTTCCGAAGCAGAAGATATACCGTACTTCAAAAATATTCCTGACAGTAATGTACAAAATAGAATGATTATTCAATCATCAGGAAATCGTGTCATTGTAAAAAATTTTATTCCGCAGTGCAATCATATAGCACCATTGGAGAGTAAATTATAATTTTACAAATAAAAAATTTACTACCTTAAATTATCTGAGCTATGAATTTTATTTTCAGTTTATTATGTGAAAAATCGTAAAACTTTATTTACGATTTTGGCAATCACCAAATGGAATTTTTTTTATGCTATTGACGCATTAGTAAATCAGATTTATATAAATAAAGGCGTGAAGTTTGATAGTACAGCCTTATTATTAGTTTAGCTTTTGTAACATACTGAAAATAAACAACATGCAATTTAAATAAGTAGGAATATTATTCAAAAAGAAACCCTTAAATAAAATATGAATGTTTTAAAGGGGGCCCCGAGTTAACCTTTCAGAATAACAAATAGAATCACGTTTTTGTTATAATTGGGGACAAACTGACCATGTCGAGGAGTGAGAAAAATCTCATACATAAACTTAGGCCGTACTGGAATATTTAATAATTTCTGTTTTGTGAAAACTTGAACCAAACTAAATTTTTTTGGAGGTGAATTTTTTAATTTGTATCCTGATAAGGTCAACAAAACATAAACAATATAAGATAAGAGTTTATAATGTTTGTATATAATATTTTACTATATCACGAACAGTGGCGTGCTGTGAATATTTGTCTAAGGATTCCAAGTTTTATCTTGAAGACAATGTTTCTCGCCGGAACCAAGGTCTGTAACTTGGGGTACTCGGAAAAAACATTTTTAATGTTATAAAATATAAAAGCTATTTGTGCTATTACTACGTAACAATTTTTACCATAATTTGTCATTATTAAATTTGTTTGGTAGTCGTACACTAGTACGACTGGCTGCTCTTGGTCGGAAGGTAGTGGCGTGGTAGTACAGCACAAAATACACTACTCCAGTATAAACAACATTAGTGTGATTGCACTAACAAAAGTATAACAAACGCTTAATAAAGAAAAAGTGTACACTAGTGCAACGTAGTGCAAGATACCAAACACGCTTATTCGTTCATGTGGGGAAGACTGGTTTTAATATGGAACATAGAGCTCACATTTTCTATTTGCACCACTGCTTCTAGAGATATTTTCTTGGTTATTACTTATCGAGAAGAATAAAGCTATAGTATAGAATATTTTTCTGTGTGTTCTTTTTATAGATATTGTGCAATCCGAATTTGTAGTAGTTTACCAGATTCCTAACTCTCATAAGGTTTTCTTTCTATCAAAAGTTTGAAGTTTATATCAATCGCTTTCGTACAAGAGATTCCTCTTGTAAGATCTTCAAAACCAGGCCTACATAAAAATGAAAATAAATGAGAGTTTGTTGCCTGCAAATCTGCTCCACCAAACTGCCGTAGCTTATCTACGCTACTGAGCCACTCAAAAAATGTTTGCCAACAGATAATTGTTTTCTGATCTGAGTTTTATAATGCAAATTAAATAAAATAAAAAATACTGTGTAAATTTACAACTTGCTTATTTTATAGCGCTTATTTTTTATCTCATTTTGTAAGCCCGTGGCCACAACTCTTTTATGACCATTACTGTGCTTTGGAGGGGACGTAAAATCATTCCCATTTCACCATGGGAATCAAACTCGCAAATTTTTGACACGAAAGAATAACTTTTTTAGTTGATATAAACTCAAGGTAACTAAAAAAGTAAAAGTAAATTGTGTAAAGTTAGTGTAAACGTAAACCATATTGATCTCGATTTATTATTACAGTGATTTGAATAAGAATACGCTGCACGACATCTGTAGGAGTTTTATCAAAATAATGAGAAATTTATTGTGGTTGTCATATTTTAACCAAAACGTCAAAAAATGCAAGTCGGATGTTGTGGTGTAATTTAACATGGTGATTTAATTGTACGTTGCCGTATTTTGTTTGGCAAATTTTTAAACATGAACACAAGCTTTATTTCGATTAATTGTTAATGAATCTTATACTCAATAATAATGTCTTCCAAGAGGTTAGTATGTTTGATGCACTATCATTTTTTTTTGTTTCACTTGCCCACCTTTAAAATTTAAAGATGTAGCGGAAAAAGAATTTTTAAAACATTTTATGTTACATACATGAAGCGATAAGGAATTTTTAAAATAATTTACTTATCTATTAGTTTACTTATTAACGAAAATTGAATTTTTAACAGCGAGTTGAAGAAACTGTCGGAGGAAAGTTTGACTAGACAACCAGAAGAAGTTTTTGATATAATATGCAAGTTGGGTGAAGGTTCTTACGGTAGTGTTTACAAAGCACTACATAAGGAATCGGGACAGGTATTGGCAATTAAACAAGTACCTGTTGATACAGATCTTCAAGAAATTATTAAAGAAATCTCAATAATGCAACAATGTGACAGTCCTTATGTTGTTAAATATTATGGAAGCTACTTCAAAAACACCGATTTGTGGATTGTTATGGAATATTGTGGAGCCGGTTCAGTTTCTGATATCATGAGATTGCGAAAAAAAACTTTGACTGAAGATGAAATTGCGACAATTTTATCTGATACACTTAAAGGTTTAGAATATTTACATTTAAGAAGAAAAATACATCGCGATATTAAGGCGGGTAATATTTTATTAAATTCGGAAGGTCATGCTAAGCTAGCAGACTTTGGTGTCGCTGGTCAACTTACCGACACAATGGCAAAAAGAAATACCGTAATAGGTAAGTAAATGCTTTTGAAATGAATTTCTTTCTATTAGTTTTTCGTAGGAACACCATTTTGGATGGCTCCAGAAGTAATACAAGAAATTGGTTACGATTGTGTTGCGGATATTTGGAGTCTTGGAATTACGGCCTTAGAGATGGCGGAAGGAAAACCCCCTTATGGTGATATACATCCAATGCGTGCCATTTTTATGATTCCTACAAAACCTCCACCCTCATTTCGTGAACCAGATCAATGGAGTTCAGAGTTTATCGATTTTGTTAGTGTTTGTCTAGTAAAAAATCCCGAAGAACGTGCAACTGCAACAAATTTATTACAGCACGTCTTTATAGGTAATAATATTAAAACATGTACAAAAAACCCTAAGTAATAGTTTATAATTTATTAGTTAATGCAAAACCATCCAGTATTCTTGCACAAATGATTGCACATGCACATGAAATACGAGAAAACCAAAATTATCGAAATATAACCCAAACCAATACTCCTGCTGTTAAACCTAATAATAACGACGACTCGGTAAGTTTTAAGTTATAATATTGATTTTAATTAATTTTTACCTTCCGATGATTTAGGATGAAGATATTGGTGTAGCAAATCAAAATCAAACTATGATCCAATGTGATGATGACGGAACGTTGGTACCTGGCAAAGGCGGAACTTTAATACCCACGTCTCCTAGTGGAACTCTTGTCGAATTACAGTCTGAATTAGGAACTATGGTGATAAACAGTGACATAGATGAGCAAACCATGAAAAGTACAATTCTCAAAATATAACTTATCAGCATTATTCGTGTTTGTTTAATTTATTTTAGGACACGATACAGGATCAGGGCAAATGGCAAAAAAATATAGACCACTTTTCTTGGATCACTTTGACAAAAAGGAAGCAGAAGTCAAGGTAGGTTCAACTTAGTTTTTTATTGAAAAATTAATGAGATTTAATAAAGTAATAATAAATTGTAGCAAGGTAATGGAATTACTAGTCCAACCACGTTAGATGATACCGAGGTAAGCGAAGAGCAGCAACGTTTTCAGAGTCATTTTCATTTACAAGTAAATCCCGTACAACATTTTCAACCTCCACCAGCACAAGAAAATAAGTCAAATTTTCAAAATCCTTTCACAGATGGCGACTTTGAATTTGTAAGTAACATTTAGTAAGGTTGTATTTACGGTATGTAGTGAATGCTGTATGTTTAGCTGAAATTTTTGAGTTACGAGGAACTGCAACAAAGAATGACTACACTTGATGCAGAAATGGAGAGAGAAATAGACGAATTAAGAAGGCGATATCAAACTAAGAGACAGCCCATTATGGATGCTATGGATACGAAACGTAAACGACAACAAAATTTTTAAAATAAAGTACTGCCATCATCTCAGTATTTAAAAGTAATAATTTTTTGCAATCATTGAAGGGTGCTCAAAAAGTTTCTACAAAATTTATTTAAAATTTTTTGTTATGCCATAAAGGGCTTATCGTCTTCAATAATTTATTCACTTTTATTAATGTGTTTATTTCAAACACATTATTAGTACAATAAATATTTCCTATTAATATTTATTTTATGAGGGAAAGTAAATCTGCCAAAATTTTGTCATATAATTTTTAATAATAATTTGAAACGTATATGTGTATATCTGTAATTTGCATAGATAATTTAATTTGCTACTTTTCCATAACATTTTCTGTTTTTAAAGCTTGGTTTTTGTAAATTAAACATGCTAAATCGATGACAAAGTGTGCTATTTTGGGAGTGCATGGAAGCATTCAAATTAGCGTTTATTTTGCTTTTATTTTCAATATCTATAGTTTTGTTGTTTTAATTTACAAATAATTGAACTAATCTTAGTGCAACCTTGATTATTCCGTTTTTTTGAATCTCGACTGAAAATTGCGATAAACAAATTTTGTTTGTTCAATTCAATAAAATTAAACATTATATTATTTTTGCATTAACAAGTTTGGTTTATCAAGACTGCACTTTTGAACAATCTACATTTAAACGGTTAAATTTGAAGTAGCTTTCGAGTCTTTAACAAGATTTGGAAGTCACAGTATATAAATTTTTTTAAATGGTAAGTTATACTTTTTTGTTCCTAACTAATTTACTCATCTGATAGTTTGCCTAAAAAGTAGTTTTTGTTGTTTCTTAATAATCTAATTATGATGGTCTTGAAAGTATGTTTGTTGTCTGAATTAAAAGTGTAACAAAATTTTAATAACATAATATGATTGGTTTTTTCAAATTACTATAATCAAAGTTTTTTAAGAACAATACAAAGAAAGATTTAAATTGTGACTTCATCAAATGATTGATAAACTGTATGCATTTTTTTAAACGAAGGACGAATAATAATTTGATTATTCGAATAGGCAATCATTTGATAACAGCACAGTTTTGAATTGCTTTCTAGGATTCTTAAAGAAAAATTGAGTATAGTGCGTGCTTGTTAAATTATAATGTAAACCCCTCTGTATAAAATTTTAGTTCTAATTAAGATAGCTTTGTGGAATGTGTGTCAACTAAGAATAGAATAGGACTTGATTCTTAAAACTTTTTGAGCTAACGACAAACAATTCAGGGAAAAAATGTGTTCCTATTTGTACTTAATAAATTTTCTGTGGTTTGCTCTCTGTATTGGAATTGCATATCGCTGTCTTATTTGATTTTTGGAAAGATAAGAAGTAAAACATACATAGTCTATATTTTTAAATACAAATTGTTATATAAATAATCACATTAGTGTTAGTATAAATGTTTTGTAATAAAGAACAACCAACCAACATTGAACAGTTACTTTTGTGAGTAATGCAAAATAATTATTTAACACTAATAGTAAGAAAAGTTTGATTTATGCTAGTGTTCATTGTTTGATGAGATAAACAGCGATAAGTTTTAATTACTAGTGTTAAATTATACAGGGTGTCTCTTCCTGTAATCAAATTAATAGGCATTTATTAGAAGTTACGGTAGAGCTTAGGCATTTGAATTGCAGTAAATATTGCTACAAATAACCCCCATTGGTACAAATTTTATTATCAAACCTGATTTTATAGAAATCGGAGCACAAGTACCAAAACACGATGACCAGCGACTATATTGAAAGAAAGAATACATGGATTTCAAAAAAATTCGTATTAGATAAACAACTTGGAAATAAAGTTTCTCTATTTGTCTCGACTTACAAAATGTTCTCCATACCAAAGTTGATTTAATCATTTATATAAATATCCAAGATTGTCTTTTTAAATATTTGGGAAACTCTCTCATGAAAGTTGGGTAATGAAAAAATAATTCCTCGAGAGAACAAATTCAAGAAAGTATCCTTTTTTTTTGGCCCGTAACAATGGTATTCCTTCCTTAAATGATATTTTTGAGATTCTTGCATACATTTTCAACATAGAAAATAATACTGTTGAAGGAAATACGTGAAATAAATATTTTGTCATAAATTTTTTTTATATGGTTTTGAAATTAAAGATAAACTGTTTGGCTATGTCTTCCCACCCTTTTGCAAATATCCTTATCAATGTTGCACCTATTGCTTGATAGTGTAACAGTTTCTTAGGGATTGTAAGATTTTCAGATAAATTTATTTTATATATATCGTGCAGGAATTTCCAAAAACATAGTTGACAATGCTACTTTTGTTGTACGTGACCTGTATCTCCCTGTACATAAATTTAGTTAATAAGATTTTATAAATGCAATTGAGAGACAACCTGTATTTTAAAAACGCTTTTACAAGCTTTATAAATTTAGTATCAAAACATCTCATCGTGAGACGATTTTTAAATAATGCGATATTGTAATATTATACCTTAGTTGATATCAGTTATTGAAATGAAAAACTCATTTTAAGTATATTTTTATTTTTAGGAAAAAGTTGTTTCAGCTGACTGCGAGCTGATTTTATACAGTGGATTTTTGATTTTTGAGAGATTTTGGTAAATTTCCTTATATAATCAATAAAATAGATTACTTATTTTTGGTCTTGCCAATTTTGACAAAGTTGCTAAATTAAAATTATACTTAAAAAATTAGTTTTTTTGAGTCAATTTGGGATGTTATTTTATGAAGTGATATTTGAAACTCTAGATCAGAAATAGAATTGCTAAGTGCACTTGATGGTATATATAATTAAACCTAGAAAGATGTGACTTTGTACGTTTAAATCGTACGCTATTAAAATATGTGCATTATTTTATAAATCGTCTTGTATATTTTTATAACATTAATAAATTTGGTTCTCCACTGTTTTATGTCCCTTGCTCCGAACTTTATAACAGGTGTATACATACTATATCTACATACTTTTTTTGTGACGAATATGATATAGGAAACGTAATTTGTACGAATAAGTACGCTTGCTGTGCCTTTTGTAGTTTAGAATATAGATTTAAGAATGATTGTATCTATTATTTTTTGAAAACCCCATAATAAAATGTTATCGTTCAATATTGAAATTAAATTCATAAAATTATAGAACTAAGGTGCTTCATTTAAAAAAATTATTTTATATTTACAGAAAAATTTTCTCGTACTTTGTGGCTGGGAAATTAATGGTGCTGGACTAGAAAATATATTCTCCGACTTCTTAGTTACATTGGTATTAATATATTGTGATAAATATTAATAATTTTTTGTTATTCCACCCCTTTTATAAAACGGGAACGTTTTCTGTATTTACCATTTATTAGGTAATTTTTCTATTTTATCGTGTATTAATCAATAGATAAATGGTTTAGGTAGTGTAACTCGATATTACTCATATCAAATTTTTTAGAAAAACCAAAAATTGCACTAACATATTAGAACTAAAATGTTTTGAGAAACTCAATATAAATACACCGTATGTATATTATCGGTCATACCGGTAGATCTTTCAAAACACGATTTTATGAACACGTGCGATCTCGCAGACTTGCAGATGGAAAATCGACTTTCATGAAACACCTACTCGACACAAACCATAAACAAGGGGGTACGAAATTTTACACATTGAACAAAAAAATAAAAAACTGGAATTTTTGGAAGCTATGGAAATTAATAAATTTAAATATTTATCTTTACTACTAAATAGTCAATCTGATCTAAATAACTCACCCCTACTAAACATTTTTAATAAATAATACCCCCCCCCTACTAGTAAAGTCGCACTAAAATATAAAATTTTTTCAAAAATATCCCCCTTCTACCCTCTCACTTTTCTCTTTCAGTTTGGACGATAAATACGGAATTTTCTCGTTTTTCTTTCTAGTTCATCGCCTGATGATGCCATAGTATGGTGAAAACGTTTGCGATAATATATATATACGGTGTATTTATATTGTGTTATATTGTCTAAAAAGTGTTGTAAATTTTTTAGTTTTTCGAAAAAATTTGGTATGATTAACGTGTATTTCTATTTCCCCTTGACGACGTGTTTTTGAAATTATAAATAATTTACCATTATAGTTTCAAATTGGAAAAAAAACAAATATTTTGCCTATTATGAAATTATGTATAAAGCATGAAAAAGACCCATTACTTTTAGGTTTCTATATGAAGTACCTATAGCGAGAATTCTTATTTTCTGATTCCAGGTCCTTTAGGTCCTTCAAATTCTTATTTGTTAAATTAATAATTTTTAAGTTTTCTTCTTTATGTAAAATTTGTGATTTGCGAACCGCCAGAGAAACTCAATTTTATTACGATATTTGCTTTTAACAATAGATGTGGTATCTAAGATCAAAATGATAAAAACTTGAAAAAAATCAGCAAAATGTTTATTTTTAACTTTTTGTACTAATAGGTTTTAATTATAAATATTCTCTTCATTTGAATAATTATTTCTTTTATTTCCTTAAAAATATTTGTAACAATAACGTGAAAATGGCAAATTAAAAATATTAAAACAATTTAATTTTTGATGTTAGACGCGCAATTAATTTTCTGATTCCATTTGAAGAAAATACTAGCCTGTGTAAGTAGCTGTCTATCTTTACAAGTTAAATTAGTTTTTTAAAAAGAAATTATAATTTTCTTTATAGATAATAAAAATAAAAATTATCCGGGATCAACCTATGTACAATAAAAATGCATTAATTTAATGTAGTAGGTACATAATAATTACTTATACTATCCTTTCTAAATCGTAACAATATTTGGAAATTAAATTTATTATTCAAGATTAAATGACATAAATTTTTAATTACAATTAAACAACGGATGGTCCTAGGTCGGATGGGTGCAGCTAAGATAGAAGGCCCTTCCGACCACACTCGGCATTGCCAGCTATTTCCTAGCGATGAAAAGTTGGTGTCGATGACCCGATACTCTACAAGAAGTCAAGAAGGCAGTTTGATTTTGAAATCTTTATTTGACCAAATTTTTCGCACACCAAACAGATATTTTCATTAGTACATGCACATTCTTTTGATGCACCGATCTTCATTCACACCCGATGAGCTTTCTTGGTGCTGTTATGCAGCTCAATCGGTTAGGTATATAGGTACCCAGGTTTTAATTTGATTGATTAGGGTGGGTCACTAATAACCCATAATAAGTGCCTGCCGTTACCACACAATGATATAATATTTTTCTTTCAAGTATTTTTTTTACAAATTAAAACGCATTTAATTTATTTTATTGATTACTAAATACTTTAATCTCTAATAAACTGCGTTAACTGTATATCACCTAGATTGTGGTAAGTAGCTGGTGATGGAAATTACGTCGGAGGTCGCTGCTACCCACGTTTCCCCTTTAGCTTTATCAAGTATTTGACGTCTTCTCGACAATTTGTTTTTTTTAACGAAGAACAATTCAATGAACAATGATTTTAATTCTAATGTGACTTGCAATAAGATAAAATACGTCACGATTACGTAGAATGCAAAACTTAGAAAAGTTAAAAAGGTCTCTAAAAATTAATTAAAAATTTTTAAAATTCTATTCACGTCTCACGTTAATATAAATTAGATTTAATTATAAAAATTATGGATGACTTATAAAGCCACGATGTTTGGTAGAATAATAAAATATAAAAATAAATTGCAAATATCTTCAAAATTAATTTTTTAAAAGAAGAGCATCTAGGACCATCGAGTTGGTTACAAATTTTGAATGCAAAAAAATTAAAATTATAGTAATAACGTTTTAATAACGTTAGTTTCCGCTTCGTTTGCTATTAAAATTATATAACAATTACTTTTTCACATTTTCGTGTTATTTGAAAGTAGCCGGCTGGTTGTACTTGGTTATTTCCAATGCTGATTATTGAAAACTAATAAAACTTTAATTATTTTAAATTTTATATCTACATTACAAAAATTGTGTTTTGCTTATAAATTAAATATTAATATTTTATATTGAAAGAAAACTATGAATAATTTTAAAAATAAATCAACTTTAGAAGAAACGCCGGAAGAAAAGTGTCAAAGGAAATTTATTTTGAAGAAAAATGAACAAAAATTCAACCAGCGTGAATATCCAACAAAAAGGTACTTATTAGTGAAATTTATTTAAAATGTTTCAGTTTTTATTTTTACTTTGATTCGAATTAAAACAATACAGCCATATTTTCATAAGAACCGGTGCGACGGCGACGCCGGCCGGTGTTTGCGTACTTGAAAATTTTACATAAAAAGCCATATTAATTTTTTTAGCACACCGACCCCATCATCCTCATGGTATGGTATACATTATTCCTATTCAGCGGCGTCGCTAGAGGGTGGGCTTATTTATTTAAGGCCGGACAAATTAGATAACATCATTTTATTATTTTATCATGTTCGTATGGATGTTTGTAAAAAAAAGTAGCGTTCTCGTTTTTAGACTCAATTTTTTGGTATTCATGTCTGCCTTTTATTGTTCGTTATATAAACTTATCAAACATTAACAAATATTCATAGATTGTGAATATTCAGTGATCGTAGAATATGTATGTAATGATTTTTACTAAAAACTGAGTGTGAATATAGAAGATGGTGATGGTGGATCTGCTCCTTCTCCTGCGATAAATCCAAGCTAGTACATACTAACGTTCTTCGATCATAGATAGAAGCACCAGCTCAATTGTGTACGAATCTATGAAATACTGGGTAAATAAGCATCAAACACAATTATTTAAATATAGAAGGGAGGGCTTGTCTGCCCTAATATTTATAACGTACTCTTGTAAACACGAATTTGTAAGGTATTCTGGTGTTACTTGAAAACAAAAATTTGCTATTCGCTATTCAAATCATGACTTAATCTATTTAACAAATATCCAATAACAATTATTTTAGAAAGCTCATACTCAAAAAATGTATTATTTTGAAATAAATATAACAAACCATTTGTATATCTAAAAGGATTATTTATTCCTGGTTGTAGACTTGAAATGAACCGTAAATCATTCCGTGTGCGTTCGTTCTGTATCAGCACTCGTCTAATTCTAGAAAGCAGTAGTTATCATAAAATAGTTAATCTTATCTAGTTTTCTTTTCTTTTGGAACCCCAAAAACGTCCAAAGGACGATCATACCAATCAGATTTTATGGTCAAACATGGATAATCAATAGCAAAAATTTTAATATCTCCAGATGGTCTCTGATAAACATGTAATATATTTTTAAAAGTTTGAGGTAAGGACGAAAGATATTCGGCAATTAAGTTCGTTTCTCTATAAGTAGGTACATTTTCATCCAATTCTACCATCCAAACCCATTTCCGAAATCGTTTGAGTTGTACATCTTATAGTTTTATAGTTATTTTGATTATCTCCCTTGATTGATAATAATCACCTCTCTAATTATTCTTCATTGAATTTTTGAAACAATCGTTTTTCAATTTTCAATTAACATTTAAATCTTGAAATTTTTCAGAATTATTTTGCATAACTACCATATTTACATATATTGATATTTATCTACTGTGTCTGGAAACATAATTTGTTTCTTCATAGAATATTCTCAAGTAGTCAAAATTTATTGGTCCATCCTTTAGCATACCCTGCAGATTAATAAAATTAATTTTTCATAGTGACTTTTTCAATTTTAAAGTGGGCTTTAAGACAAAACAAATCTATAAAATTTACACTTTACGAGTGCGATAAAAGCGAGTGAGATGCAAGTATATTTTGAGATAATGTCTATATGTTGTCTAGACCAAGCCCGACTTGTATTGTCTGCTCTTCAAGAGACCCAGTCCCAACTTAAAGAATTTCTAGTCCCATAAAGGATGTATGGGGCAGACCCCCGATGCTCCGCATAGTCATGTTTATCGGTCACGACATTCACTTATGTATATTATTTAATCCATTGGTTAATCGAAAAATTGCTAATTCAAATTGTTTCGAAATATTTTTTTATGTAATTTTAATTTCCCGAAACATTAATTATTTTTGAATTTTAATTTAAAATTTTAAGATTGCCTAGAAGAAAGATAAGATAAATTCGCGTTTGGTTAGATTTCAAAAAAATGCTCGACCGAACTTCTCGATAAGATAGCGTAGCGTAGCGTAAATAATTGATAATTACGTCTAGTATTTCAAATTACTATTTTGTTCGGTCTTTTGTAATGAATAGTTTAAGATACGATCCACCAGCAATAGTGCAGAGCTCCGCTACATTGCTTTCTTGATATATTATACCAAATAATTAAAAAAGAAGCTGCTGTACCTGTTTTAAAATAAAGACCCTGCAAATCCTGTAGCCCTGAACTATTATCGTTATTCGAAATTGTACTCTCATATTTTTTTTGAAATTTATCAAAAGAATTATTGTATTTAGTATTTTGTTATGGGAACCAGACACCATTGTTTTGCAGACCCTCTTTTTGCACTAGGTTTCTAAATTACTCTCTAATAATACATTATGTCCAAATATCCAAATTTGTTCATTTTTTAATTAACGTACTTCATTTGGAGTCATGCAACTTCAAACCAACAATTACGAATTTCATTCTGATATATTACCATGCAATCTAATTGGTAGATTCATTTGTTTTTAGCATTTTTATCTTGTTAACCGGTTAAGTATTCTTTGATTGGATTTTATTTTTTTTAGTTCTTTGATTGCACTATTTAGTGTGACTTTATTTTCATTTTTGAAAGATTTCCTCGAATTTCCCCAGCGATTACGCCCTCTGGGAGGCAAAATTGTGGGGAAATCCAAAAAGTAGTAAAACATTTTTGTTTTAATTATCTATTATTTTTGATAAATAAATAATGTTCTTTAATATATAGATTGAATTGGGATACTCGGTTTATATTTCATATCTTCACTAGTGTTCCAAGGTTAGACCGATTATAAAATTGGAGCCGAAATGATTGTGGAAGAGTGGAAACTTTTAAAATAATAGCTATTTATACAACTAGTTCAAAGATTTTTTTTTTAAAACTTAAAAGTACTAAACTTCGATATTTCAAAAATTACTAAGAATTTGCAGCGACGGCGCCAGCATTTTTTAAATGGGTGGGCACAAAGTGGGTCCAATATATTTGAGGTGGGCACACAAAATTTATAAATAAACTAAAAAATTGCAATATTGAAATAAAAACCTAAAATTTAAAACGTATATTCTAAAAAAAAGGATTATAATAACATTAACAATATACTTACAAAAAGTTATATTTAAATACTAATTAACTAATTAATAACTTTCTCGAGTGATTGTGATTACAAATTATGTGATAATTGCATCGAAATCTAAATTTTTGGTAATTTTTTTTTCAATATTTAAAATGGCTAAATTGCTTAGCCTATCATTTCCCATTCGATTTCTTAAATAATTTTTTAATCTCTTCAAATAGGAAAATCTTCGCTCGCAAGCAGCACCCAATCAGGGCCGTCCTAAGATATACGACACCCCTTGGCTGCTAAAATTAATGCACCCCTCTTTAAAAAACAACACACAAATACAAAATAGAAGAAGTTAATTTATTACTATTACCCTAAGTGAAAATACAAAATTCATACAAAAATAAAAAATATAATTATACAGGGTTTCCCCGGTTACAAGAAACATATTTAACAATTTTTTTTTCTAAATTCAAGCATTCGAGAGTTAGGCATTTTTAAAACATTTTTATTAATATTCACTTTTACGTGGCCATCGTCCGGAAAATATTAATTTTTTAGCAAAGATGGATTAGTGCTTTTTTAAAGAGCCTGAAGTAACCTACAAAGTAGATTCGTTCATTTTTTGTCTAAAATCTACGGCTTTTGAGTTATGAATAAAATTAGGTAAAAAAATGTTGAAAAATTGGAGTTTTTCGTTTTTTTTTCAAAACCATGTATCTTTTAAACGATACATTTTACAAAAATTCTGACGCCCCATTTCGGATAGAAAATTTAACGGACTACAACTTTTGTCTAATAAAAATTTTAGATAAACCAATCCATTTTACAGAAAATAATAAACAAGGCAACTACAAAACACAAAATTAAATTCAAACATTTTTTATTTTTATTGAAAAATTATTTTATTAATTGAGGTTAAGCTATTGCATTATTTAAGTAAATCTTCGAAATTACTATCCTCATTTTCAATACACAGTCGTGATTATTTTATAAGATGTATTAATCAATAAAATTATTTAATTTAATTTTTTGTTTTGTAGCTGCCTTATTTACTATTTTCTGATTTTCTATGAAAGGGATAGGTTTTTCAAAAAATGTTACTAGACAGAAGTCGTATAGAAAGATCAAAATAAAAATTGCCGCCCCCAAAAGGCTTGCGCCCCAGGTCTGTAGTTCATTTAGCTCTGTGGTTAGGGTTGCCGTGACTGTAATACTAATTACATGCAATTTGTAAATTTCGGTAAAAACTAATCTATATTTTTACTTAACATATTCGATAATTGAAAAATATTAACAATTTTTATGTTTTGACCTTTTTAAAATTTTGTATTGTATTTGGTAAAATTTTTAATTCGGCTTGGTATAATTCTGTGTCAAGCTTGTAATAATTTACAAGTGTGATAATATTTTGTTGTGCAAGAATTGTATTTGATAACGAATTCAGGCAACTCAGCCCTGCCAAAAAAAATGTGTATTTTCAAAAATTTTTTATCTTTACCCAAAGGGTTTAAAACGGTCATAAAGCATCTGTTGCAAAGTGCATCTTTATTAGTTTTAAAAATTCAAAATATTATAATTTATTATACAATATGTAATTTTTAAGCATTCATTGATAAAATTGGGAACCAGTAAGTGTCCATACTTCCGTGAGCGGTGTTCATTGAAGTTTTAAACTACATTGGATTTTTAAAATAAAAATTACTAATTTCTTGTTCAAACCTTTACAAAGAGAAAATTTTCAAAATTTGTTATGCCAACTGAAATGTGCACGTATGAAAAACTTGTATTTGAACCGTTTTTGTTATTTATAAATTTATTGTGCAGAAATGTTAAGTTTTAAACTACTTTAGTAACATTGTTTAAAAGGGTAGCATCATTTTCAAGATTATTTTTAATTTTTTAATTTCCTACAATTTGGGTGGGTACCTCGGTCAGCAGGGTGGGCACATGCCCACCCTGGCCCACCCCTGGCGCCGTCGCTGAGAATTTGAAAGACTAAAGACGGCCGCGCGGTTACTTCCGCTGGTAGATACCCAAATCCAAATTTTTTTTGTGATTATCATCTGAAATTTTGGGCACAATTTATTTTATGTTTGTCGCTTTATAAATCATTTTAGGCTTTACTTGTGTAATGTACAAGTTGGGCTTTCCAAACTGCATGATTACTTGGAGAGTCTAAAGTTTTATTAGAAAAATACCTACGTATTGATTATTTTAGTAGTAATTCTTGATCGAGTCAAGGATACAATTACCATCACCCCGCCGGGTGATTCAGAATAATACTTAACACCGCACTATTTATCGAACGAATTTCTATTTGAGGAATCATAAAAATAATTTAATTTTCTCATTTTAAAATGTCTACGTTTAACGAATTTTCCAGAGAACGGGGCTATTCTGGATGGATTTTTAACGGATGGTTCGCGCTTAAAATTGAAAAAAAAAAAAATAAAATTAATTTTAGAACTGTCGTAATGTAGCAGTCATTTAGAAGATATGCGAAGAAAAAGGAAAAAAATTTATTATATAACGCGTGTTTGTTACTTTCACCGGTAATTAATATCAAACCGAATGCCATTAACATAATATTTAAGTAAAAACTTTCTTTATTTCGGTTGATTTTCCACTATATTTTCGTACAAAAATGTTTAGTCGAATAAAAAAATTGACGAAAAAAGCACGATAGGGTAAAATAATTGGGTGGGTTAATAAAATAATGAACGCGTTTTCCCACAGTATTCTACGTCAATATCTGATCGGCTGCATGCGCGTATAATATACGCTAGCTCTATCTAATTAGCCTGGGTTAAGTATATAATTTGTGTATAGGTAAGAAGAGGCAATAGTCTCATGACCCTCAACTTCTTTACGACAATTGAACAATTTTATAATAATTATTATTTTTTAAATACAATTGCCCAACATTATTTCGCTGAGTGGACATCAACGGTTTTTACGTGTGTTTGTGCATGCGCATTCTTCGCTTTTGAGTGGTAAGTTTCAAATTATTTTTATCAATCGCACGTTTCTTATTTCACCTTATTAAGTTTTTTTTTATTTAAAACGATTTACTTACTTATTTTTCACGATAACATTCGCGAGTGTAGTTTAATTTATATTTGTAAATTTTTTTAACTCAGGTGAGAGTTCATTTCTACTATGTAGTATGTACACATATCCATAATAGGATATATGTAGTTATTAAAATTACTATCATACTTATGAATATCATAATTTTGAATTACATTTTGTACCAGGTTTATGCTATCAATAATAAATTGGAGCATTCCATGAGCAATAAGTCAGCTGTTTATTTATTTAAAATATATAAATTCGCGATAATAAATTTCTAAATACAATGCACAACAATAACCGCAGGTACTCTTTCATTAGATAATATAGTATATATTATAATATTTTCATGCGATAACTTTTAATACATAGAGTGAGATAATTAAATTAGTACAATCGGTCTGTACTCTAATTAAATGTGCAGACGGTTGTGTAGGTAGATCTCCTCTACTGCAAATAGTACTACCGACTACCCTATATATCGAATTAAAAATTTTGAAAATATCTTCAATTATTAATTTATAAAGCCCAGTCTAAGTACATTTATAATTACATAAATTTCATAGTCTAAATCAAAATTTTCGGGAAGTTAACTGCAGTTTCACCAGCCACCATCTTGAATTTAACCCTTAATTTAAAGAGGTTCATATAATAATTATTGCATTATTGTATTCAGCGTAGTCTTATTTGATAATACCCCAATAATTTTAATCTAATTCAAATAACAAAAATTTCAACTGAAAATTTAAATATATTTTGGCATTTTCAATGTTGCCAGCAAATTACATGCAAGATTTAAAATCTGGATTTTGGTTTTCGGTTAGCCCTAACCAAAAAAATTTTTCTGAATGAAATTGAAGCTGATACAAATTTCACGAATGTTACCTCAAAAACTGTAACAGATACATCAAAAATAAGTAGAAATCAGTGGCGGTTTTAAAGACCAGGCAAGGTAGGCCCGGCCCTTTATGTACAATATAATTAATATTTTAATATTATGGACAATTAATATTTGTTATTTTTCATTATTTGCACTTAAAATTGCAATAACAGCTGCAAAAATTAGCGTGTTTTATATTTTTATTTGTATCTGCTTCAAAGTATTATAGTGTAGGCACTGGCCTAGCTTGGTCCATATAGCGCAATGTAACAGTAGTACCGTGACGTCAGATACAGCAATACTATAGCTTCAATAGCCAGCGCTTAGGCCCGTGCCTACCAGATACTTGCAGTTATATGATACCTCGCCATAAACAGTTTTTCTTATCGGACACATCCGAGCGGCATGTTAAAGCTGTTTAGATGACAAAAAGAATATTTATGTCAAATTAAATAAATTAATTAAATAACAAAAAAAGAAATTAAACGGTATTTTGCACTTTGTAGTGTATTTTTATTATTGCAAAATAGTTTAAGTGGTAGGTATTGCTATTGCGAGATCGCCTATCTTCACTTGCACTGTTATCAATACAAAAAGACATTCTTGATGAATCATTAAAAACGGACAACATTTCACGACAATGTCATAGATAGATTTGCGAAGAGCAAAAATAAGAAAATCAATCATTGTTTATAAATACTATAACATAATGTACAGTTACTCGAAAAAGTATTCGGACGTTCCTGTGTTAGCAATGTAGATTGCTCTTTTTGGACACTGTTTTTATTATATAAAAATTGTTTTTACAGCAATACTTATTAGACATTTTTTGTCGCAAATTTCATTCTCTTCATTTTTGTTTCTATACATTTTTTTATTTTGTCACTTCGTTTTCGACTGAGAGTGACTTAAAGCAGACTCGGTAAAACTTTTTAATAAAATTAAAAATGTACAATGGTTTTTTCGAGGGATTTCCATGGAATTTTTACCGAGACCGCTTTAAGTCACTCTCGATCGAAAACGAGGCGACGAATAAAAAAATGTTTGAAAACAAAAATGAAGGGAATGAAATTATCTACAAAAAATGTCTGAAAAGTATTTTTGTAAAAGCGATTTTTATATGCTAAAAAGAGTTTTCAAAAAGTACAATTTACATTGCTAACATAGGAGCGTTCGAATACCTTTTCGAGTAACTGTAAGTAATTCTATTATTTAAATAAAATGACTTAATAGAGCATATTATTATAACTCAAGAAAATATTCACATCTTCCGCAGATTTTATCTATTTATAAAATATTGCTGGCCTACCCAAAATTTTTCCCCTCGAGCCGCCACTGGTAGAAACTCTTTTAGAAAATTTTACCAGTTTCATTTTTATGCTGAACAACTTTTTGGCTAAGACTAACCATTTTCGACATTAAGTCCTAGTTTCGGGACTTCTAGTATGTTTACCTTTTAACTGGTCCAAACGTAACTCTGAAATCAAAAATTCGATCGAATTTTTCGACCTTGGCTGTCTTAAGAATCTCTTTCCTGTTTTTCCCGTTACGATTAGTTGAATGCCGCGCGCTTATACTGCTTTGCTCAATTTATGACTCTTTTCGTTAAGACGAAAAATTTTACGTTAATACCAGTGGTATTAACGTATTTTATACAAGGTGGTTATTAAACTGAGTGGCGCTAAACCAGCGACGGCGCCAGGGGTGGGCCGACTGAAGTGCCCACCCGAGTGCCCACCCAAATTGTAGGAAATTAAAAAAAAATTAATATGTAGTAATCTGAAAAGATTTTTACGTGTACTGTCAGTTAACCGTCACCACGTATTCAAAAATTTCAACCACACAGTAAGAAAGAGGACTATTTTCTGAGTATAATGCAACAAAAATGTTTGTTGATTGCGCATTAGTTTTCGAAAAAACGACATTTTAAAGTTAATAAAAGCAGGTAGTTGTAATGGGTTACACCCTGATGCCACAAGTCGCGCGACGGTAACTCGCTAGTTAAGCTCCCCGCTCTCATTTCTGTTGACGGTACGCGTGCTCTTGCTCGACTTAAACGTTGTGAACATGACAGATGTTTACTTCATTCCTGACCTAAGTCAATAGACCGATAAAGTTCACTACCCACCAACATAAATTAAATTCAAGTAAATTTATTTCATTTCATTTAATTTTTTTACTGTGTCTGCTATTTAATTACTACCACCGATGAAATAACAAGATTTCGGAATTGGAATTCCTTGATACGGAAAACTTTAGCAGCGACGTCCTAAACTCGATTGACAATCGTGTTTCAAATCGCGCAACTGTTTTTTCCCGTTTTAGAGACATCCTTTTTCAACCCCCGTTCCGGTCATCTCTGCACGACCTATGAGACGTCCGAGGCGGTTCACTCACGACATAAACGCGTACACTTTTTGAGGTTCAAATAGCTGATCGCTCACAAAATCCCTTTTTTGATATTTTTCTACACACTTTTGGCAAACTTCGGTTCAACTTCTCCAAAGTTCAAAATTCAAAATTTTTCGATTCCTCCTTTTAAATTACTCACTACTCAAATCGACGCGGTCAAATCCACGTCAGCTTATTTTTTGATCCAAGATCTCCAACGCTCGTTATTCACTTACCAGATAAAGAATATTAAAGCGCCTACGGCGCTAAACGTTTTGCATTGCCATTCCGCTACGCTACGCAGTCGACACCCGGACGAGTTCTATGGCTTCAAGTTTCACCGTTGGCGAGTTCTGTCATTCTACAAGGATATTTTTAAAATTGTTATGTTGTTATGTAATGTTTGTTTTTTTTTACTAACTAAACCACGGCCTATCGTAGATCCATGTTAAAACCTATATTTAAAATACATGTAAATTTTTGATTTTTAATTCCATTTTTTCGAAAAGTAATGGATAATCCAACAAAATTTTTTTTTTAATATGCTTAGAAAAATGTCTTCTTTCTTATATTGTAGTTAAAATTTTGAAATTCGTGGTGAGAGTTCACTGACAGTTTTCCTTTTTTTTTAGAATATACTACGTTTTAAATTTTGTTTCAATACTGTAATTTTTTAATTTATTTATAAATTTTTTGTGCCCACCTCAAATACATTGGGCCCACTTTGTGCCCACCCATTTAAAAAATGCTGGCGCCGTCACTGTGCTAAACTAACATCTTTTAACTTATTCTCTTTGAGATCGACGACTTCAATATTTATTATTATATTGAACCCATCTACTGTTCTCACTGCACATTAGTTGTTAATTGTAATTAAGATTTTTATTGATTTGATTATTAAATATTTAATGAAGCAGTAAATTAAATAATTTATCAATTTTTGAAACATTCTTTTACAGATTAATTTGACCCTTCGTTAATAAGTATTATAGATAAAATGAGATAAGCACAGACATGCAATGTAATTTTAGAAATTAAATAGATACTATAGATTTCTCAAAAATATCAAATTTATAGCTACTAATTGATATGGAACGCAAAAACCTGCCTTTATTCACAATTATGAATTAATGTATAGCCGACTCCCTAGTAGAATAAAATCTGATGACTAACATATGTAGCAGTTTGCTCTGCTATTATAGTGAAATGATTTGGAGATTTCTCTTAGTTTTTTTTTGTCACTTCCTCTCAATGTAGGACCTAGCTCAGATCTCGGCCATAAAAATATTGAATAAAGCTTCCGAATTTATGTTTTGTCAGACCATTCGAATGTTTTTGCAGGTTTAGTTGGTTGTTTTTTTTATTGTTTTGCCATATGGATAAAATTGCGGTTATGGTATTTTTGCGAACTCCCGCCCCTCACTTGCTCTCTAGTATGAATTGATCATGATTATTTACTAATAGAAATAACTATAGAAGGACGTTAATATAACATGATGATAACGAACAGCAACAATAATTATTATGTATTAAAAGAATTTTAAACAAATAACATACGATTTATTGTTTATTATAAACGTTATATTTACCTACTAGGAAATACAGATTAAAATTTTGACGCAATTTACGTCAACTGGGGGGGTTGACTGTATTTAAATATTAAAATTATAGAAATTAAAATTAAAATAAAAATTGTGGACCGTTGATAAAATATTTACAGAATCGAATATTGCCATAAATGTAGTAAAAAGTAATTTTTACCACTTGTCTCCACTTTGTCTCTATGAAATTTTCCTAGACTGCTCGTGAGATCAATTTTATTTCCTTATATTTTTGTAGGCACTAAAATTTTATTATTTTTCAGAAAAAATTAATATTTAATCTGGTGATATTTTAAAAAATAATAAAAAATTCTAGGTATAATTTTACGCCTATGTTTTATCATTGCAAGATAAACAAATGAAAGCTAATAATAAATGACAGGAACGGAAAAATCAAACTTTTTTAACGAAAATGTAAAAACCTGGTTGTTTTTTGTGGTTTTCCATTAGAGGAATACTTATCTCGATGGATTAATTCAATTTATTAATACGTCATACATAATAATTACTTCTGTTTATTTGTAACGCTACCTACTTCGAAGAATTTAGGTATTGCTTATTCTACTTTCATTAATTAATATTGTTATTAATTAATTTATAAATATAAACAACTAAAGTGACGTTTGTAAGCTTACTTACTTATTCTAAATTAATATTTGCAGTGACAGTAGCTTAATCTGTACAACACAAAAAGGTAATTTATTATCTAATTTTATTTGGAAAGAATTTGCAATTTAAAAAGTTAAATAAATAAATAAAAAACTACACAAAAAAAGAAATTATATGTATCTAAAAAAATATAGAATTGTATATATGGCGAAGTATAACTTGGTTTATTTGAGACAAATAAATTTTATTAATCGATAATTAAATAATACTACGCGAAAATTTGTAAACATTTTAATTTCACATAGAGAAAAACCTGGTATACAGATAAAAATTAATTTTAATTTTTCATTCAACCATGCATAAAGTATAATATGTAGGTTGGTTTATTTAAATAACGGAAGTTTTTAGGAAAACTAAACTTTGGCAAAAAATTGATTTTTAACTATTACATTGTAGATAGAGAAATATTTATGTGCGATAAAATCATTTTATGGTGGATATAGGTAGATAGTGCTCTGTCGATAATAATTATGTTTAAAATTTTATTAGTTATTATTAGGTGAGATAATTATTTTGGAAAAGAACCCGAAAATCGTTAAAATTTGCAAATACATGAACCAAAGTATTGTTACATTTGGAAATATGTATTTGAAAATTAATATTTAAGGTAGAATTTCTAGTATTGGGGTGGTCTAAAAGTGAGTAACTTTATAATTATAATATACTACTAAAATTAAAATAAAATAAAATTAAAATTCTAAAATACCGATAAATATTAGATACTTTTTCAATAGATTGATTTTCCTCCAAATTACGAGGTATAAATTTTAGAGAAATAAATGGTATGAATTTTAAAGTCTACTCTGCTAAGGAACTCTTTCTGATTATGAAATAAATTTTTTTTATTAGCTTAACATAAAAATTCAGTCAGCTATTACGAATAACACGTAAAAAGGTGTTCAAATAGCCCCACTTTACGGTACTTTTTGTGGTTTATAATCTTATTCAATCTATGGTAAAATCTAAGAGCAAAAGAATAATATAATAAAACTATTTGAAGAAAAATAATCTGGGAATAATTAAACACAAAGTTTGTGTTTTGAGATTAAAGATATAGTCAAGAACAAACTATTGTCTTAATTATTGAATATGATACGAAGAAGAAGCGTGAGAGAAATTTTGAATACATACATAATATATAACATAATTATTTCAAATAAGTTTGTAAACCTCGGCATATCGGCGAAGATCTTAATGTAATTAATAATTAATTATCTATGTATAAGATGTTATTACATAAAGAATTATTATTATTGAAATTATTTTTTGTCTCTTATTAACAAAAACAATTCCATTGTTAATTCTTTATTTAATAATTTAACAAAACATAAATCTACGAAAATAAAAGTATTTCGTACAATTAGTTAATATAATAGAAAGAATTTTATTCCCGATTGCTACCAAAACTATACTATATTTGAAAATACAAAATTATAAGTCTTACTACAAATCGAAATTTTTGAAATATTCAATTTATTTTAAACTGCTGACCCAAAAAGAACCCAACATACAATTTTTTTTTTATTGATATAGCAAGATTTGTTTTGACTGTGGTTTATACCAGCGAAGGATTTTATCCTTTGTTTTATTTATAAAAAATGGAACCTTCAGAATTAAATTAAATGTGCTCAATTTAGCTACAATAGAAATGACCTGTAATTTTAATAGATTTTACGACTAATAATCGTTTATTAGCTAATAATTTATTTAAATTAACCTTAAATATTTTTAATTATTGTACATTAAATAAATTTCTTCACTTGTACCTATTAAAAGGTAATCACAGAAATTTTAAAATAATTTAGAGAATATTTATGAAGTTAAAAAAAATTATATAAATAAATTAAACTTATTAAAAATATTTCTTTTTTTATAAATGTACATATATGTTCAAAAATTTTAAACCATATCCAAAATTAAAACCAAAATTATAGTTTTACAGAAAACAATTAATGTTAGTTTTGCAGAATTGCTTTTTAATAAAATAATATAAATTATGTAAATTCAAAAGATCAGTTTAGTTTTAGTAATTCATAAACCAAGAATGTTAATACCTACGTGTAATTTTTAATACCTAATAAAAATTTTAAAGTTGGTATTAATTTTTTGTTTGTTTGCGAGTTGCGGAACTCATAATTCGAGAATATTGCACAAGAATTTTATTAGTAAGTTTAAGGGGAAGTGTCTTAAAAAATGACAGTCGATTAAACGACATACATTTTTTAATGAATAAGAAAAAAATATATGTATATTTAGATGTACTAAATTACTTCCTACTCCCTAATGACCCATGCGATTTTATAGTAATTTATTGGAAAGTACATTTCATAATTAAATTATGAAATTTTATCGTGGTTACATTTTTACTGCGTAGAAGTATTATTAAATATCCACTTAATGCCATTTATTTTATAAATTCGCATATATCTGAAACGAAATGGAAAACTTAACAGAAAAGAGCTTAATAATTGGTAAAAATGGTTTATCGGGAAAATTTTAATATTTATTGTAAAACTCTTACAAAAAATGCAAAAGCAGTGTTTAAAATGACAGAATACGGCGGTTATAATTTCAAAAATTTTGTTTCTTAAAAAGAACTTTTTTTATATTTTTCAAATATTTTTAATATTTATTAATAAATAACAAATTAAAATACTATTTTTTTTATTAAATTCAGAAATAAAAATTTTTGTTTAATATATTGTAATGCTTTAACGTGATCAAATTTTTACTAATTATGGCCAAAATTTGACCTAATTGACTCAATCAATTTTATTTAAGTGATCCTAGGTTATTCGGTAATTACTAAGTTCTTTTTAGTGCACTCATAATATACAATAGCTCATTGTTATAATAATTTTGGACTGCTTAAGTGATTAATTTATTAGTTAATAATCATTAACTGCTAGTGATTAATTTTTAATTGTTACTTATTTTTTAACAATGAGTTTGTTTGCGGAAAGTTATAATTTTTCGATGAATGTAAATCATTCGGTTTTCCGATAACATGCAGTGTGGGTTCTATAGGTAATTAAAAAGTAAATTAAAATTTTTAGTGCACCTACTTATTATTTATAAAATTTAGCGCTCGTACGCTACATTCTGTAGTGCAATTTATTCGTTTATTAATACATTCAAAATTATGTAACTAATGAAATATTTTAAATAGGTGCATTATTATGTATTTAAACTGTAATAGCTGGTGAGAATATTTTTTTAATTTTACGCATACCTAATATACATTATTATTAAATTGTTCTGCTATTGTTGAAGCATTGTCCGCGAACAAATAATATTAACAAGCTCAAAAATACAGTGGAAGCAGCCAGCGCAGCTTTTGTATGAATGAACTTACTTCAAGTCAACCAAGCATTGATTCTTTGTAACCGAATTTGATTTAAATTAGGTAAGAAGCATTGGACAACTTATTGGAACATTCTATTTTTTTTAAAAATCATTTTTCGCCATTTTGTCCCGAAAAAATCGAAGCAGTAGATTTTTCAAAAATTTTTTTTTCGTCAAATTAAATTTTGTTAAATCTCATCTCATCACAAACAAGCATAACTACCTATGTTTAAATATTATAATCATTGAAGAAAACGAATTTCTATAATTTATTTTTCATCCTCAAAACCAATATGTTAACTACGAAATTAAAAAGACATTACCGAAAGCAATTTAAATTGAGAAATCTTGGCAGACAATTTATATAACTTGTAAATGTGTCGGCACTAAATTGTTTGATACAAATTATTGTTTGTTTGGATACCTAATACCTATACGTTTTCTTCCGGTAGTAAATACATATATTATTATATCTGCACTCGTAACTTTTTTTAAATTAAGATTTTTTTATTACAATTGTATCATTTTTGTTCTTCTGCCTATCTTAATAATTAATTTTAATTTCAGAAAAATGTTGGATGTGTGGAAAAAACAATTTGCTATAAAAAAATTTGGAATCAAACATGATTTTCCCTTACTATTTATTTCATCTCAGGTAGAATAATATAGCACGATGAAGAAATTTAGGCAGAAATTTATTAAATTTTCTTTTTCAGTGGCAGAGTCAACCAGGATTATGTTTACAATATTTTATATACAGATTCTTGGTTATGATATTTTTTACAGTTTCGTTAATAATTTCTATTATTGATCCTAAAAATATAAACAAATCAGCTTCTAGTCGTGCTACGTGGTTAATATATCTTACAAATTGGGGTTTTACATTGTGTACTTTGCAATCTATGTTTGCTGTTTATATAATTATTGCTTTTTATTTGTTCAAACGTAAGACTGGTAAGAATAACATGAAACTTTTAGAATTTTTATTTATGTAACATTAAAACAATTGCAGAAAACAAAAATATAACGAATTGTAAAGCTCTGGGCTTATATAAAATATATTGGATCATTAACGTTATCGCTACGGACACAGCTTTTGGTATCACTATTATATACTGGTCTTTAATATACAATGGTTTGTATTATTATATTTTACACTTTTTCTATTATAAACAATTTCATTTTTTTCTTCTCAAACCGTGAAGTATACTTTAAAACTTCAAATCTTCAAATCGTTGGATTTGGTATGGTATTTACAGATAATAGTATATTATTCAACGGGGCATTTATTAAAACCTCATAGCACCGTTCATTTTGAATACACATTTACATTTTAGAATTTTAAGATCTTTGGCACAACTTTAAGATAATTATTTTTGAAAATTTAACAAACACAAATTGTGTTAAATACGATTATTTAAATAATAAAATCATTAGAAAAAAAAAGAAAAACTAAAAATTTATTATGCAGAATTATGAAATAAAAATAAATAGCAACTAAAATAAATCTTGATTCCATATTTATTAAAATGAAAACAAAATCCACGTTGACCGGGTAATATACAATGCTTTCCATTTCTGCATTCTGCGGTGCGCATTCTTATCCCGGATTGACTGTATAAGTATTCAAATAACGGTGACATAAGCTTTATAAAGCGGTGTATAGGAATATAAATAATTAATTAATTCATTAAATTATGTTTTAGCTAGTAAAATGGAATTCGATGCATTAAATTTCATAATGCATGTTATGAATTCGATATTGATGGCGATAGATCTGTTTATGGTTGCACATCCTATCCGCATTTTGCATTTTTACTGGCCAGTATTAAACGGAGTATCCTATATCATTTTTAGCATAATTTATTATTTAGCTGGAGGAATAAGCAAGTATGCACGAATAAAATATTATTTTTATTTCAGATTCTGTAGTTAGAAAACATCTCCCCTTCCCCCATGACCCATCAAAAACCAACAAAATCTACAGAATTCACCGTCTGTTAGGCGTAAAATTTTAATAAAAATAAAATTTAAGTAAAATTTCTAATTTCTTTGCTAAATGGTGACTAGTGTACACCGAAAAAAGGATTTATTTCAGTCAATGCAAAATTTATTTGTATCAAATAAATATATACTTGCTTTTAGATAAATATATAGGCTGATTTATTTTTCTATATTTTCTTGAAAGAAATAAAGGTTCGTAGGTCTAAATAAATCAGACAAATGCTTTATCGGGATTTTTATTATGAAATAATATTAAAGTAAAGTAAAAATTGTTGCAATACTTCATTCGATAGTTTAAATAGTGATATAGAAATTGAACAAAAAATTATATCATTAAAATGATTCCAATATTATCTATGGTCTAATTGTTCATATTTTGTGAGGAAAAACATATTTTTAATTTTAGAAAAAAGAAATTATTTTGAAATATATTATAGAGATACTAAAGACATATAAGTGGTCAATTTTTGGTAATTGTAACTTTGCTGAAAATAGGAATAAAATTTCGCAACCGCGGCAAGGCAAGCTTAATTTAATTTTTTATTAGCTAAAAAAGATATTTTAAAAAAACTAAAAAAAGTCAAATTAGTGCTCGAAAAAGATTAATTATTATTGAAATTATGAAATATTGTTAATATCTATACATTTTTAAACGAATGAACTCGCAAACCCAAAAGCAAAAGTATTTTTAATTATTTTTGAAAAATATAGTAATGCTTTTTAACCCTCCAGCAGACGGGTGTGGTCCATCGGTTCGTGCAATTTACAAATATCATTATAAGTTAATAAAAAAAATTCTTTCGCGTACGAGCCTTGGTACATTTCAGGAATGTAAAAAGACAAAATAAATAAACTTTGCAAATAAATCAAATTTCCTGATAGACCACACCCGTCCGCTCGGGTAACTTTCTGTAAGATAGTTAAAATTGAATCTTTTGTTTGTAAAGGATATTTTTAATGTTTTTGAAATATTAATATTCAATATTGATGAAAAGAAATTTAGAAAATTTTTTTACCCGTGCACTAGAGGATGTTTATAGTAAAACTGTAGTTGAAATAAGCGTGAAATGTAATTTAAATAAATTTGATCAAAAAGTGTCGGAATATGGTACGTCTAAATTTGGTAGATTTACCTCACCTCATGTATTTACAAATTAATTTGGGTTTCCGATAGAAATCGTATAGTTTTCAAATTAATATGTTATAAGGCCACGTTTTAGGATAATTATTGCCTCCGGGCACAAGATGTTTTTTTCTATTTTTTGTCGAGTTCAACTTATCACTGTAATATTTATATTTCAATACCATTTAATTTGCAAAGACGGTTCCCGAAAAAAAAATGTTTTAGTAAATTTCAAAATATTTTTTCCCATTTTTTTCCCTTGGTTACTCGGCTATAGTCTTTGATGGGTTACGGGGAGATGAATTTAATATTGTAAAAAGAATAAAAAATTAGTTGGATAAGTTTCGAATAGTATGAAGAGGTATATTAATTTTTAGGGATGGAACCAATTACATATATCCAATATTAAACTGGAGCAAGCCGGGAATGACAATAATGGTTTGTGTTGTAATAATAATATTTATTATAGTGTTGCATTGTTCGGTGTATGGCATTTATTTATTACGTAAATTTGTTGTTTTCAAACTGAAATCACGTAACGGAAAAATGAAACAACAATCGCCGAGCGAAGAGGTGTACAATAATCCAGTATTCGATGTATGACGTAGTTATTAAATTGATATAGCAGTAATTATTAATAATAATAATAACGAATAGAATAAAGATTGAAAGGAAATAAAATGTATAGAATTGCTCATTTTTTCTAAGTTAGCTATAGTTAAATTATAACGAAACCTTTGTTTATACTGCAGTGTCTGCTGTACCGGACCAGGTTATTTGTATGTAGGTCAGAAGAAAATACAGTATTATTAAATTATTGCGATAGTTTTAATGTATTTTTGGTTAAATGGAGTTTTAGAAGGTAAAAAAATAAAATGGTAAATGTGAAAAGCAGTTAAGTACCTTTGTAGAAATAGAAAGCGATCGATAATGAAATGGATGCAATTGAAATAATGTAAAATGTAGGTACCTATACCTACCTCTTTTGGAGAATAATAATTATTATTGTACCGGACATGTTGATGACAGAAAAGAAGAGTCGGAAATCTCATTCTAGCACAAAAGAGTAGCGTTGTGACCTCTCCCTTGCGAGTGCCAATCCGACAAGGTTCTTGTCCCGTTGGTGTTCTGTCTTTGTTGTACAAATTAATATTGTGTATATCAGTGTGTAAAGAAAAAGCGAACGAAGTCGATCGTTGCAAATCGCTGGTGCGGCACAGGCAGTGGAGCGAGCCGGGGAAAAGCTGGTGCTGCTGCTACTTACTACCATAGCAACAACATGCAACACCAGCAGAAGTGCAGTGCTCATTGACGAGAAGTGCATGTGTTAGTCGCGATCATATTACGCGAGGCATCCTTGAACCCGGCGGCCAAGCGCCAGCCTTTTTGATATGATGGTATACCCGGACCCGCAGTGGAGCTGCCCCACGTCGACGATGTTGCAGTTATACGATGATATTGGTTATCGTGGTAAGTTAATAATTTGAAGTGCAAATTATTATAAAAGTCAAGTTGGTGTAATATTAGCTACCCAATCGGCTACGGCTACGGCTACCTCGGAGACTTTAATATGCGCGTACAATACGAACCCGTCGAATGTGCAATCGCGCGATAGTTGGTTACAAGAAAAACTTTTAATAATTATCTCCAGACGACTGCACCCGAGTTGCTACTAAAACAAAACGGTGCACTTAGCAATAATATGCAATATGCACCGTGTAATTAAATTAAAATAACTCGAGCCCGTCCAACTGCGGGTGGGAGTGACACCCATAATGTATCTTATAATATGTTTGCGATCTGTAACAGTGGGCGAATCGTGCGGGGAGTAGACCATCTCACATGACATAGCGAGACGGCAAAAAGTTGTGTATGCAGCATAAATTTACTTTGAACTGTAACTTGGACCATTAAAAGTTTAAAAACTCGCTTCGAGCAGACTCAAAAGTTACCGCCGAATTCACTAGTACCTACCTACCTACCTATCTACTACCTATTATAAATCGTCGATACTTTGTTTCGACGCTCGATCTTATAAAAATAACCAGCACCTCCCTACTATGTACCGCCAATGATAATTATTATCTCTGTTAAAAGTTAAATTTAGTCAGTTTTTTTTCTTCGATCGACCTACTACGCATAGGCGTGCATGTGGTTATCGGTTGCGATAAGTAGGCATACCAACCAACCCCAATCTATCCGTCCGTTATAATAAATAGCTTAAATAAAATAATAATTAAAATAGATAATAACAAATAGGTTTGTTTTCCGATTCGGCAATGCGAGCAGGTAACGTAATCTTATGTAAACGAATGCACTTCAAAATTGTAGATTATTGTTGCAGTTAACGTGGTGGAGGCGCTCCAAGAGTTTTGGCAAATGAAGCAAGCACGAGGTGCGGACCTTCGTAACGGAGCCCTCGTTATCTACGAATCCGTTCCTTCCAACTCTCAACCTTACGTTTGTTACGTGACCCTTCCAGGTGGCTCATGCTTTGGAAGTTTTCAGGTATGTCTAACTAACTTTCGAATTTATCAACTCAACACCCCTAGTAGGTGGTTAGCACTTTGTCCTTCATTTATTTATTTACTTATTTAATTTTTTTTTCTATTTTTCTCCACAGAATTGTCCCACTAAAGCAGAAGCACGACGCAGTGCGGCCAAAATAGCCTTAATGAATTCCGTATTTAACGAGCATCCCTCTCGTCGCATATCCGACGATTTTATAGAAAAGGCGGTCAACGAGGCGCGATCCTCTTTTAAGGGAGATCCAGAAGAAGCCGACAATCCCAACACGGGAATCGGCGCTTTTCGCTTTATGTTAGAGTCCAACAAAGGTCGAACGATGCTAGAATTTCAAGAGCTCATGACCGTTTTCCAACTTTTACATTGGAACGGCAGTTTGAAAGCTATGAGAGAGCGTCAGTGCAGTCGACAAGAAGTGGTTGCACACTACTCCAATCGCGCACTCGACGATGACATGAGATCTCAGATGGCCTTAGATTGGATAGCACGCGAACAAGAATGTGAAGGCGCTCTACGTCGCGAATTGAGTCAATCCGAACGTGAATTGGAATCGGCTCGTCTTGCCGGACGCGAATTGCGATTTCCAAAAGAAAAAAAGGACATCCTGGTTTTGGCGCACAGTCAAGTAAACATGAGCTAACTGACTCGATAGTGTCTACTTACGTGATAAAGCGCCAAATTAATGATGCACCAGGCCAGTCCTTGTATATTGTATTATAGTAGGTATACTTACTTAATGTTTTGCATCATTATTATGTTAATGTTACATGAGACTGTTTTTGTTATTTAAAATTGATTATTATACTTTATGTTAATTATGTAAAATGTAAGTTTTGATTGCCATTGTTTAGTTTTTGATAGATCTCTTGGTACAGTACTGACTTTTGTCATAAAATAACTTACTGTGGTATGTAGCATTGAGACGCTATTACTTAAATTATTATTATTTTTATTTTGCTATCATTTTGTAGTTGCTACAATTGATTTATTTATAATAATCGTCTAATAAAAATTGTTTTATTATAAATACATAAATTATTACTCGCAATAATTCTTATTCGCTTTCTCAAATTATCTTACGTATCGGTGCAAAAGGCTTACGTTCATTTTTCGAAAACGTTTAATTGTAAATCGTAGATCTGTCACGATTTTTAATTATAAAATAACTGTAAACGGAAAATACTTTTAAGACCAGTGATTTTATATATTTAATTATGTTTTTATCTATATTTTCCTAACAGAAAATTACTGCTTAAGAGGGAATTTATTTCAAGAGCCAATAGGTGGTGGGACTACAGAAAAACATACAAAATAATTTAATTTTTACTAAAGCAACGAATGACGGTTTTTCTCGAAATTGCTCGAAATAGCTTGTGTTTGTAATTTATATGAATTCTGTCTGGCAAAAAAAATATATCAACACAAGTTATTTAATTTCCTACTTCTTACGACAAATAGGAAAATTTCTCTTCTCAAATTTGCAAGTGCAGTTTTCAATTTTATCTAAACTAAAATAAAGGATTTCTCTTGCTTGTACAGCAAACTTCAATCAGTACCACACCTAAATTTCCTTTTGTTTTACACACCGACTGCGAATTTAAACGCCTCAAGCTCAATGGTAACCCTGGATTATAGTCCAATAAATAAGAAGTTCTTACAGTCGGGTTGATAAAATTCGATGATTCGAACGATATTCCGTAAACTACGAATTCTAACTTAATAAAGTTGTTAAGCCACTAAATTTGGAAATACAACCTCTATAAGTTAAATATCTTAATGTTTGAATATTTCTTTATTTGTTTGTTATTAATCTACACCACAAGTCGCAGCCAGCTAAAATTTTGTACGACGGATTAACTTATTTTTTAGCCACTCTGGTTCGGGGGTTCTAGGATCCGTGGTCGAAAGTCTGCAAATCTTTTTTAAAAAGTTTTAAAAATACTAAAGATTGAGTTTATGCAAACATGTAGGAATTCTAAGAATTCTATTGGTGGGTAAATGGATCTTGCTTTAAACCACCAATAGAATCGTTAGAATTCTTAGATAAAATTAAACTTCATTAAATGCATGCATAAACCCACCATTAAACGACATCTGATTTGATACAAAAGTGAGCATAAGCATTCTCGTTATCAAATCGTCCAGTAAAAGAGAAAAGTTCCCTTTGAGTAAAGTGGCTTCCGATAAATTGAATTTCGATTAGTGTTAAATTGAAATTCCCAAGCGTTATGCAACCAAAGCTACCAAGTTAACGAAATACTGGTAGTGTCATCTGCAGTAGAGCGAATAAATTTAGTTAATATCAACCTCGTATCAACCATACGCCCCCCATAAAATTGTAATCTAACGTCGTGTGTTTGTGAGGTGTTTATAAATTCTGAGCTTTATTCTTTTCGGCGTTTATTTTCCAACGAAATTTTCAGGTTTTTCGATTGTATTTCATAGGTAGTTACAATACCTGCGCAATTATAAATATACTTGTGTAGAGTATGATTTAACCATAAACATGACAGTTGATTTTAATGACTACTTTTGGGTGAGTATTTTATCAATTTATATAAATCAAGTGATTTTTTTTAACAATTACCGACCATTTAGTATTGCGTATATTATTACTCACTTGTTTTTTAAAATACCAACCAACACATCTAATCTTGCAATTAAATTAATTTATCTTAACGAATTTCGATTTAATAAAGCGCTTGTTCGCTTTTTTTATCATGTTAGTTAACTTTCTTTTGTAATTGCTTTAATATTTTGATTTTTCAGGGGGAGAAAAACAATGGGTTCGATGTTCTATACCATAACATGAAATATGGATTGGTATCGAGTAAAGAATTGGCAGAATTTTTCCGAGAAAGGTATTTCATTATTTTACTAAATCCAATGTCAACAGTTTATTTATTGATTGTCATTTAATTGTAAGGTTGAATACCGAAGAAAACAGCTCGAAAGCTTTTACAAAACTTGCTAAACAAGCCGGAAGTGGTTGCATGAATGGTACTTTTGCACCATTATGGCAAGTCTTGAAAGTTTCTGCGGAACGTCTTTCATCGCTTCACATGCAAATGGTACAAAAGGTAGCAAATTTGGTTAAGGAGATTAATAAATACGCAGAAGATTTACATAAAAAGCACAAATCGGTAAGCGAACCCAAATTATAATCTTCCTGTCTTTTTTGTACCTCTGCATTATTTATTTTTTTACAAAACAGTGTGTCATAATTTTAAATCAAAATAATCCGAGCATCTGTTATTCTTAATTTTAGATAAAATGGCAATATTATTTGTAAAGCCCAAATCTATTTGTGTGTGATGTCATCAAGATTTGAAATATTTGTTTGTTTATTTATTTTCAAGTTATTTTTGTAAGTTTGTTGAATTTATTAAAACTTAATAGGTCAAGGAAGATGAATCAGGAACTTTAGAAGCCGTTCAAACGATACAATCCACAACATTATTAGTTCAAAAGGCTAAAGATGCGTATCTTCAAAGATCTCTCGAAGTAGACAAATTAAAAAAAGAAAATAACAATCCAAAAGAAATAGAAAAAGCAGAAATTAAATTAAAAAAAGCTCACGAAGATTATCGATCGTATGTCGAAAAGTACAACATCGTTAAAGAAGATTTTGAACGTAAAATGTCGATAACATGCAGACACTTTCAAGAGCTCGAAGTATCACATTTAACTCAAATGAAAGAATTTTTGAATTCTTATTCCCAAGTGGTACAGTGGACTCACGATCAAATGGGTCAAGTGCATACCGAATTTAAGAAGCAAAGTGCGGAATTTACAGTAGACCGATTACTTGAGCAGTTTGCTTTAAATAAGTACACGGGATTAGAAAAACCTGGTAAGGATGATAATAATTGTACTCTCTTAATTATCAGAATTAAAGTAGGTAATATATTACTTAAATATTCATTAATAGAATAAGGTTCAAAGTTAATGAGATATTGCAATAACTTATTTTTAAACAATTTAGAATTATTGACATATATTGTCTTTAATTCTTCTAGCAAGAAATAATAATATATGATTTTATATACCAGTGGTTTCCGAATAAGGAATTTATAAAGGGCTACGTTTCCGCATTGAAAATAAAAGGATACTCGCAAACTTTAGCTTTTGGTTTTCTGAATGACAAAAATTGTGTATAAACTAACTCATTCTTAAAACAATTTTTATTATACAACAAGTTTGTTTAAAAATTTACATTAATTGTGCAATTATTATAATTTTACTATAAATATCACGTTTAAAGAATATGTTAGCCCTACATGCATACGTCGATTAAAATCACACCACTGAATACGTCGGGCCTAACAGGTCCTTAGCTCTAAATCTATGAAGACATGGATAATTCAGAAAAATAAAATAATTTTTAAATATGATATGATATATTAAACTTAATAAAAGAAACGAATTGTTTAAAAAAATGAACAAATTAATTAAGAATTATTCAATAAATTAACATTATCTGAATTCTAGAGGAACTCGGACACTATAATATATTATTGTATTATATTCCCAAGTTATTTTGCGAGAACTGTACATAAGTGGTTATTACCAGCCGAAAAATAGCTATTTACAGGAGAGCAACGAAAATGTATCCTTTATGTAATGAGTAAGCATATTATGGCTTATCATAAGTTGCAAAAAGACGAGTTCTGGTAGCTTACAAATTACATAAAGAATTGTTTTAGTGCATCATTTTCGGTCTGATAAATTGTACAGAAAATGATACTTTTGTTGGTCTTGGAGGTTGAAGCTTATAATTGATTGGAAGTCGATTACCGCCTTAATAATATTTAATTGTAATGTCAGTGAATAGGATAAGTCTACGAGACTCAAGGCACTTCTATTGGCAATCCATTCAACTTTTTAAAATTTTCTAAACACTTGTCATTTTTTTTATTAATGATACAGTGAAATTTATTTAAAATGTTTTTTTTTTGTATTCATATAAATGTTTACTCGGGACTGTTAGGCCCACAGTATGCTGTGTAGATTTAAAGGTGGAAAACAGTCAAGGACAACTTGGTTGAAAACTTTGGAAACCACTGTATACTTTTATAGTACACTCTGTATACTCGGAATAGCCATTCAATTGTAGTAAGAATGAAAAATTTGAGAAATAAAAAAATTTTACTCAATACATTTTTAACCAATTATTTTTAGGATTAGTTGATGTGGAAGAATCGTTGACATCACCTTTACAGGAGTCGGAACAAATTAAACCAACGAAGCGAGAAGGTAATCACACTGCAGGCATACCGACAACACAGGCTATGCCAACACATGCCAAATCATCCCGTCGTACAACCTCCCTTCTTAATCTCTTCATGTCTAACTCCCAGGGTACGTGACACTAATATGCTTGACCATAGTTGCTTGTAATCCGGGCTTGGGACCTTGTTTACAGGATCTCGTGAAAGCAAAATTGGACCTTGCAGTGCTCCGTCTAGTCCCACAAGTCCAGATGAAGATCAACAAATGACACGACAATCTAATCGAGGATCAAAATGTAAAATTTTTCTTTTTAAGCTGTATCGTGCATGTGCAGTGATATCGGCAATTTTGGTGGTGGTTCCTGGCACGTTTTTTTGATTGATTGATTGATTGATTGGTTGGTTCATTAGCTAGGTGTAGTGCTTCTATTCTGTAATTCCTCACCTGCACCGTATTTCCTTTCGGCTGTGTTGGCAAATGCCACTCTTTATGTTGAGCCAGTTTTTTTATTTAATTTTATTTATGTACTTTATATTACTATTAATAAATCTATTGTTTCCTATTATTTTTATCCTGCCTAAGTATCTTTCACTCTATTTTTGTAATACTCTATGTTGATACCTTCCAGTCATTATTGAGAATATTTACAGGGTTTTTGAAGAGCAGAAGAGATAAAGCTAAACAAAAGAAAGCCAAAAAGAAAAAAGATAGTTGTGATAATACAAGTAATAAGGAAGAAAAATCAGATTTGTAATTGTCTTCTCTTTTTTGTATTACTTTGTTGTGTTGCTATTTTAAACTGTTTTAGAGAAGAAAAGGAAGATGTTAATAAGGGTCGAGTCGTTCAAGAAAATGATCAAGATACACCTCAACTAGACGAGGACGGTTATGTTATAAGACAAAATCCTACACAATCGTGGACCAACGATAAAGGAAGCTTCTATTCCAGTTCCGATTCTGATTCAGGTTTACTAATATACATACATTTTTTAATATATTTTTAAAGCAATTATCGTAGATGATGAAAGAGAGCGAAAATTGCATGTCGAGATTAAACCTTTAAATAATGGTACGGCACCTATGTCTGCTTCGGTAGACGAATTAAGAGCTACCGTAGGAAATTTGTATTTGTCACCTTTAAATAGTGGCATAGGTGGACGACGTGGATCTAATAATGAAGGTCAAGATTCGATAATGAAACGTTCTCAATCTGTATCGCAACAACTTGGTAAACCTAGTGGGGATTTATTAGGACTTAATTTATTTCAAAGTCCTGTTGCTTCCAATGCTTCTACACCAACTACTTCACACCCATATGCACCATTACAAAGTCCTTCACAACCAACACTTAATTCTCCTACACTTTCGACATCTTCTAAATATGCAGGTAATTTAATGTTACAAATATTTAGTATTATACCATCATAAAGTTGTATTAGCTTAATAATTATATAGGTTTTAAAATAATTATATTTTTTCTTTAAATCTCTTTAAAAATTCATTGTGTATGTGTGCGTATGTATGTTAATTTTAGTTAAATATATAATTTTAAAAAAATCAAAAATTTGTGGACTAAAATCATTATTTAGTTTAGAGTATTAATTATTTAACAATAAATGTGTTGTGTAAGTGTTATTTTTATATTTTTGACAATTATAACAATTCAGATTTAGGAGACTTATTTAAAGAAGTTGGAGATATACAATCACCACCTACTACAGGTATGGCTAAATCGTTTCGACAAACTCCTACACCGACATCGACGTCTGGATACATGTCCATTCCAAGACCTCCCTCTAGGAGATCTGAAACGGGTCCTCGAGGACACATCAGTCCATCGTCTATTTCAAGAGCAGATAGTGTGGGAAGTTTAGAATTTAGAACTGCTTGCATTCCAGTTGGTGTATCGAGAGGCCCATCTCCATTAACTATTGGGATGGCCGATACAATTCCTTTAGCAGTTGCCTTTCATGAAATTGTACATTCGTTTTTTAGGGGAACTGACGAAACCAAGTAAGGAAATAAGTAGAAGCTCGATTCTGAGAACACAAAAATCCAAAGGCATGTTCAAACTAGCGCTGTTCACACTAACGGGGGTGTAGAAATCCAGTGTTTTGTGTAATGACAAGAATAACATACTAACATGAAATAAAAATATTACACTATCATCTCATCACCATCATGTATTTCTGTCATTTAAACACGTGTACCTTTATTTTATATTTAATCAGGTACAAGTGATAGCAAGTGAGTGGTAGATATCGAGATATTTAATACACAACATTAACAACCGTTAACTTTCGCTGATCACATTATCCAGTGTAATAACGTTCACATTACCGAGTAGCTATAGAAAACATCGGGTGTTCACAGGACCGAGATGTTCATAAATACGAATGTTCACATTATCGAGCTTCTACTGTACTTTAATTGTGCAAACACATAATTACATAAACAACATTTTTAGATGTCAAATTAAAATGTCTGGCGATATGATGCTATCCTTTCCTGCTGGAATTGTCGCCGTTCTAGCTAATAATCCAAATCCTGCCAAGTTAGCCTTTTGTGTTAATAATACACAAAGATTGAATAGTATATTACCAAACAAACAATTAGTATCTATGTAAGTATATCAATATTTTTATTAAATAAATTAAATAATAAATTTGGTTTTAGTGATAATAGTCAATGCATATCGGACAGTTTAGTTTTAGAGTTTAGCATGCCTGCTTTAAGTGCCCTATTGAAACGACAGTCTGAACAAAATCCGAGTGCTTCTTATTTCAATGTAGAAATATTGAAATACAGGGTATGTTTTATATTTTGGATTATTTTAGGTTGGATTTCACCATAAGCCACAAGAGAAAAAAATTTCATAAATTCATATGATTTTCAAAATACACCGTTATGTTTTTTTTCTATTTTTTCCAGGTGTGGCTTACCACGTCATCAAAATAAAACCTCTTTTTAATAGAAACTGACTTTAAAAAAAATGACTTCAAAATTATAAATAAAAACAATTTGGGTTGTCACTTGAATAATATTTTGTAGTTGAACATAACTTTCAAAAATCCACTACAATGATTTGTTATTGTTTAAAATTTCACCTAACTTGGTCGTCATGGCTAATGTGGCTAATTTTGTTAAAAACTAGGAGTATTTTTTTATAATTGTTTCAGTTCTATCTTTTTATTATTATTGTCCATGCTATAAACCGTTCAGGTGCTTCTAATTTTTTTTTTGTGTATTAACGGTGTTGCACGTGTACTAAAACCTGTTCAAACACCAACTACACAAGAGGAAAAAACTTTAACTTAAAAGTGCAACAGATATGACGATTTAGGACACACATCCTAGTTCGCCCCTTGGCGCCTTAATGGTTTAAGTACTTGAAACCCTGAATTATACTTGGGAGATCTCGAGTTTGGTCCTCATGGTAGCTAAATTTTTATATAGCATCATTTAATGTTATAATAATGAATCCCACATAATAAGCTGCACCACTAATTTGCTATTACACTTTATTTCTTCAGTGCAGTAATAATAATAATTTAACTTGTTTTTTTAGATTAAACCAAAACCAGGAGCAAATTCTTGTCCATTTCAACTAGTAGCATACTGGAAATGTGAAAAATCTCACACGGATCTAAAGATAGATTATAAATATAATTGTCATGCTATGAATTCACCTTCTCCATTATTAAATGTAAATGTTCTTGTACCTGTAGATGGTAACGTCAAAAGCATACAGTCGAAACCGAATGCTCAATGGTACTTACGTTTCTATATGATTCTTTAAAACAGCGTTTTTCAATCTTTTAAACTACAACCTCTTACAAATAAAACAGAATTTACTCTCTTGTGATCCTCCTGCCTCAATTTCTACTGATAAAATTTAATTAATAGCAATATTTAGTTGTCATCGATTAATAAATTCATCTATTATGTTATTTATTTCCAAAATTTTTTAGAAATTGAAATAATCTCTTGAATTTTAAGTAAAATGTGAATTAAGATTTGGGAAAGAAGGAACTTAAGGGTAGAATTTAGAGTAAATAATCAATTTTATTGGTTGTTTTTCATAATAGCACTTTTTGTTTGAAAATCGCTGCTTTAAAATGTAATGGGTACGTTCGAATAGAAGTTTCAAATACTCCGCGTGTGCTCAATTTGCTTAGACCATGTTTTATCAGGTTTTTGTTAAAATTAAGCGCATCTTCTACAATGCTCGGAACGCCTGATGATGACATCAATACTTGATCAAATTTCTACTCGAACGCACCCAATAACACCACTGCATTACTTTTATTCATTATTATGATTTTATTATTTTCATTGTACCTTGTAATTTTGTTAACTTGGACGATATTGCAAAAGCATTTAAGAAAAAGTTAATCTTGTTTTTTGCTGATATTTCGCACAACTTCACTGAAACACCCTGTAGAATAAATATTTTGTAATACTTTTTAGGTCACCTGAAAATAATCGTATTTTGTGGAAGTTTACGGAATTATCTCAACATTCTGATAATAATGGAGTTGGTTCTTTGTTGGCACGTCTGGAGTTAGAATCTGGACCTAACACACCTACAACAATTTCGACACAATTTAATTGTGAAGGAACTACCCTGTCTGGAATTGATTTTCAATTAATAGGAAATGGTTATCGTCTTTCTTTAGTTAAGAGGCGTTTTGTTTCTGGAAAATATATATGCGATGGTGATCCAAAGTACAGTAGTGGAACACCTACGTTACCTGCAAATACAGAAACGGAATCCTAGCATTTTTGCATATCAATTTTTTTTTTGCTTTTTTATTTTATTGTGTTTATGTAAACTGTTTATGAATATTTTTCATGTTATCATGCCTATATAGTCTATGATGCTATTTTATAACCAATAACTTAAGTAAATACAATTACAAAGTACAAAATTATTTTTATTAATAAATAATGCTAAGAGCCATTTTTTCAATGCTTTGTTGAACTCCGCTTAGGTTAAAAGGATAAAAAGTAAAAATTGATAGTTTGACCATTGATTGAAAAAATGACCATAAAATAGTGGTATTTACAATTGGTGACTAATTGCTCATAACAGTATTTGCTGGTAGCTTCAATAAACATTAATCACTGCAAAAATTTTAAAAACTAATATTTTGTTCAGTATTTTAAGTACTAATAATGATTTCAGACTTTGCAAGGTTTTCAATCACTTCAGTTATCATTTTATGTATTGCTTTCGAGCTGCACTTTTGGGCAAACCAAACACAAAAAACGTGTTGTAGGCAATCATTCATCATTCCCGTGTGGTGTTTGAACAATAAATTACGGACTATTTATTCAGAATCGTTTATACGTACAATGTCTGTTTGCACCACTTATAATTAAAACTTAAGTTTGAAATCAACGCTTAGAGCAATTACATTTTTCATATTTAAATAATTAAGTATAACTACTATTAATTTGTTATACACTTACATCTTGTGAAGTAAGCTTGAATGCGTGAGCTTCAATTTTAGCTTGCAAAATTTTTTCGTTTCAAACATGAATATTTATACTGATTTATATTTTCTTTCAGTGGTCGTATTGTTAATTCTAATCATTAAATTTTAAGAAAATATTTGGAAAGTTCCAAAATTAAGAAGTTACAAACATAGGTTTGAAAAGGAAACCAATTTCGACATCTTAGTAGCAACGAAATGCAATCGTCAATTTAAGTGTACGCTCGGTGGTATTTTCATTGCAAATTTGTTTATAACATTAATTAACGTTTATTATTTAAAAATTACAAACAATAAATAAATTTATCGCATTGTAATCCAACAAAAAAAAATAAACAAATAATAATATTATATACGACTATCAAGGTTGAACAAATAAATATTGTGAAATAAATATAAACAAAATCCGGTGAAAAGAGGAAAAACCCATGAATTACATTTTGAAAAAATGAAAGAACATCTTGTGATTATATATTGATAAATAAATAAAAAATTAAGAGGAAACAAAAGTGTAAGTTAATCCGGCACTGTCATGTCTTATCAAATATTTTTAATTCATATAATATTTTAGATTTTAATCAAGCGAAGTATATAATATTGTATTGTCAATTTAATCATTTTAAATTGTAAAGTTTATTTAATAAAATTATATACTTTTAAATTTTGAGTTTGTTCCCAATTCTGTTGACGCCCACAATTAATTTACTATTAATTAAAAAGTAAAAGAATTAAGTTCAAAATTAAATACGTATCATGTGCAAATAATTGCAAATCAATCTTATTTAAAAAATTGTAAGGTTGTTGTTTGAGCGACGCCGCTGATGTCGATATTACAGTAATTTTCAATGTACCTGTTACTCGATTCTGATTGGTTATTAGCGTTCTGTTGGTTAGTGTATTCGCTGTTCCGTTAGTTGATTCGGTTAAATTTTCTATAGTAAAACAAAACGTTCAGTCATTTGTGTTTATTATTGGTAATTTTTTTGTTGGAGTACATAGCTCCATTTGATGTATGTCCTATGAAATAAGTTAGTTATAGTTGAAATAATTCCGGGTAGACGTTAAATGTGTGAGTTTTAAATTTCGTTTTACAGTTTGATTTTCTTTACATTCAAAATGGCTGGCAATCACAATTGGAGCCCACCTAAATCGTAAGTTGATAAAGTGGCTATACTATGTTGTTGTTTCAAACTGAATTTATAGTAAATCCGGCTACATTTTCATTTAAAAAATTATCAAGTTTAATTTTTTTGTGAAAACTGTATGTATGTAATTGTGTTTGTGTGTACATGATAAATTTGGTTAACGGATTTTTATGAGTAACAACTTACTACTTACTCCACTTTATGTGAGGAATTTATGGATTTATTTTTAATATCGACAAGCAAACGTTTAACGTAAAACTTGGCGCTCTTATACCATCACTAATGTAGTTTATTGTTAATTCGGTTTAACAGCTGATTAAGATTGAGTGGCTAAAACGTTACCCAATGTACAGTAAGATTCTTAAATTGAAACGCTATTATATTATTATAACTTACTTCTTACTCCTCAAAATATGTGAAGAATATAATTCATAAGAACAACTGTTTGAATAAAAAACAAGTAAGTATTCAGTTTTCGGCGTATCGCATTAATTTCATTCTAACCAACTTCCAGTATCTCAATTTTACCACCAAAAATTATGCATTAAGAAACGTTGATGGTTGTCACGTTTAAATTTTAACTTGTTTATTAATGGGTATAGGTACACCCTTTTTTCAAAATTTACAATAAACAAACCTATAGTTTTTACGAGTCCATGTACACACAATTTTATAAATTGACTATGATAACGCAAAGTGTTCCATAAAAGTCACATTATTATATAAAAATTCTTATCAAAATGAGACAAACTTTGTCCTTTATCGAGTAAAGTTTCTTTTAGTCTCCTGTGATTAATTAATTATGAACGCAGTACAAACATAACAAAATGGATATTATTTTGATTTAGATTTTTTGTGTTTATCGGTTTACGGGAATTTTACAGTACATTTTTGTTTTCTTATGTAAAATAAAATTTATTTTTAAAAATGTTGTTTTACTTTTAGCTTATATAAACCAAACGAAGCCGAACTTCAATGTCAATCATCTCACCAAAAAAAATATCAGGATTCGGCTTCTAAGTCTCACTGTTCTGAACCATACGGGAACATGAATACGCAACCAAATGTTTCTTACAGAGGAGAAACTTTCCACAATCCAAATAATATTTTACCTCGATCTAAGAAGTATAATGGTACAGAAGGATTACCTCGACCAATTATAAAAACAAATCCAAATGGTCCATCACATACCGTTACTTCTGGAGTGGAGTGGGCAAACGCACCAGAATTTATTCCTAAAGGTTCAAATAAACCTAAAAGTTATGCCGAAGTGGTAAATCCGCGAAACGAATTATCTAACGGCGAAAGTTCAAAGCAGACCTTATGTCCATATTTAAGACGCACGAGTTTATGCCGATTGACTCCTCATTGCCCTTACATACACGGAGACATATGCGAAGTGTGCCACGAACCTGCCCTTCATCCTACAGATAGTCAGCAACGCAAATTACATCATGATCAATGTCTAGAACATCATAAAAAAGAAATGGAATTAGCTAATGCTATAAACCGCTCAAAAGACAAATCCTGCGGAATTTGTTTTGAAGTTGTGATAGAGAAACAGCATCACGAAAGACGCTTTGGAATACTCCCTCAATGTAATCATTGCTTTTGTCTCACATGTATTCGTACCTGGAGACAAGCTCGTCAATTTGAAAACACAGTTGTTAGGTAAAGCTTATGCTTTTTTGCACAAATTACTTTTTATTATTATTAATAATATTTATTTTAGAGCTTGTCCCGAGTGCCGAGTAACCTCCGATTTTGTTTGTCCAAGCTTATATTGGGTTGATACCAAGGAAGAAAAGGATAAGCTAATAGAAAATTACAAAAATGCACTTGCGGAGAAAGAATGCAAATATTTTAGACAAGGCCAAGGAAGATGTCCGTTTGGTAACAAATGCTTTTATTTGCATGCATTAGCTGACGGAACTAAGACTGATGTTGGACCACCACCACGTCGTAGACGTAACAACAATCCTCATCGCTATCGGTTAGAGCGAGATTTGACCGATACCCTTCAGGTTAGTTTTGTTTTGATTTTGTACTCGAAAAGGTTTTAACTTTGACATTGTTTTAGCAATTGTTTCTGTTGGATTTTACGGATGACACTCCACATTATTTATACTCGGTTGCTGATGATATTGAGGAATTCGTAGAATTCTTTTCCGATTCAGATGATTCAGAATGGTCTGATTATGATTTTCTGTTAGATTAATATTTGATTGTTACCACTATTATTATCTGTTAATGTTTGAATATTTCTCTTTAGTTTTACTTTTTTATTTTATGTAACAAACAATTAATAGTACTTGCTGTGAAGTTAATAGAATGTGATCTTATCATATTTTGAGGCATTTAATACGGTAATAATGAATTCGTTACATTTCTAAGGTTTCTGTAAATACAATAAAGTATGAATTTTTATATATACATATTTTGGGCAACACGAGTGATAAACGATAGCAGCCTGTTTTTAATGTTTATAAAATCGGAATTGTAGTAACTTAATGCTTTAAGTGTATATTTTGATTAGTGGAGTAATAGTGGGGAACTTGATATCTGCTAGTTTTATATAATCAGTAAATCAATACCCTCGACTGCAACAGTTACCTTAGATAGTAATATAGTTCATATTATATAAATCTTCTTTAGTACCAGTAAAACATAATTTTTAAGTGTGTATTTTACATATTTTTAGTTTATATAGAAATGTGAAATATATTGATTGTTATTCAACTTCGTGTTAAAATATATGTAATAAATTACAATTTCGGTGGTTAATAGGGAAAAACAATGATTTGTTACTTTTCTCTATTGGTTTGTCTATATTTTATCTATTTTTTTAAACTGTTACTAAGTAAATCTTTTACCGATAATTTATATTCAAAATTGTTCTATTATATTGCAGCAATAAAATGTTCCCAATACATTGTTTTTGCAAAACCACAAAGTTACATGCAGTATTTAGAGATTGTAAGGTACAAGCCCATTGCTGTACGATTTGGATATTATTTATTTAAAAACTTTTATAAAAAATCTGCAACAACAGCTACATACTTTACAATGCTGGGTTTTACCCTTTTTTAAAAGACATTTTGTGTTTGTTTTATAAATGCATAATCGAATGAACTTTTTATTTTTTACATACAATGCTTTACAGGCCTACTCTCTACCTAACAAATTTTTATTTATATTTTTTTCTGAGAATTCGTAATAATTCTTGTGACGTCTGCGGTGACTTCTGTTATAAAAATTTGTAAATAAAACATATGAAATGTGCTGAATACCAATTTTATAACTTTAAAATTTCTCAGGCTTAAAAGTATTGGCAACATTTTACTAATTGTTTAGAGAATAGGCCCGTTAATGTGATACTGTTTTGTATTTTTATTATGTAAATTTTGATGGGTTTAGTACTAAAATGGTGTATACTCGATTGAAATGTTTCTCTTAATCTTTATAATTAACTTTTAGAAAGTTCATTTCACCACTCAAGTTTTCAATCTTTAAATTGTCAATTTTACATCTTTCTAATGCTTAACTCTTCATATTTTTGTTAGTTATCAAGTTACCACACCTTTTTAAAACTTATTCGTTGTGCAAAACTTGATCATTTTGTTTTTTAATCTCAATAAAAAATTTCTGGTGTACTTTTGCCTGAATTTATATTTCGTGTTATTATTGTCTTACATGTATAGAATTAAGCCCCAGACAGGATTTGACCCATTTCGTGGCTGCTTTGTAAAAAAAGTAATTGTTTTTACAAAGTTCGGTATTCGCTGTTCTCGGTTGACGACTTTTTTTTATATTTGGAGTGGATATATCCTTAAATGGTTGAATGCTGATTTTAAATTATGTTAACAAAATCAAATTTTATGATTAACGTTATTAACATGTGATAGTTAACAATTTTTAACATGTTAAATGAAATTTAATTTATAACTTACTTATAAGGACTAAAACTATTTAATTTAATGATTATAATTTTTTACATATAATTTCATCTTTACATCTTAAAAATTTATGTAGATTTGTCCTGTATATTATACGAAATCTTGAAATTGGCTCAATCTAATCTAAACATTGTTATAATTAACGTTTCAAAGTGGTATTTTTTTGGTTTGTTTAGTCGACCGGTTTAGAAATTTTCAAAACCATTTTATTTATTCATTTTGGCATCAAGTAGGTATAATTTTATTTTTACAGAAGTCAAAAATAATTTCACTTATCAAATAGTATTGAATTTAATTTTTTTATATAATATTCCCGGTTTCGATAATTTGAATTTGAGATGTCTGATAAGAATCGGAAATTAGAAACATAATGTTGACAATATGTAACAAACTAGTATCATTCAATTAAATAGTTTTTGTTCTTATAAGGAAGCTGTCGATTGAATTTTAATTTCAATTATATCTAACGTTAAAAATTTAATCTTATAATCAAATCGATACCTCAATGCAATAGGATAACAAGTCAAAAAATGCAAAATTTGAGTTAGACATCATCTTATAGTCCTTGTTAAGATCCTATGTATTTCAATACAAAAACAATTTTAAATTTTTTTTTATAATAAATTTTAAAATGTCAATATCTCGTAACTATGAATTTTTAGTTGTTACCTTATTGAATTGAGGTATCGAAATTTAAATATTGTGATCGCAAGTGCTTTTCTTATTTTTGGCTGGTGTATACAAATTTTAGTTGGTGGCGTTGCATCCTACCAGTGCTAATAACATAGATAAAACTGCGAATTTGATCTGAGTAATGTGTGGCCTGCACACATTACTGATAGGTGAATGGAATCTGTTGGATTGTTATGTCATGATTTTCTCCGATCTATTAGGTACACGAAGTTCACAAGGTTTGCAGAAGACTACAGTGACATAAATTTTTTATTTCTTTTTCCAAAATAATTTTTTATACAGCTTCAAAATCAAAATATAAAATAATATCTTTTATTCGAGCTTTTAACGAGCTCATAAAAACAAAAATTAAGAGTGTAAAATTAAAGCTCGACCAAAAAATTCAAAAAACTATTAATTTAGGATAGGGATCGGCCTATGAAGCAATTTTACAGTACCCACCGTTCAAATGTCTAAATTCTAGATATTTGAATAACAAACACGTTTCAATTTGTGTTATATTTTTGAATTTATAAATTAAAGTATTATTTTTCAAAAGAATGTATGTTGCATTATTATTTTCATGTTTAAATATTACCCCTCCCTCCTCTTCATCCCACGGGACCTACCGAATTTTAGCGTTTCTGAAATATGCCCTAGTAAAAAAGGTTGTCGACCTCTGATCTGGGATATGTGTCTGCCACACAAACAAGGGTTGATCACCCCTTAACGACGTCGCTGGCTAGAATCTTAACCTGCTCAGTGGCGTTGCTAGAAGGTGGACGCGATCCAACCTTACTTCCAGTGTTGTAGTCCAGGTTTGTGTAAAATTGGAAATTTTATTTCGTATTTTTTACAAATCACTGTTCATATTTTATCTGAGAGATTTTCTTTCAACTTTTATCATTGATTATAAACCTATAAAGAACATATTTTTATAGTTTTTACAATAATGTGAATGTAACTGCAAAAATCGATTGATTCCTAAATTATTCGATATATAGAGTATAGAGTTTGCCCAAAGTTTATTCGCTTCGGACATCTGCTCCCGTCCTGATCTTTTATATTTTGAATTAAAATGGAAACGCTGGCCGCCTTGGCCCCGTTTCTTTAGAAGTAAAATAATGTTGTCCCTATTTGAGCCCTTTCGAGTTAACGAATAATTTTATTTTAGCATTAACCATACGGAGTATGCCGGTTCTTGAATTTTTGAACACGAATCTTTTCGATTGGCTATCTGTTTATATTAAAAAAATGACGCTCCGATTGGTTTGAGTTGGAAGTAAAAACGAAAGTTTCTGGAGTTCCCCATTTTGCATTTTGGGGGATAAACCGCCAGCCAAGTAAAAATTTATAAAAGGAGCCGAAATAAAGGTGGTTTTTGTGCTGAAGGCGCTCACGGATAATTTCTTATTTGCCATAAAGTGGAAACGCCAATGTTTAATAAAAAATTTTGAAATTGAAATTGTGTCGGTGATTTATAAATTAGTCATCGAGTAATATTGAGTGTGATTAATAGAGAAAAATTAAAATTTATCGGTATGGGCGTATACATTGTTCATTAATAAAAGACGCGTATAAAGGTGATTACGATTACGAGCGGCAGTGCCGAAGTGTTCCGGACGTTCGCGGATTTGTATTCGGTTGGTGCACGCCATAAGTTTTTAGTATTGTAAAACATTATAGCTAGTTTTGTGTGTATTCGCAATAGTCACAAAAAAGTTGTAAACATGACTTCCACAATGACAGACTTAACAATAGAAGAACGAAAAGAAATATACGAACAATTTACAGCGGTAAGTAATAATTTTTGTAAGTTACAATTTTTTTTAGATAAATGTGACACATGGATGTGTTACGCCCTAGTGACTGTAACACATCACTCGTTACCAGCATAAACATAGCACCGATATCATTTTAATTATTAATTTTTAAAAACAAATTATATTTACATTTAAACGTGCACTATTCGTTTTCGAATAGATTCGTACCTATATTACAAATGCATTTATTCATATTATTACTAAATGTGGCTGGTTTTCAATTTTATATGACTCATTGTTTTTTAAGTATACTTTTGCTGATTAAAACACGCATAATTAATTTTGAAATTTTAAACATTCTTAAACAAACAATTCATTATTGATCGGCATTTACACCTATTTTTTTAATTCTCGTTTGTCTAATTGCAAAATAATGAAATGTTTGCAAATTATTATTAATTATCTAATTAAAAATTCATTTATACATTATTATAATAAATATGCATTTTCAACAGGAAAACCAGTAATGATAACGAGATGAATCCCGGATGTATACCATGTTTTAATCGCGTTTTATTACAAGAAAACATTTTTTATACCCAAAGTTACTATTATAGTTTTTTAAATAGGTAACTGGTGAAATTAATATTATATTAAAATTTAAAATTAACTAATAGTTACTTATACAATAAAAACATAATTATAATTATTTTCATGAGTTTTCGGCAATGGGTCAAGCTCTTAAAACTGCTGGTTTTTATTGTATAGCATTATCGAGGACGTTTACGATCCGATGCTTAAGTACTTCGACTACTAGCGGAGATCCCTTTTCACGGAGACAAATTTTAGAAGTTTTCTCAACGAATCATTAGTTCATTAGCATATATAAACAGCATTTATTCAATCACTTTGGATAAATGTTGTTTGGATTTTCTTGACACGGTGCTCTTTTCAAACTAGGAAACGTATTGATGGAGTCGAGATATATATTTTGAAATGTTTTAATAAGATTAAGGAACACCCTGGATAAGTAACTAACTCGTTCTATTTATCTTACATTAGAATCGCTCTTATCAAAATCTCAAATTTAAAAATCAAGTACTATAATAGTTATATAATCAAAAATTTACGTTAGATAGTACGTAGAAACTATAATTTTTACAAATATGTAGTAGATACATAAAACATTTTATAGATAAATTTTATCGTATTTATTTGTCATCTTGAAAATATTTGTATAGCATTTATTGGTAATTTGTCAAATAGGTATTTATCAGTCACACTATATTAACATTCAATTTTCAGAATTAATAACATTTAAACAATTTGTCAAATCAGCGGTAGAGTCATGTGGTCGATTCTTGAATCACTTTTGTGAACGTCATTATTTTGAGTTTGGTATTAAGGCCTATTTACACGGGTTAACTTGATAAGTCATTTACCTGATTACCTGATTTAAATTTTTCTAAGTTGGTTTAATTTATACCAAGTATATCCCTTGCCTGCTTGTAAGTCTTACCGAAAGACAGTTTTACTTCATTTGATTTTTACATTATTTCTCATAAATTTGTTTAATTGGCTTATGACAATCATAATTACCATGTTTATCTTTCATATTGCGGTAGCTATATTTTTTAACTACTACAATAAAGTTATCAAAATTTTATTATCAACCTTAAAATACCAACTTTTTAAACTTTATCATACCGGTAGTATGTGATTTACAGCAATAATTTATTTTTATTGGTACATTATTTTCAGCATAACATTTTATTATTTAGTAAGGAAAGGACGCACAACCAAATACACGGAAATTTCGCACCACAATTTTTTTACTGTTTTTATAAAGCTTTGTTGAAACGCTCAAACAATTTATTCGATAGGTACATTAAAAAAAATCCTCCTTGACCATGAGGGAAGGACTACATTTTTTTTATAGGAAAAAGGTCACCAAAATGCAACATTGATTTTAAAAAAGGGACAAGGACAAATAATTTAGCTGTAATTGAGGATCGAGGTCGACCCCCCATGTACTGCATCAACTAGAGCTCTTGCCAAGTAGAAATAGAACCGTCAATCATCGTAGAAATAATGCAATACTATGTCTTATCTTACCTTTTAAAAATATTGTTACCAACTATTATGATTGACGGCCCTATTTCTATTTGGCAAGAGCTATAGCTGTATTTTCTATGTAGGTAATAAAAGAGTTGAGACTGAGAAAGCTCATTAACGTTGTAAAAACACTTTTCTATCGGCATTTTCTTTCTTCTTCTGTTTAACTGTATGTTTTATTTTTTATGGAAAGAGGATAATTATTGTTTTAGAAATGTGATTATTAATACGTTTTGATAACGGTTATTGCTCTAGTGCTATATATTACGAAAAACGTAGATGTTGAAATTTTTATTAAGTGTACGACAATTTTCCCTTCTTTAATTTAAAAAAAAAAATCATCTCAATATATTATTTATATACAGCCGTGATCAAAAGTATTAGGCCACCCTTTAACATCTTGTTATTATGAGAACTATTAAAAATCTGATTTGTATTTTGGGTAAGCTATTTTAAAAACTACAAAAATAGTAGTTCAACAACGGACGCTTCTGTTACTTTATTAACCATTAACTATACTGTGACGGCAGTGTGGCTGGCTACCAGTGCGCTTCCACCATTTATTACTTCCAGGATTGCCCTATGGAACTCGTTACATAAATGAGTTGACCTGGAGACCATTACCTCTGAAAAATCTGTTTGATTTACTCACCGATTCTGGGATCGAACTTGAGACCTTCAATCGTAGCTAGTGACCGTGATCGCTGAGTCACGAGAATTCTTGTTTGGAAAGTAATTAATATTTAAAAGGCCTCACATAACTTGGACTTTACTATCAAGAAAGCAAAACATATACTCGGAAAGTAGAAAACAATTTGCTCATTTAAATAAAATTTTGTTATTGCTGTAATACTGTTCGGTTATTGCATCTAGATTTTTCATGTTCGTTTTTCTTGATATCGTGGTACCTATTTTTGCATTATGAAAAATGATAATTACAATACATTATTACACTTAACACATAAATTTGAAATAAGTGGCTTGCAGATTCAACAAAAAACAGCCTTGCATTTTAGATATTTACAAGATTTTTAAAATATTTTTTAAATAAAAAAATGTACATTGTTGATAGTCACCAAACTATTGTATTTCTGAGAATTTTTTTCATTCGCCTTAATCTAATTGTAAGAATCTTTTTTTATAATAATCTAACTCTTGAATTTTTAAATTTTGAGTATTTTTTTATTTCAGCAATTAAAAATTATTATTTCACTTGCCACATATTCGTTATACAAATAGATATGATATCTGGTTTTTAGATATGTATCGATATAATATTTGATAAAACAATCTTAATTATTAAAAGTAATTCCATCATATGCATTGTGTTTATCCATCCAGTCAGAATTAATAGCAATGGATTTGATATCTCTTGATGAAAAAGCTAATGTAAAAGATGAATTTCTTGCTGAATTAAAAAATCATGAAAAATACAAAGAAGTGAGTAAATATTACATAATAATTTTTTAAATAAATATCACTTTCGTTATTTTTTTATTACAAATTTGGAAAAGTAAGTTTTAAGTAAGTCAAGTGTAAGTTTTAAGCACGATGTAACGAGCTTGAAAATTTTTGTTGGGAAGGGGGTTTATAAATTTCCTACTTACTGCTAGAAAATTTATTTATTACTTTTACATATCAACAAATTTTTAATGCCTCTTTATTATCTACATATTTTTTTATTTTTGTACGTATTTCATTTAACAATTTTGTTTAAATGTACAGTTTGTATTTTTTAATTAATCTTGATGAAACTTTGAATAAACATTCTTACGAACCACGAAATTAATTGCTTTGTTAATTGGTTAAAATCAGTTTAATACTTTTTGCGTAATTAAATATAAATTAATTGTGATAGCGTGCGAGGTTTATTTTGTAGCCTCTTAAACGGGTATCCTACTAATCTTATGGGCGCGACAATTACATTAACTCGTGCACTTGCATCGAATATAAATAATAGTTTAGAATTTATTTAACAAATAAATTATTATGATTTATTTATGTAATAAATTTTGTATTATTAACATTCAAAAAAATTCAAGAAATGGGACACTCTCTTCATTATTTCTTCCCGTTAATTTATTATTATTTAGATATCTGTTCAAAGAAAACTAATGCTTGGGGTAATTTTTTATATTTTGTTAAGATTAAATAATGTTTCTCTTTTGTAATCCCGATGAGTAAAATATAAACTCGAAACATCGACTAAAAGTGATAGAAAAGAAACAATGACTAATTTTCTATATTATTAAACAATCACTCGATTCTCTGATTTGTCTCGATGGACACTTTCTGTTATCATCTTAATGATAACAGAATGATCGTTCTAATTTTTTATTTTGTTGCACAGCTTCTCTCTGGTCGCCGCTGTTATTCCGTCAAGCCGTTTTTAAGACGAGTATATTCTAGTGCAAAATCATAACACTTATCGAATTGTTTAATTTAACATAATTATTTTATATTTTACAGATCGACAAAAATAACGATGGATACATCGATCTTAAAGAACTTAAAGAGGCCCTGGATATATGCGGTTTCAAACTGCCAGGATGGAAAGTACGCCAATTGGAAGAAGACTTTAATAATACAAAGGGAAGTAATGCAGATGGTAAACTTTCCTATACAGAGTTTGAAATTTTGTGTGGAGACTTAAAATCGAGTGAGGTAGCCAGTACTTTTAAACAAGTTGTTCAAAAACGAGAAAATTTACAACACTTGGGCGGAACTTCGGAAGCTTCCAATGAAGGCACAACTCATTCTGTACGAGTTGAAGAACAGTTAGCATTTTCTGAATGGATTAATTCAAATTTAAGAAATGATGCTGATCTTAAACATTTATTGCCTATTGATCCCGATGGAAAATCTTTATACGATAAAGTCAAGGATGGTATTCTTTTATGGTAAGAATTATTATATTATTTCCGTGTTAGTTAAAGTGGTAGTAGATTGGCATTGAATTTCCAAGAAAATTTCTAGTCTTTGATCTTTTTAATTTTACAAAATTTAATACACGAAAATATTATGATCTTTATTTTGATGTCTTATTGATTGGCTATAGCTACCTATTCTTCTTCTTCTTCCTCTTCCTCCTCTTCCTCTTCTCCTTCATCATCATCATCTATTGATTCTTCTAGTATAAATTCTTTTAAAACTTCACTCCCAATTTTTAATGTGCTTTCTCCAATTTTTATGGAATATAGCCGTTTAAATGATAAATTGTTAGCGGCAGTTAGGTGGTGGCAAAAATAAAGACTATCGAATGCTTCATAATTTTTTATTCTTAACTCCAACTAAAAAATAATAAAAATGTTTTGTTTATAAAAAATTAATAATAAATATACATAAGTATTTGTGGAACACCCTTAAGATACAAGATTAAAAAATGAATCGGTCTGTTTATTCCAAAGAGGAAAGCAATTATGTTTATTTTATCTTATACGTGTGAAAATTATGTCAATAAAAATCGATTTCTTTAATGTAAAATGATCAAGTTGATATTAAAAAGATTAAATCAAGAGAGGCCCAATTTCCACTCAACATGCTCCGTTATATAATAACAATTGTTCAGAAAAGTTAGGCATCGACTAATTAAGTTATTACTTGGCTAGCTCAGTTAAAGACTGATTTATAAAGTGCATGTTAATACTGTTACAGTGCAGGTACAGTAAAACCTGTATAAATCTTATATTCAGATTTTCTAGTGGTCGGCCTTTGCAAGTTTCACTGTACCTGCATAGTATTATCTACAATAAAATTATTTTCTTACCCGTATTTTTCCGGCTTTAGAAAAACGATGTTTTTTTACATATTCATAAATGGTGTTGTTTTGTTTCAACTTGATAATCATGCTGTACACACAACCAACAGCATTTTCAGTTGCTTTAACCCATTCGTATGCATAAATCGTTGGTTTTATATTTTTAATGGCGTCTTTAAATACACCAAACGAGTTTAAATTCAGAGTGTGCATTTTGAAAGCTTCATTATGCTTTATAAAACACGTACGATAAAATTTTTTTGAGCCCCAATCTATTTTATTTTGTACATTGCCGTAAAAAGGATTTGTATATTTCAAACCCTTATTTAATGTACAATCGCATCCCTTTTGAATCATGGTTTTACTCTGAAGAAAGTTAAGATTCAGAAAATCATCCTTCTCATTTTTTTCACTCGCTGGAACTACAAATTTATTGTCACTCATATTTATATTTATGCTTTCACGGTAAAATTTGACGTTCTAAAATGCGGTTTTTAAGAAACAAAAGTTTATCTCTTGGTTGCTATGGTTACGCACCTCAATTATTTTACATTTTATTATTTAGCCGCCTTTGATATACTCAAAACTTTTAAAAAAATATATGCGCGCGTTATTTAAATAAAAAAATTTTATTTGTAAGTTTTAATTTAGTTTTAAAAAATTTTATATTGATTTATTAATTTAAAAATTATTTTTTACTTCACTATTTTAAAAACTGCAATAAATTATAGTTTGTGCTAGAATATATGCGTAAGGTGGCTCCCATCATTTAAGGGGTTAGATCACACTAATCAAGTGTAAATTTTATGAATTAATTCTGAAGAAAATATAAATGCGATTTTTTTCATTTTTGGATATGTAATAGTATGGTCTTTAATAAGTACATATTTAAAATTTTATTTAAAAAAAGCTATTTTTGTAGCAGCTACGTCACTTCGCGTTTTTCAGGTGCGCCGATGGTGTACATGATTTTGCCGATTTCATTGGACCGATTCTGAAAAAAAAAATTTTTTCATTAATTACAAGATATTGGCTATCGTGACGTAGGTTTTTGTTGTTTTTCTTTTTGGTTATTGAAAAATTTTGTTTCTTTAAATTTTTTTTCATTAAAATTTGCAGAATTTTTATGGTATTTCCTAAATAAAAATTTAAAGAAACAAAATTTTAACAAAATCCTACGTAGCACCAGAACTACTAGTATTCTAAACATGTGTTTCAAATTTCAAGTGAATTTGTCTATTGTAGTTTGAGAAATCGTGTACACCGTTGTGAAAAATGTAAATTTGAGATAAACGCTTGCAAAGTTTGACAACCAATTAAGTAAGTAAAATAATTGTCTTACCGTTAATCTGTAATTCCTGCCCCGTACAATGGACCTTCCTTCATTTCAAAATCTTCTTGAAGGGCCGATCGAGTTTTGCGTAGCTGAATTCGACCTTCCAAGGTTCAAATGTGCGAGACTTGCCTATTGTAATCCTAGTTTAGTCGCGTTCTTCGCACTAGCACTAATCCTACAACTAATCGCGAACCTTTTCTATCAGTTGTGGTTCGATTTATTATGTAAAATTTAAAAATACGTTTTACACAGAAAATAACAAACCAACTAAATACACCAAAATTAAAATTCAAATGTAATAAAACATATTCACTTTCTTTGCTTAGCTGATGAAGATTAGACGAAGACTAAAAATTTCTTGATTTTATTATGAAAATTACAAAATAATGAAAAAAGTTTAAGTGGGTACATTTCATACCCCATAAGGCTTGTTTCACACACATCAGATTTCATTCGACATGGCACGTCTTCGATTCGTTTTCGGTTGTTTCTGATAAGTGTGAAACGGTAGTTAGGTTTCATTTCGGTACCTAATAGAAACCGTATAGCCACCGAATACTCCTTCGACCGAATAATTTTTATCAACTATTTTTACAGTCCACTAGACGACGGAGCCTATGTTCCGGAAGAAAAATATAACACCAAAAACGAATCAAAGTATTTAATGGAACCTGATATGTGTGAAACGGTAATTCGGTTTTAATTCGTTACCTAATAGAAACCGTATAGCACCGAATACTCCCTTTTTAAGTGATAATTTTTGTTCGGTTGTAATTTACTGAAATTAATATAAGTTTAGTAACTATTGATAGCAAAAACGTAGTTGCTATTGATAATTAAAAGATTTCAATAGTTCCTATCACTAATTTTTATATATTTATTTTCAGTAAAGTTATAAATCATTCTTGTCCTGACACAATTGACGAAAGAGCGATCAATAAAAAAAGTCTTACCTTATACAGAAAATTAGAAAATTTAACATTGGCACTTTCATCTGCACAAGCTATCGGTTGCAATGTGGTGAATATTGACGCTCATAACTTGGATAAGGGAACTCCACATTTGGTGTTGGGATTATTGTGGCAGATAATTCGAATTGGTTTGTTTAACCAAATTACTTTAGAACATTGTCCTGGTTTAACTTCACTTTTATCTGACGAGGAGAGAATTGAAGACCTTATAAAATTATCTCCTGAAGCTATTTTACTTAGATGGGTCAATTATCATTTGGAACGGGCCGGTACTCATCGTCGTGTTAACAATTTCCAAAGCGATATTACAGATTCGGAAGTTTACACTCATCTATTAAAACAAATTGCTCCTAAAGATGTCGACGTTAACGAAAGTGCTCTTTTGGTAATATTTATTGTAATACATACGTACATTAATTTGACTTAATAATATGCATTTTTAGGAAAGAGATCTTACATCTAGGGCAGAAATTATGTTACAACAGGCAGCCAAATTAAAATGCAGATCATTTGTTACTCCTCATGATGTAGTTAACGGAATATATAAATTAAATTTGGCGTTTGTCGCTAATCTTTTTAACAATCATCCTGCTTTGGAACAAATTAATGGAGCTCTCGATGGCTATGTAACCGTGGAAGAAACAAGAGAAGAAAAGACATACAGAAATTGGATAAATTCCATGGGCGTCTGTCCTCAAGTTAATTGGTTGTATTCAGATTTAGCCGATGGTTTAGTTATTTTTCAATTATATGACATTATCAAACCAGGTATTGTTAATTGGCCAAAGGTACATCGTAAATTCAGCAATCTTAGAAAATTTATGGAAAAATTGGAAAATTGCAATTATGCTATCGAATTAGGAAGAGAGATTAAATTTTCTCTAGTAGGAATTGCTGGACAAGACTTAAACGAAGGAAACGTTACACTTACTCTGGCCTTAATTTGGCAATTAATGAGAGCTTACACTTTATCAATTTTGTCTCAACTTGCTCAAACTGGTAGTCCTATAATAGAAAAAGAAATTGTGCAGTGGGTTAATACAAAGTTGCAAAGTGCAGGAAAGAAGTCTTCCATTAATAATTTTCAAGAATCCAGCATTTCAGATGCTCGAGTTGTTATAGATCTTATCGATGCTATAAAACCTGGCGCAATAAATTATGATTTGGTTAAAACATCTGGAAAAAGTAGTGTAAGTACATATAAGAGTATTTTTATCGTATGTTGTTGCGTGTTTGGGTTTATTTTTATTAATACATGTAAAACCTTATTCTTTTAGGATAATTTGGCAAACGCAAAGTATGCAATTTCTATGGCTAGAAAAACGGGAGCTCGTGTGTATGCCTTACCAGAAGACATTACAGAAGTTAAACCGAAAATGGTAATGACCGTATTTGCATGCCTCATGGCATTGGATTATCTTCCAAATATTGATAGCCCTTCACAATAATCGATAACTTTTTTGTATTTATAATTATTCTTACAAAAAATAATTTTGTCATAAGCATTTATTATAATCTGTGATTTACTGTGTACAAGAACATTCCAAATCATTAGATATTTGCAAAAATTTTAATGATGAGTTTTGATGCATTTCAAGCTCAAATGTAGGTAATAATCACCGTAGGAAGTACCTAACGTGTAAGGCAAGGCTGGACGGTTTTTATACCCTGGATTTTATAACTTTTATATATTGTCATTATACCTAATTGTAAAACCATGCTTAAATCGTAAGTGAAAAATTAATTTTTGGTCTTATACAGGCAGACGTACATATATCGTGCATTTTATTTTATTTTTTATATATTTTATGTGATAACATAGTGCTTTGATTATTTTATTTTAAAATAAATTTTAATTTGATTAAAAATATTTAATAAGACTGTTGGTTCAAAAATGTCTTAATTATTTTACTTATTTTTATAACGGGCATATATGTCGTAATTCCATTTTGATACTTTGTATATTGTGCAATAAAAATTTATATTTTTACCAAAATCATTAATTATAAACTTGTTTTTTTTTAAATTTTATTTAATAAAAATATATCGATAGAGGAACGTTTGTGATAAAATTATTCACTTCATTCCATTTTTGTACTTGATTTAAAATATTATTAATATTAACTAATAATTTTTGTTATTTAATATGTAAATATACTTCAACTTTAAGATTATGACTTCCAAAAATGAACATCCAATTTTACAATTTATAATAATTCAAAATTATTTAAATTGTATCGTATAATAATCGAATCGCATAGTATTCCGATTGTGTAAGATTAATGCACAAATAAAGCGATTTAATTATTATAGAATAATGTTTCTCATTAATTATTATTTTAAGTCAAAATTTACAATTGTTACATTTTTATTATTGTAATCCTAAATTTGAACCAACTAGTATAATAGTATTAATTTTATTGTATTATTCATTGGCTTCGGGAGAAAACCTAAGTGCCATTTACCAATGATAAATTACCATAAAGGTGTTCTGAACACCCATCTTTAATAAATTAGCATACTTTTAAATTTAATAAAGTACTTGAGTGTGATGGGTTTTTATTAATAAATTAAGCTTCTTTAAAATTTAACCATGGTGTTAGCTGGTGATGTTTCCTTTTTCTTAAGATTCTTTCATCAACTTCTACATTGGTGACCGCAACAAGAAGAAAATAGATAAGGAATGGTTATTACGGTGCGCAGGGATCTAGGTATATAAGGGGGTCCTCGCAGAAAAATTTGTCTGCCCACCCTTTTAGAAAACAAATTAACTCTAATTTTTAAATTAGGGAAAAAATTCAGAAATTATAATATTTACCACCACAGAACATAAATAACCTATCCAAGTTGCAAACCTATATAAAAGAGTCCGAAGTTGGTCGCCGCGTTAACGATTACGTCAATTTTATACAATGTCATTTATAATTCGAACGGCGACAGTGGCGAGGTGACGATTATTTCTCGGTGGTGGTTTAACCGTTTAACGTTTTCTACGACTTTCTAGAAGCTATTTTTTTCAATCTGCAAATAAAATTGTAAGTGCATATGTAGCAATATTAAGTTGCACAATTAAAGTTCAATTGCTATAATTTGAATGACTAACTAATCAAATGTTATTTCGTTATAATTTAGATTAAAAACCATGCTTGCTATTCAAAAACCTGCACCAGAATTTAGCGGCACCGCCGTAGTGGATGGACAATTTAAGGAAATAAAACTCGCCGATTACAAAGGAAAATACGTCATATTATTTTTCTATCCTTTGGATTTGTAAGTAATTACATGTTACCATATTTAATTGCTTGCATTTTTTCTTAACAATCGATGATTAATTATTTTGTAATCTATACGTATAGATTATTTTAATTATTGGACATTTATTATTTATACAGTAAAACATTAATTTTTCCTTTATACAATTTATGAATTTCAAGTCGGAACTAATTATCAATTTAGAATTAATAAAAAGTTTAATTTACTGCTTGACGAGATATTCACTAATTAATGGTTTATTAGCGATCTCATTTTATTATTATAATTTCAGTACCTTTGTTTGTCCCACCGAAATTATTGCTTTCTCTGATCGTGCTGAAGAATTCAAGAAGATCGATGTAGAATTGATAGCTGCTTCTACCGACAGCCATTTCAGTCATCTTGCATGGATTAATACCCCACGTAAACAAGGCGGACTTGGCGAAATGAAAATTCCGCTTTTGTCTGACAAATCTATGGCAATTGCTAAAGCTTATGGAGTATTGGACGAGGAAAGCGGTATCCCATTTCGTGGTCTCTTCATTATCGATGGGAAAGGAATCTTGCGTCAAATTACCATCAATGATTTGCCTGTTGGTAGATCTGTAGAAGAGGTTTTGCGCTTGGTGCAGGCGTTTCAATATACAGATGAGTTTGGAGAAGTTTGTCCAGCTGGATGGACTCCCGGCAAAAAAGCAATGAAACCTGACCCCACTGGTAGCCAAGACTACTTCAAATCAGAAAATTAATTATTTAAATGAATCTGTTTCTCTTGTATTTTATTTATGTTTTCTCTAGATTTACTTTCACTATTATGTTTAATTTAGGGGATTTAGTTAATTTTGTGTTGTATTAGCAATGTGTTTGTTCATTTAATTCACTCTGTTTTGTTAGAACACCCCATTGCCTTAGTTAATCTTTACTCGAATAAAGTTAATTTTATTTATCCCTTGTATTTCACTTACTAATCTTCCAGTTTTACTCCCGGATTTTGAATTTTATTAATTTTGACCTTTAGGTCGTTTTGGTATTAGTTTATTAGATAGCAAATTATACATTTTTTAAATTATCTCGATTGAAAGTAAATGCGTAAAAATTTCCATTTTTCAGGGAGTGCATGGCCTCGTCAAAATTAGGGCGTATTAAACAATATCATCCCTAGTCATCACAAATAGTATTTTGGCCATTTTCCGGAACTAGTCTTTTCCAAAAAAATTTTATGTCCGCACCTGATTTTCAAATTAACTATAAAATTGCTAAAATTAATTTTACAATAATTAAATGACGTGTGAATACGCACTGGAGAAAAGAAAAACTAGCGAAGGTGGGAACAGAAGAGTGGACTCACTGGTCCTAGTCTAACTCGTTCTTACTTGCATTACGAAACTATTTGCTAATTGTTTCACATCTTATCTTCAAAATCCCTCTACAATATTTCAAAGTCGATTTTCTTGAAAATTTCTGGCCATCTGGCCCTATTACTGCTTTGAGGAGTTGTTATTTCAAATTTTCCCTCGGCTGGAGGCTGTTACTGTCAAGTAGAAATTACCACAATAATGCAGGTTGCATTACGATTGACACTCGTACGTTTGAGAATGGCACCAAGATAATATTTTGTTTTTCTTTTTGTTATTACCCCGGATCGGTATTAAATTGGATGACACAAAATTGTTTTTAGTCACTTTATGAAGATAATTTATGCAAATAATGTTTAATATTATTTTTGGCAATTCACTTTGCAAATTTTAAGACAAATTGTTTTAGTCACTGTTAAGATAATTTATTTATTCAAATAATTTTTATTTGCAGAAAAAATAGACTTGTCCGAAAATCGATAAGAAAAGATAAAAAGGTAAAGTTGTGTTTTGAACGGTAGTGATTTTTGAAAATAAAGCCCCGGCTCTTCTCGATTATTCCTTGTATAACAGTTTTTCTCCTTCTATCACAAAATTCTAGCAAGAATTTGATTTTGAAAAATTTTTATTACTTATAAAGAATTTTTTGCGTGCAAAAAGATGTACGAGGTTAATACAACAAATAAAAAACAAGTTCACGGTACTTGACGGTACCCAGTGTTTACTCTATCGCATGACTATTGTATTTTATAACAAAATAAAATCTTGCCTTGGGTGTTATCATTCCTGTTGATGCCGTTGATGGTAAAATATTACGATGTAAAAGTGTGATGTTGAGGACGGTTACGGTTTGATGCTTAAGTGCTCGACTATCAAGCGGAGATCCTTGGTTCGAACCCGAGTGGAGTAAAAAGTTCAATTTCTAGCCGTCCTCCCTCGGCGGGTAATGGCAAACCACCGAGGTAATATGCCTTGTAAAATCCTCCATAAATTGAAGTGGTTAGCCAAAATATAGTGCTAGTTGTGTGATTTAATTACTAGATGAATTCGAAGCATGCTGAATTTTTAATATATTATACGCACTTATTATTTGTAGTTTATATTTTTGCATTAGTTTTATCGCTTTCATTGTTGTATTAAAACAATTAGGGAAGTGGGATGTAGTTTTAGATACTATTTCCCTACGTTCAGTAAGCAATTTAGCCCCCCGTATAATATGAGATGACGCATTAACTATAATTGCATAATTGTTTGAGCACCACTGGCATAGAGAATTTTAACCTATAAGGTAGTACAAATTTTATGAAAATAGATTAATCGAAATCGAAATGCATACCGATTTATCGCCTCATTTACATACGGATAAATGTAACGAATTTATAAATTTATTAAAAAAGTGTCACGAAGAAGTAAGTTTGTTAAATTGCATCTCGAAGGTAGAAACGTTTTAAGTATCTGATAGTCTTGGAAACTTGACATTTGCGATTGTAGAGGTTTCATCCTCCTTAAAACGTGACTACTTTAATAACAGATAATCTTATTTAAGTTTTGTTTCAGAATAAGGTACTAAAATTTTTTGGAGTATGTAATTCTTTCGATGCAAGTGTAGTTAAATGTTTAAAAGGAGAACGATTGGCTCGCAGACAGAGAAATTATGAAATGTCATTAGAAAATAAGAAAAAGCAATCTAGAGTAAAGCAAGAACAAACTTTAAATTAAAGGAAATTGTAAAAAATTGTAGTGTAATAGACATTTGTAAATAAAAACTGTGTTTAATTTGTGACAAAAAAAGGTTATTGTAAATTATCGGTTTTTATTTAGGTGTTCGCACAATTGTTAATTTAAGAGCCATTAAGTAATTCAGACAAAAGATTATAACTAAATAAGTCTTAGAAAATTTTAATGAAGTTGGGAATGCAAAATTCAAGGGTGACGACCCTTTTGGAACATATGTATAATTTACGAGAGCGAAATTTATATTTTGCGGTATAGCATTAGAAAAACATGTAACTTGCAAATACACATACAGAACTAACAAAATTCGTCGCTCTGCTATATGTTTACTCATTATATAAAAAAGTTTTTACAATGTTTCTCTCACATTAACCAGCATCTTGTGATTTACTTGAAACTAACCGATTCAATTATGCAAATTACTTGACCGCCACTGGATATTTCTCGTAATATTAAATAATATACAAAGTAATGAAACCTTTACTTTACAAACAAATTACAGTTTCTCTTTGGGTTTAAAATTTTATTAAAGCTATTAACATTTAATTATCAGGGTTGTAGACTGGCATACCACATCATAACCGTCATAACAAAGATTCCAGCAAAAACTACCGAAGTAGAACTTAAGTCTTCGTTCTGCTTTGCAGGGGGTGCAGAATTTACTTCCTCTAAAAAAAAAGTTAATAATTCAAAAACCCTAAACAAAATTTATAGGGTAACTCAACCAAAGACGATTCACTCTTAGTAACTTAAAAACGAGCTGCGATATGCATATCCATCCATCCAATTTTTGCAATTTAATTTTACCGCTAGAGGTCCACGTTTTAATATTTTTAATGCACCCACGTCATCCCTACTACCTTTAACTTTGAAATTTTAAAGAATGTCAAATAGAATTTTTAAGAACTTCCAGTTGACCAAAGGGATATCGTCATTTAGAATTTAAAAGTTAAGGGTGGTAAGGATCAAGTGAAAAGCAGGTTATGCATATTGCAATTCATTTTTAAGTTATTAAGGATGCATAATCTTGGTTGGGCTAGTCGCAATGAAAAATGACCTATGTACATGCGGTTATTCAAATTCTGGCTTATACAAGTTTCACTGTATACCAATACATTTCTTAATTTTCTAACTTCTTCCGTAATATTCTTTTTGTTATTCTGAAATACTTAATACAAAATTGTCCACAAATTTCATCACAGGTCATGTTTCATAAATTGCAACATAAAACTTTACTTAGAATCATATCTGGATAAAATTTTTGGGAAATCCTTCCAACAAAACGCGTCAATAATTCTAAATTTTGAAGTGAATTCTTAAGCTGCCCATCTGGTAATTGCATATTCAATGTTATCAGCAAGTAAGAGTACACCAAAGCATCCAACGAAGTTGGAGTTGAACCTAAAAGATAATGTCGTCCATCCTTTAGCAAGAGTTCAAAATCCTCCAGGCATTTTAGCGCATCTCGGTATATCTATAAAAGAAGTTTTTTAATTTGTAGCTTATTATATTAAAAATATTTAAATATTACCTCTGTACTAAATTCACTTAATTCTTGAGTGCTCGCTTTATTGTAACAAAAATTAAAATAAAACTTTTTGCTTTTTCTTAAATAAAGCCTGTTCAATGGAAAAGGAATAATGAAGTTAAACCACGATTTGATAGAATGCTCCGAGTTTACATCTTTCAGCCACCTGAAAATGTTTAGTTTTCTAGAACTTGTAATAACAAATTAAACAATAAATACACTTCGTGATAAAATGCTGGCAGGTAAGTATCACGGAAATACTTTTTATAAACATAGAGGCGATTGAGTCCTTTCGGGTCCAAATTAGAATCAACGTTCTTGGAACTCTACAAGATTATTTGCAAATTTCTTTTTACAATAATTAGATAGCCAGCTACTTACAAATTTAGCAATATTTTGATGAATTAAAGTCGGATCTGTTGCAATCGTATCACCATATTGAAGACTTGGAATTGAATTAAATTGAGGTATTTTGCTATATTTAACAACAAAATCTATCTTATTCATTTTCATTAAAGTCTACAGATAAGAGAGTTATTATTGGTACAAATTTTTCTAAATGCAATAGTTTTACCATTATTTCTATACAATTTGGATCAACCGAAGGCACTCCACCGTAATTTTTCCATACTTTCAAAACCAAAGCTTGCTGTTCGGGTAGGTTCTAATAAAATTTCAATAAATAAAATTAGAAAAATTTAAATGTTATTTGAGGTTAAAGAAGAATAAAAGAACAATTAAAGAATTACCTGAAGATTGTTGGTTGCCGTTTCCATTTTGGCTTTAATTCTGCACGATTTTAATTTAATATAACGCCGTAACAATTTTGGAAAATTACAAAAAATGTTTATAAGTGCGGCATGCAAAGCCAAAGCCACTGCAGCGTTCTCATCCGTTCCAATCCTCAGTGGCGTACCCAATGATTGATTAAAACTATACTAAATTATTTTAATTTAATGTTAATTATGTATTTGAAATAAGCCGAATAAGTAAATAGTCATGTTAATTAATTAATTCAATTTATTATTTTTGTAAAATTAAACATTAATTAAACAGAATTAATTAATTTTGTGTTGTCGTACGTCACTGTTTTAGTGTATCGGGCTATTGGACATTTTGCAAAATTTGAAATTGCAGGTTATTATATTGTTTTATTCCCGCCATAGTGTGACAATTATTGTAGAATTTGGAAGTCTTATTTCTGTTGTAAATATTTTAAATTTTATTTAATTAAACACCCGATATTAAAATTTAACACTTAAGTTAATTTAACAATCTAAGTAGCAATAAATATTTATTGACATAAATGCTTATAGAATAAATTTTGTTGTTGTAATCCTGTCATTATTTTTCAACATTTACATTTAAATAATTTTACATACGAAGAATATGATTTTGCTATTCCATTAATTCCTGATCATAAAGTAAATTTTGTTTATACGAATATGTGTTAAAAGCTTCCGATATAATTTTATATCTATCGTGTTGCTATGGTTACAATTATTATAGAGAACGGCATAGGTGTTCGAAAGAAACAGAAATTATGTTTTGTACTTCGTTTAATAAATTTGCTATTCTTATTCAATTTGCGGCATTTTCTAACTACTTGAAATTTATTTTGTTTGATTTAGGGCCTTTTTTGTTTTAATACGATAATTGGTAAAATCCACGATACTAGTTTAGAAAAGAAAAGCAAAGCGTTGAAGCATATGTGACTGTTTATGCTGAAACAGCACATAAATTCATAGAACCAATAAGAGCTAAGAAATTTCTTCGCTCTTATTAGTTATCTTATCATAGCTCCAACATAATTGTACCTTAAGAAGCAATCAAGTAGGGAAAACTTGGGATCTTTAATTTTGGTGAGTTTAAAATAGCATTACTGCTTGGCAACAAATCAGATGGTATTTTGGAGGGAATCATCATTTTAGTATTGTGTTTTATTCTTTGACCAGTGATCCCAAGTTTTTCTTACTTAATTTAATTCTATATCATAAATGCTCAAATAATTTTTTTTAGAGAGAAAATACAATGAAAAAAAGATTTTTAACAGTAAACGTTAAGGTAAAATCAAAATAATAATTTCTACTTTTGACTAATTTAAGTTTATTCAAGCTCCGGAAAAAACGGAAGATCAATTACAAAGTCGTCAACAAACGGTTTTTCAGGATTGTTGTTTTTCCAGAAGAGGTAAAAAATATAATTTGATTTTTAAAATTTTTTTAAGTTGAATGTTTTTCTTTACAGATACTGTTAGAAAAAACTCAAGCAAAGGACAATTTTGTATGTATAACACCAAGAAGGAAGAAAAAAATATATTTGAATGTAAGATATATTTTGTTTTGTGAAAGAACAACTAGGGTTTTCACTTTTTATTTTCAGAAGAAATTAAAAACTTTAAAGGGAAAATTAAAAAAACGAAAGGTTTTGAATGCAATTCAATTAGCTGTGAAAAATTACAAAGATTTCCCGCTGAACCAAGGTGATTATGTACAGCTATTATGGGATACCTTAGATGAAATTGAAGAAGAAGTACGACATATTATTCCGATTATTAATTCTTCCACTCATAATAATTTAATGAGATGTCTGTATGTGGCCCTTACAAAAAATAGTCAAAATATTATAAAACTGATCGAGTATGAAGTCGAACCTATAAGCAAATTACATTTTGAAGAACTTTGCTTAAGTTTGATGGACAATGTTCTGACTTGTAATCGAGTTGTGTTGGCATGTTGTTATGCACAAAATAGCTATCAGCAAGTCAATAAACCTTTGGAAAACCTAATAGTCCTTGTAGAACATTTTGAAATAATCGTGGAGTTTGTTTCAATGGTTATCCTACAAAATCAAGGACGTGTTAGAAATTATATTCCCTCTGGGCATATAATACGACATCTAAGTTGTTCCATGTGTGATACGGTCGTAAGTCTTGCTGGGTGCTATTGTACCAATTGGGCTTTAGGTAAATAAATTGTTTTATATTTTTTAAGTTACATAATCTGGGCTTTTCTTAGACACGCTTTCTACAAAACAAGCTAAATTGTTCGCAAATCCACTTGAAGACGGACCAGTCACTAGTTCAGCCCAATGTAAGTACCCTCTGTTTACATGTAAAATATTGAAATAAACTTTTAGTTGTGGTAATTCTTTTTTAAAAAATCTAAGCACATTAACAAGAAAATTAAGATTTTATTTTGATTGATTTTTTTTTGGTGTTGGATTTTTTTTATTTCTAATTTATTTAAACATGCTTCTTAGTTACAAATTTTGAATTAGTTTATTGGTTGATTTGTGATTTTCTTAGTGAAACTTGATAATAACCTTACGTATTTTAAAAATAACCAAAAACCTAACTAAATTATAGTAGAGCTACACTGCAAGTATTTAAGAAATAACAAATATCTACTTCAATGTTTGTGTAGTTTTTGGCTATTTTAAAATACTGATGCTCGGTTTTAAAAAGGTGAAGTTTATGAAACTTGCAACCTTTGCTGTGAGTTTCAGAACTCACCAAAATCAACTATTACTTGGTTTTCGGTGTGGTTTTTTAATTTCTCCGCTTCTGCATTTTTTTATTTCCTTAGTTAGCTTGTCTGTATGTGGGTAAATTAATTACACTTTAAATTTGATTTTCTGAGATATTTAATCTTCATTTTAGTATTCAAAGTACAAAATTGTCAAACTATTGGATACTTTCTTTATAAAGGACAACTGCATCACCAGGAAGGACGACATGTGAGGTTTGTTAAAGGTTTTTATTGTGTTGGTGTTGCTTTGTGGCTGTTTATTCAGAAACTTATAATTAATTGGTAATTTCATGTACAGTTTATATACCCGATTTTATTTTTTGCTTGCATAAGTACAATCAAAGGCTTTTCATATTATTTTGCATCAATTTTACTAAATTATTTCAATTAATTCAATTTCATACCACCAACTTGTTTATTGCTTCGATATTTTTCACTTACTTACAATTTGCCTGAAGTCTGCTTGATTGCAGACCAAATGTTAAAACGTGCCCAGTTTCTTTTCCAGGCTTGCCGATCGTCTATGTGTGGGTTCCTTCGTCTCCATTGCATGTTATTTAATATCAGTCATATAATTTTACATCAACAGTTTCTTTATAGATTATATTAATTAAATATTATTCTTGCAGATGATGTCGTTTATTCGATTAATATAATTTTGAAGCAGGTTCTAGTATTGCACTTGTGAACTATTTATAATGATATGCCATTTTCTTTTGAGGCTTTCAGTTAATTTCGTTAGATACATTTATTAGTAAAAGTTAAATTTTTTTATGTTTCTTCAGTTTTGGCTGCCGGAACCTATGAATGGTAGTATCATCGGCTACCAATCAAGCTAATGATTCTTTAGTTTCTTCTTGATGCTGTCTCGACTAGTAAAAGAAGCCAAGGATCATTGGATAATTCTTGGTTGCATAATGGACATCCTATTAAACTTTTAAAGTTGATTAATTAGTTAATTAGTAGTCAGTCGGTAAGGAGATTTAATTTTATATACAGGGTTTTCCTGAAAGCTAGTCTACACAACACTCGACAATTATTTGTTGCAAGAGTTTTTCGACCTTAAATGGTTTTTTACAAAATAAGAAAAAATAGCGAAACTTTTCCATTGCGATAATACATTAAGGTCATAATGTTTGATTTCACTTAGGCAGATTAGCATGAAGGTAAGCGATAAAGGTTGTCACTTGGATTTATTTTCTTTAATGTTAATAAATATAAAAAATTCTGTAAAATAATTCAATAATATGTATTTATCACTTATTAACAATATGAAGTGTATTATTATACTTCCTGTAGCTTGAAGATTAAATCCTCTCTACGTTCTTTGTGTTTCTAATGCAATAGACAGGAGATGGCACTCGAAGATGCAAAACCAATTAAAATTGTCCAAACAAAAAAAAAACAATTTTAGTATCAATTTTGATACTAAGGATTCATAGAAAGTGATTTATGCTTGACCAATATAATTAATATCGAGTCTTGAAAACCCCAATTTGAAAAGGCTCTGATCTGATCTGATCGGAATTGATTATTTTAATTATATTTGCAGAACCATTATTTTTGGAAAACTCGTTATTGAATATACATTATATATATACATGTCAACGGTGTACGGTCAAGAGCCGAGCAACCATATACATATATCACATATATATCAATAAAACAATATTTTATAAATTTAAAAAAATTTAACCTTATTTGTAACCAAGGTAATCGAAATTTTTTCTTTTTAAACTTCAGGTATTCAGTCATGGAATGCAGCATTATATTGCCTAAAGAATTTGCCAACCCCAGAAAAGTATAGACCACCTCTGAAATTTACCACCAACCACAAAACTGCATTTGTAGAGACTCCACTAGTAATACGAGATATGGATGTGAAATGTCAAGAAAAAGCAAAAAGACGTAAAGCAGTCGACACAATTGACGAAGTTTGGTTGTGTGAACCACAACGGAAATCTGACTTCAAGCGTAAAGCAGGCAATGATGCCTGCGTAACTAAAAATCTAGTAGGAGTATTGGATGAAATATATGCATGTCAAGTAGAAAAAGTCGGTTTAAAGCGAAAAGCTGAAGAAAAAATCGATGATCTTTGGTTATTCGACGATACAGATAATATACCCGAGAATTTAGATTTTGACAAATCATTAGAATAACTAGATGTAGCCTCCGATCAATCAAAATAACAAGAAACTTTGTGAGTTGATTTCTAGCATAAATTTCTAGATAAATTTGCAATGTTTTTTATTTATTTTACCTGAAGTTAAAATATGTGTTAATATATGTTAAATTTCAAATGTAAAACTCGAAAAAATATATCCACGAAATAAAACTTTAGTAAAATATTGTTTTTTCTAATTTTCAATATTTTTTAATTTTCAAAATTTTATATATATTGTTATTAAAAAATGTTTAAATAAAATTTTTTCTCGCATATCCTATAAACGATTTGAGATAGAACTTGGAAAAAATTTAATTACGGTTCTTTCCAACGATGCTTTAAGGTAAAGCAATCAGCCAAATCAAAACATACAAATTATATTTCGACGGCGATTTGAAAATAATGAACAATCAATTCAATCAGCGAAAAGTTAAAAATCAAAAGAACCGGTGATTTGAATTAAGTTTCACCAGTCTGTTACATGTATAATTTGCACTTGAGCAAATTTTGAAAAGTAAAATTTTATGTTGTATAGAAATCTTCAATTTTGATTTATAACGTTTTATTTAGATGTCGGAGTAGGCATAATTTGGGAATTAAAAGTTTTAAAAATTGAACATAAAGAAATGAAAAATGTGGACTACGGAGATTAGATTTTAGAAGACGGGATGGTTAGAAAGTTAATAATCAGAAGTGTAGTAGATTTTGATTAGGAAGTTCTAGTTTTGCAAGTTAAGAAGTTTATGGCAAGTGGTGAATCCTGCAAGTTTCCATGCAAAAAATTTCTTCTCAGAAAGTTGACTAAGTGTTGTCACATTTATTTGGAAGCTTTGCGTTTATTCGTTGTTAAGATTAGTACGTTATTACGATTTTTGGTGGAAGATTCCCTTTTGATTGTTTATATCGATTACGATTTGCCGAAGAAGTGGAACCATCACCAAATTTTATTGGGTTCAAATTGATTTGCGCTGCTTTTAATTTTGTGGAACTGCCGGTGCTGGAAAATATTTTTAAATAATTACCCTGGATTATGGTTGGCAGCTATCAATCATTTCATCTTTGGTGAAGCCGCTATTTTGCGAAATTTGGAGATTAGCCAATTATGTTCAGGCGTGGTTAGCGACACTATCTTCCTATCGACCGAAGAACAGCTGTATAAGGTCAGATAAATTTTATTAAAATTCAGTTTTCGTTTTGTTGCCGAACAGCTTGGACTTTATTCTTCTACAGTAATAGATCCTGATTAAATTTAGTGTAGGATATTTATAAATTTTGCGTGCGAGCCGTTAAGTGCCTGATTTTAACTTTAAGCAGGTAGACAATAGGGAATTAATGTATCGTTATTATTTTTTTTGTAATTGAATTTGGGATATAATTACGTCTGTACGTTTATACGTACGCTTTTTTTGATTGTTAGTAAATATATTATTAGTACTCTCCGAATTGGTTTATGGTTATTTTTCTCTTCATTGCAGCTCTCTCCCAGTGCATTCTATTTTTGTGGTTAGCAATTTCCAAGCTGCATCAAGCTCTGGGTGTTCGTTACCAAATTGCTTGGCGCCACCGGTGTACCATCGTAAATACTACCCCAGTAAGCGTTATAAAAATAGGGAAGAGCTTGTGAGCAAACCTTTTGTACCTCCTTAAACGGTTGACTTTAAGAACCCCCTCGACCCTGAGGTTTATTTAGTGGATTAGGTGTCAACCCCTATTTCAGTGTTACAAATCCTAGTAAGTCATTTGGTACTGAATGGGAAAACCTTTTACTTTAGTATTAGGAAAAAGGCTTTCAATAAAAAAATGATTTTCAATAAACGTCTCTCAACGAGAGACTATGGCATCATCAGGCGATGAACTAGGACTTTGTTCTAAACAGTGTTTGTGCATATTTGGTTTTTCTAAAAAATTTGATATGATTAATATTGAGTTACACTACCTAAAACACTTATCTATTGATTAGTTGATATTTAGTTGTAACATTTAGTCAAAAGACTTCAGATGTTGGAACGAAAATTTTTGCTCAGAAGGCAACAACAAACTTTTCCAAGAGAACCTCATATTACCAAACCCTTATTAGGAGTAAAAAAAAGTTTTGTTATGTTGAAATTTAGGTAAGCATCCAACCTAAATGTATTTGTAAATAATGAGACAAATCAACAGTTAGTAAAGCAGTCGATCAACTTTAATTGAGATCAACAATAAAGCAAGTAATTTAATGTACAATGAATAAATCACATTTTACAATTAATCTAATGAGAATAAGTAATACTGAATGTGAGTCAAACAAATAAGTTAAGTATAAATATAAAAAGAACACTAATAAATTAAAAATAATTGCAAATATTAAACACGGTAGTTTAAAAGTCTTCTGTTTGAGGACGAAAATTTGATAAAATTGTTGCGTGTTTAATAGTTGCAATTTTTGTTATACTTTTGATTTTACATTCAGTATAAAGTATACAAGTCTTACCAAAATGTAAGTTGTGTAATATGGTAAACAAAAAATTTAGCCTTACTCGTTTTGCGAGCCAAAATGAGCTAACTGTTAAAATATTTACAAAACATGTTAGAAGTAACAACGATAAAGCCAAGTTACAACAATAAATGTTTAATAATCTCATTTGAATAGAGATGTGATGTTTGGTTGGAAAGTATAAATAATAAAAAATTTATATCCACTTTGTATATTTAAATGAAATCAACAGTTGCATTCACTTTATTTGTTACACAAATAAATCTCGGGAGGAATTAAGACAAGTCAAAAAGTACTAAAACATAAATGCATTAACATGAAAATATTGCGATAATTACCTCCCGAGATGTAAATCAATTTTGGTAATAAAAGAACAAAAAGTAATAAAATACATAGCTACATAATATGTCATCTATTTATATAACTATAAATTGGAACTAATTTAAAAGAAAACATATTCACGAGTTATTATGTAAGTCTTTAATCGACATTTAGATTCACAAAATTTTTAAACAAGCGCAAATATATACAGAGTTTATCAAAACAACAAAACCATGATAATAAATTCCATCTGTTGTAAGGGATGACAAATGTGATACGAGATATACGTAAAGACAATTTTTCGGTACAAAACACAGCAAAAACATGGCACAAAAAGAATAACTATAAATTCAATTATATCATTAAGTGATTTTATATTTTTAAAAACTTATCGGATAAACCCTATAATATAAGCCAGAGCTAAGTTTATATATAATTTTATTAGCAAGTGCCGAGCGATTTAAAATTTACTTTAAAAAGGCAACCTTATTCTAATCATCTTAATTTGTTGCCTAAACTGTTGATGGTGCAATAGTTGGCAACCCTTACAAGTATCAATGCTCTTTTAAGTAATCCAATTTTAGTAAACTTTGTTTAAGGAACATATTTATATTACCAACTTACTAAAACATAAATAATATTAAAGTTAATATGACTATGACGAACTGCATGAAAAAACTTACGAGTAAGGCTCACTCTTATTTTGCAACAACTACATTATCATTATAATAACTTAAGGCTAAATTTTATATTGTTTAAATAGTAGATAGTGTAACAAGGTCTGTACATTGGTCTTTGTTTAAAACTAGTCAATTGAGAGTTGCAGCACTACTATGACCACAAGGCAACAATGTTAGTTGTTGGTCGGTCTCACTATACTGTAGTCATTTGGCACGCACTCCTTTCTTCTTCTTTCTTTTAAAGAAACAGCAGCATCTAAACAAAACAAACAACAATTTTTTATTTCATCATTACTTTTTAGCAATTACTATAAAAAAAGATAATACGTGCAGCTTAGACGAAAATTTGTAGCCCAGCACACAGCGCCAATAACGAATAGAGTCAGGAGAGACTCTATCAGTTTCAAACTAGATTTTAAGTTTGTTTATGTTGACAAATCCTATCGATAGTATTTGATATTTCATCTAACTACTTATATAATTATCAATAATAAAATAATTAAAATATTTTTTTTTTAAATTACACTTAATTTATAACCTTCACTTTCCAACGTGTATTCGTATATCTGTACGTATTATCTAAACTATAGTATTTGTTTTTAGTAAGCTCTACTTTGTTTTGTAGTGCATCGTTCTAAATAAAAATTCAAGAGACAAAAAGGACAACTAAAAAATATTTTTTAATTGCCTCTTATCTCGATATTATGAATAATTACAATCAATAAACGTTTAACACGGGTCTTTTGTTTGTAAGATTTTTACTTTTTAATTAAATGAAAAATAAAATAAAATTTACTTAGTTTCGTCCAGTAATTCAATTTCTTGAGGCTGTGTGATTGGAGTATTGCTGTGTCCTGCAGTTGGATCATCCGTATTCAATTCACCATTCGTAGAACTTACGACTTGCACCGAACCGTGACGATCAGCGGGAGTCAAATTTCCTAACGTACTTTGTTTAGAAGCTTCAGGCCATGCACTAGTTTTATTTGTATTCTGAAAAATAAAATTATTACTTTCAAAATTAAAAAGTAAGTCACTTCTTTTACCTTATTAGCTAAATGACGTTCCCTGTTGGGAGAAACTACAACATCATGACCAGTAGTTTGTAAAGACCCTACCGGAGTACTCTGTTAACATAAAATTAAAAATTACACATTTGAAGTTACTCAATCAAAACAAAATTAAACCTAGAAAATTGCTTAGCAGATCCTAACAGCATTTTAGAACATGACATGTTCAAAAATACATACACACCTTTGCAGATCTAGTTTTAACTATACGAGATGGAGGTGCATTTCGCATTTGGTGTAAAATATATAAATTCGGAGGCTGTTCCAAGTACCGCAGTTAGAAATTAAATAAATATAAATTGAAATACTACATTTTTAAAACTAAATAAATAACAAAATAATACCATAGTCTTTCCAGTCCAATCAAATTCTCCATCGTTTACGTATCCACGACGTTCAAACAAGTCTGTAAACAATTTGCGCAAATATTCATAGTCAGGTGTTTCGAAAAAATCTAATCTTCGCACATATCGAAGATAAAGAGCCATTTCTTCTGGATGACCTTCGCACAGTACATCTATAGGAGTCGCTCGTTTTGTATCTCCGATTTTCTGATACCTTTCTTTCAGGGTATCTGCCTATAATTATAAAAAAAGTTAATCATAGAATTTTATCGATACAATTAGCACGACATACTTTCCAACTTATAATTTCATTCATAAGTAAGTATTCATAAACCAGAAAAGACAAAACATCTGTTGCACGCACAGTTAATTATATACTTTTTTTACAAAGTAGTAAAAGTAAATCAAAACATGGATTGCTTTGGGTTACACAACCCTTTCGTTCACTCTCATATATAAAATTAACAACCTTTGCATAGTTATCAAAATAATCAATAATTAAACCAATTAGGCTGACTAGTTTACGATAAATAATCTCAGTTGGAAAAAACTAATCAACAAGCTGCTTTGAACATTTTTTGAATATATTTTAATGACGATTATTAGGCATAAACAATAACAATAATAAAAATAATAACAATATACAACTTGTGAGTCCCGAGTGATATTTGTTAGATTTACAAAATATTTTATATTAAAAACGATAATCAATTTTTGCACAAGAATAATCTAACATTTCAAAAAAAAAAACTTGTTTTGTTTATAAATATTTAAAATATTAATTTTCTTAAAACCATTAAAAAATTTTTATTTAAAACTAATCACAAGAAAAATCTTTAAAACAAAACTTTTGAAACGTTTTTTTTTTCCAACCTGTTACGTTGAATCGTAAAGAAAATGTATTACAAAATTTTGGATTGTTATCAAAAAAGATTGGAAATACTATTACAGACACAAAAAATATCTTACATTTCTAACTTAAAAAATTTAAGAAAAACGTATGGTTTGACCAGGAAATTAACAAAAGCAAATGTTAATTTGAATAATAGTAAGAATTTTCAAAATATTTAATTTTGAAGTGAAGAAATAAAATTTGCTTGATAACTCACCATTATTACTACTAGTATCAATTATTTTAACAAATCTATTTTTATTACTAAAATTAAACATTTTTACCTACAAAATTATGTGAAAATTTGGACATTATTTTTTTTTTACATTTCTACTAAAACATTTATTAGGCAAATGTCAATGGTTCAGAAATGCCATTCATAGGCATTGATTCATATTCAAACAGCGTTGTAAAAAAATTTTTCAAGGTGTATAATTTTTCATATCAAATTTTTAGAATAAACAAAAATATACAATTTTTTAAAAAATACCCCAATCCTACCCTCTCCCTTTTCTCTTACAGTTTGGTTGATAAATACGGAAATTTTTTCGTGTCTCTTTCTAGTTCATCGCCCGATGATGCCATAGTATGGTGAAAACGTTTGCGATAATATACATACGGTGTATTTATATTGTTTTAACTTAAACATTTTAGTTCTAAAAAGTGTTTGTGCATTTTTTGGTTTATTCTAAAAATTTGATATGATTAATATCGAGTTACACTACCTAAACCACTTATCTATTGATTATGTATAATTTTTAACAAAAATACGAATACACTACAATATTGTAAATTATAATTGACATAAGCAAACTTATGAAACTAGAAATCACTAGACAATCGTATTTCGCATAAGTAAAAATTTGAAATTTAATTTTTATGTTGTGGTAACAATAGACGTCATCAAATTTATATGTGTGGTGTAAACCATATTAATATATTTCTTGTGCAAGTGAAAACATTTGAATATCTAGGAGTACAGATTAAGAGCACAAACAAAGGAAAAGTGATAAAAAATAAATGTATAAAGAAGTAATGCGTACTATTACGCTATGAATAAAAATTTATAGAACCCTGATATGACCAATGTCAACTTCTGCGATGTATTTAAAAGAGAAATTATTAGGAAGAACCTAAAACCTGTGAAGGTAAATGAGTTACGGTACAGAAGAACAAACAGGAAAATGAAATAGAACTGGGGAGAGAAAATATGATGAGACTGAGGGAAGAATCGCAACATAAATTTTTGGTTACCAGATTTTCATATAAGTGATTTTTGCTCAGATTTTCTCATTACTCTAACAAGGAGAGGGCCTCTACTGTAGGTCACGGATTTTAAAACCCTTTTGAGATAAAAAATAAAAGTACTTTGTATTAACAAACTCTAGGCCAAGCGGCAGCGCGCAATGCATGAATAGGATTTTGTAAATATTAATTTTCAATTTTGTTATTTTTGAGAGTTGCATGCTGCCGCTTGGCCTAGAGTTTGTTAATACGAAGTACTTTTTTACCCCAAAAGGGTTTTAAAATCCGTGATCCACAGTAGAGGCCCTCTCCTCGTAAGATTTACTTTTTAAAGCAAAGGATAAAAAAAATACATTAGTTTCCTAAATAATAATAAACATTGGTTGGTTTAACATATACTACTGATATACGGTTCTTAAATTTTCTATTAACTCAAATGCCCCAAGGTCATAGAAATAAATTTTATACCATCGTGCAAGAAAGAAATTAGTCAGGTGCATGTATTGGAAGATTATGATCGCCAAATTAGTTTTGATTACATAATAAACTTTATTTAATCTTAAATAGACAGCGATATTGTAATTGATTGCTTGATAAGTAATATACAGAAACTTAAGTAATTAAACTAATAATAAAGAATTTTCTATTAAATTGTAAAGTCAATAAGTATTTACAAGTTGTAATTTTTTTAATGCTTTATTGATGATTAAAAACATTAATAATATATCATAATAATAAATTTGATTTGTTTGGTGTACGGATTAATTATTTTGACTGGCTTGAAGATTTCAAAATATACCTATCATTACACCCATAACATATTGAGTAATTTTTATCATCAATGGCAAGATAGTAGCGCCATAAAAAATAATAATTGGGCAAAACAAATTAAAAGTGTGTTAACAGAAAAATTTTGCAGAAGTTTTCCCGTTACATTATACACTGCCCAATCAGCATCATGTTACTCAAAAGATGAGCCAACTTGGTCCTTTAGAGGAAGTAAAAATTTAGGTATTTTTAATTATCTTTATCGCAATAGAACATTATGATAAGAATTTAATTAGCTAGCTACATTTATTTTGATGTAAAATAATATTCTTGATAAATAATAAACAAGTTAAACCAAAACCGTATTAAATTGGTGTATTTTACTGAAGTTAAGAAGAAACAGAGAGAAATTACATCCTAAATGCATATACTTGCTCCGTACTGTCACGAATAAAAACAACAACAAAAATATTTTTGTAATAAGTTTCAATTTTTACAAGTTAGATTAATAAGTTTAATTTCATAATTAACATTTTTATTAAGATCAAAACTAATTAATTGGAATGATTATACTATGTAGTTTGTATGTACCTTGCTCGAATATTGTGTTTCGAATTTTTAATTCTCATAAGACAAATAATATGGAATTATTATGTAAAAAAACTAAACAATTTTAGAATGAAATGAAACTTATTAATCTAACATGTAAAAATTTAAACTTATAAATATTATCACATATTAATAACATTATATAAAAGTATTTTTGAAAATTGAACAACTTTAATTCAAAATTTAATGTAGAAAACGAATTAACGAATATTTATTTATTGTTTTATTTATCATTATTTCTTATTGGTTAAAAAATAAAATGCTTACCTTCAATCCTTGCCACGGTAGTGAACCACGAAGAAAGTACATAAACATGTGACCTAATGCTTCCAAATCATCCCTGCGTGACTGTTCCTTTCCTAAATGTGTATTAATGGACATGTAACGAGCCGTACCGGTAAGCGACTTGTGTTCTCTGTAAGGGATGTGTTTGTTGGTTTCTAACTCTATATACTCCTTCGCTAAACCAAAATCTAAAAATTTCAACGTAGAAAACATGTGCATATTATGTCCAGAATGTTCAGCTCACCTATTATATGTATAATTTTTTCTCTTTTTGTACTTGCACGACCAATAAGAAAATTTTCTGGTTTTACATCACGGTAAATTAAGTGACGTCCGTGAACATATTCAATTCTATGTAACTGAAATATTTAAAATTAACTTAAATAAAGAAAACTTATGCTGCACTTACAAGTTGCGTAGCAATCATGAGAACAGTCTTAAGAGTGAACCGGCGTTCACAGAGATCAAAAAGATCTTCAAGGCTTGGCCCTAGTAATTCCATCACTAAAGCGTTATATTTTCCACAAGGACCAAAGTAATACACATCAGGAATACCATCAACTAAAATAATCTCTTTTAGCATAACAAATGAAAAAATAATTAGAAATTTAGTTACCATGAGAACCAAGCAACTTATAAAACCGATATTCTAGGTGAAGTTGCGGTGCTTTCGATTTCATTGGTTCCATTTTAATAGCGACATGTTCGTTATTATATAGGTTTTTACCTAACGATAAAAGCAAGAAGTCAGTTTAAAATCAATTAAATAAGAATGTTTACACACCTAATCGTAATTCCCCAAAATTTCCACAGCCAATTTTCTTTCCAACTCGAAAGTTGGGACCAACCATTAGAACACCCGAACTTGAGTTCACAGAATGTCGAGAAGAATGGGTTTCTCCACCACCACTAGGACCTAAATTCAAACCGAAATCAAATAAATTCAACAAAATTTATAAAGCAACATACCGTGGCGTTTAGAATTTTTTCTTGGTTCCATGTTAAACAATTGTAGATAATCTAGAGATGGGAAAGAAACATTTTAGTAAGTACAAGAATACTCGACATTCCATATTTCTGGTTAAGGTTTTGATTTAAAATTCTACACAAGTGGGTTAATAATTGAATACTTAAGGAAATCCTTCAACTCGAAATATTATTTTTTCTTTTAAGCACATTAAAAAGAGATCACTTTACACAAACCCAACAAAATTGTAAGACTTCTAAACATAAATAACAATTAATTTTTATTTTTAACTTAATTAATTCCTTTCTTACCAAAATCCATATTTTAAATCTAACCTAAAAATTTTCATGACAATGAATAGGAGAGAGAAATTTCTAAAACATGTTAGGCATTTTATGAGTCATACTCCTTAGTAGTTGACAAAGAAGTTGGACCTTTTTGTCATCCACTTAATATCATCAAGATTATGAATTATTTACCTGTTTAATGTTTAAATAATCAAGAAAATGAAATCACTTAATTGGTTAACGTATCTAATAAAAAAAAATATTTTTCAATTATTTATTGCAAACAAACATTGGCAAACATATAAGCCTAATCACTTCACTTTATTTATATTATTCGAGCTGATTAAAATTAACTTAACCAAAAACATGACCTCTTCTTAATAGTAATTAAAAATAAAACGACTCCGACTCGATGGAAAAACAATATTTTTTTTTTAAATTAGGTACGGGGAGTTTGAAAATCAGAACAAAATATGTATTTAATCGCAAGTATGGCATTCAAAATTTCATTTGTCAATTTAAGAACCTACAATTGATTAGATAAGATTAGATTTGGATAATTAAATATAATTTTACTTATCGAACTATCTCGACACTTTTATTTAATTTCGTTTGGTATCTTTTAAGCAAAATAAGTAATAGGTAGGTACCGGCAGGTTTTGAAGTTATCGTCGAATTAAGATGGAAGTGCGTAGGTATGTGTGTATGTATCTACGATAACTTACTTATACGAATGTCTTGCTTAAGAGGGCTAAGAACAATTAGACGAATTCTTCATCTAAACTCTCACTTCCAAAAACAATATTTGATTTAGTAATTAAATAACACTGTATTTTAATATCACATTTTGTTTGTATCACAGTACTAAATTTTTAACCTTGGTATGTGTTCAAATTTAAATAACTACCTGTACTTGTTAAACTACACTATCATGTATTATTGTTTAATTAATACAATCACCTCACTAATAAGAAATAAGTTGGAAAACATATTAATTGTCATATTTCAATGTTCATGATCAAAGTTGCCAAGTTGAACGCCATTACCAAGCTGGTACCGGGTCAACGTCATTTCTAACATCAAATTATGATTATTTCGCAATATGCGAAATCAATCTTATACGAATACATAAATAAAAATCAATAATTCAACACACCAACATAAACTATCGCGAAAACTTAACTATAAATCGATTAATACTCTATTACTCAATAACCCACTGTAAAAACCGATCCCAATGTAATACCATTGACTTCGGGGTCATATATAATGTGAGCATGCGTCAATTGGGCTTCCGATGTATGTCATTTGCATACTAAAATAACTTTTTAACCATTTCTTTTCTACTACTTATGCCTCTTTATTAAAACAATTAAAACTAAACAAATAATATAACAAAATATTTAATCCCTTCGGTAACTTTTATATTATTTAAAACGTCATGTTCGAAGCCTCGGTTGCGCTACCAAAGACGATTTTCTAAACACTTCCTAATATTCAAAACATACGAAGGCGTGGTAATCATATGTTTGTTACCGTGGTAACCAAATAGCATCCTATTTAAATATTAGCGTCAAATTTTATATTTTAATTTCTGCTAAAATAAATAAATAAATAACACTTTTTTCTAAGCAAAGTAACACAAGCAGGCGCTCAAAATTTAGTCGAGCATTTTTATTCACACATTTTCACATAAAATTCCTGCAATTTTACTCAAAACATACATATCGATAATAATATTAAAAAAATTAAAACATTTCAAAGTTTAATTTTACAAAACAAGAAAAAATAATTATAAACAAAATTGGTATATTATTCTTTCATGCCATAATTTAACCTTGAAGTTGGATGTACTTGATTAAGAATCGCAGAACCACCATAGCTCACCTACTTACAAACTACAATAATTTATTATTATTATAATACTAATACTGCAATCATATTACATAAAGTAATAATTAAGTATGAACTTAAATTATGCAGTTGACAGATTAATCTTGTTTTCAATAAATAATTTATATAGTTAACTTTTTTAATAAATAAACTTTAACCATTTTCTTAAACTTCATAGAAATTTTGTATAACACACACACACGTAATCGTCTGATAGAAATATTAGGTAAACTCTACTAAACGTCGTTAATTAATAAATAGTAACTATTAAAAACGGAGTTTTTTTAAAACGGAATATGACGTCACTAAGTGGCGTTCGCACATTACAGTTTGCAGTTTTTAAATAAAGAATATTGTTTTTTAATAATCTCATTTATTTACAATGTTATTTCCAAAGTTATCACGTAAAAGAATCGTCATTATGTTTTTTAAATTATACTTTTATCAATACTAGGCTTGAAAATATATATGTCCTGTATATCCTTTTCTGCAAAAATAATTTTAAAAAAACCTGGAATGTGAGGTTGTATCTTGTGGCGTGATATGAGACACTGCATCAAAATCGGCAGTGATGGTGATCACGTAAATTTGATTTGTAGGTTAATGCTACTTATCAGCGAATATGCCCAATGATGATTTACATTAACATTATACTGTTAATATTATTACATATTTTCACATTAAATATCGTGCTTGTCAAAAGTAGCGATGTCTTAGGATGTGGAGGTTTCATAAAAAGTCACGTTCCTATCGATTTTTCTAAAATTATCATTGAACTGTAAGTTATGACTGAGCACTTTTAAATATTCTTTGCTAATGCTTAATTTTAATATTATCCAAGGATTACCAAACAAGGTATTGTAAAGGATCAAACTAGTTGCGCACCTAATGGTTATTATTTCATTCCGTTATATGATCGGGGAGAATATGTTTTACAGGTGAGTCACTATCATATTGCTACCTATTATATTTATACCTTATTGCTCAGTTTCTCTGCAGAGTAGGCAAGAAACCTTTTCTTAACCAATCTAACCTCATTAACTTCTTTAGTTTCAACAACTGTCGTATACTGAGCCGTACGTTAATCTACAACGTTAAATCATATCTTTCTATATATGTGTCTCTGATCCTTTCAATGCTTGCCTTGTCTTCTTATATGATCCACGTTATTTTATTTTTATTAAACGAATTTGTAGTTGGTACCACCGCCCGGTTGGAGTTTTACCCATACAAAAGTCAATCTCGTCATAGACGGAACAACCGATCTTTGCAGCGAAGGAAAAGATATTAACTTTGTGTTCAAGGGATTTGGGATTACAGGTAAAATTGAAAATTTTCGTGATTCTAAAAGTGGACCAGCCGGTGTTGACGTGGAATTAATTTCGAGCAACGAAATACGTCGAACTGTCACTTCGGAGAATGGAAATTTTTTTTTCACTCCTGTATATCCTGGATCGTACACCGTTTCTGTCTCACATAAAAAGTATATACTTGTTTGTCATGTTTACACATTTTAAATATTGTATGGGTTTCAGATGGAAGTTTTTTAAAAATGTTGTTGATGTAGAAGTAGCCGAAGGAAATACAGAATTGCCTACTGGTAGTTTGGTTATAAGTGGTTATGATGTATCTGGTTTTGTTAAAAGTGAGGGTCAACCTGTTTCGAAAGCAACATTGGTTTTAATTCGCCATGCTTCAGTAAGATAAAACTTGAGATTTTTTCTTGTAAATACTTTTATAGTTTTTTTTTTTTAGAATACTGGACCCGTCAATATTGCCGGATGTTCTTTTGCACAATTTGATTTGAAAGAACCTAAATATAAAGCTAACCAGTTATGTAATGTTGAAAGCAACGAACAGGGATTATTTGTTTTCTCCACTGTATCGCCTGGAAAATATTTTATAATTCCATATTACAAGAGTCCAAACAGCCATTTCTATCCCGATTTGATTGAAGTAATTGTCGAAAACGATAGTGTCAAGTTGTCAAAAACATTTGAGGTAAAGAGTTATATCACTTTAAAATTTTACATCTATTTATTGTAATTTTGACAGATAATTGGTTTTACTCTTTCTGGACGGGTTCTGAATTATAAAAATGGTAGACCACTCAAAGGAGCAAGAGTTTTACTGAACGGTAAAGAGGTGGATAGAACAAAAGAAGATGGATCATTTATTTTACAAGAAATAAAAGTTGATTCTTATAATTTAAAAATTCGTGCAGGTATAACTCGATTATGCATCAGCAATCAATATTTGCCTATATAATTTGGAATTATTTTTAGATAAAGTACTGTTTGAAGAAGTGATTTTAAAAGTGGATCCTAACTTATTTAAAATACCAGATTTATATCCATCTCGGTATGAAATTTGTGGAAAAGTTGTCAGTGATAAACCTCAAACAGTAATCATTACTTCTGTTGAAAGTGGCAATGCGATTACCACTGTAACAGCTGCTAATAACGAATTTTGCAATTATTTAACTCCAGGAAAATATAAAGTGCATGTTTCGGTGGAAGATTTTGAAAAGTCACAGGGAATTCAGTATGTTTTTCTTTTTATAAGTTTATTGTTTTTTTTTATTGTTTCAAAATTGTAGATTCTTCCCCACCTTGCATTCTCTTGAAGTCACGACTAGTCCAATTTCTGGAATAACATTTTCTCAATTAAAAGCGGTAGTAAAAGGAAGAGTTGAATGTTTAAGAAAATCTGATTGTGCATCATTGCAAGTTGTTTTAAGAGCAGTTAGTGATATACCAAACGATACTAAAGAAATTATCGTTAATGTAATTGATAATAGCTACACAATTCAAGATGTACGACCAGGTGCTTATGAAGTGTTTTTGACAAGTAATACCTTGTGTTGGATAAAGGACAAACATAATCTCTCGGTTAACTCGGCAACAGAAACTGTCCAACCATTTGTACATAATGGGTACACTGTCGCATTTATTGCTTCACACGCAACAAAGGTTCAAAAATTCTATTACTATTTTCATTCCTCGTAATAATGTGCAACTTTATAATTTTTAGGGCTCCTACAAATTACACGGAAGTGAATCAAATGGAGAAAGTGTAGAAATTCCAAAAGGAAGAACGCTGCATTGTATTAAAAATCCAGGGTTGTATGAATTGAGTTTAAGAGGATGCCATACTTATGAAAATGATATAATTTTGTTTAACACCGATGATGATGTTAAAGAACTTGTAATTACAGCTCAGAAGCACCTAGTTACCGTAGCCATTGATGCTACAGAAAATGTTTCCAATCTTTTTGTTAATGTTACAATTGGGGATGTAACGGAAAGAAGGGGTCCTTTAACGTATAAAAATGGAAAATACTTGCTTACATTATATTTGGATTCGAATGAGGCTGCTATATTAACACCACAATCGAGTACTTTGTATTTTAAACCTGCAAGTTTATCAATAACCGGATACAACGATTGTACCGATGCTGGCATTGTATCTTACGGCGTGAAGGGAAAAGTTTTTAAAGGTGGTTTTTGTATTTTATATTTTTAATTTTTAGTACTTATGATTTTCTATTTTAGGGAAAATAATTCCACCTTTAGCAGGCGTTCTAATAACAATGGAATCCGATAATTTGGATATTTTGACCATGGCAACAAATATTAATGGAGAGTATCAATTTGCTCCTCAAGATAATTTTAAGAACTATAAGGTGACTGCTAAAAAGGATACTTACATTTTGGTAGGGCCAAATGATGCTGGTGATTTTTTGGCTCAAAAATTGGCCGAAGTTATTGTGAATGTTGTCGATGACGGTGATGGTTCTGCTTTACAGGTGAAATTTTGTTTTGTTAAAAATTTGTTAATTAATTTTTATACTTTAAAGGGAACTCTTCTTTCTCTCTCTGGTGGTGACGCTTATCGAAGTAATCTTCAAACTAACGAAGTTGGAATGATATCTTTCCATTCCTTAAGTCCTGGGGAATATTTTTTGAAACCAATGATGAAAGAATATGTTTTTGAACCAAACTCCAAGATCATTCAGCTTAAAGAAGGTGCCAGTGTGGTTATTAATTTAAGGTGAGTTTTTAACCTATGCTACATACGACTGTAGTAATTCTTAAATAACTTCTTTTGTAGAGGAAAAAGAATCGCTTACAGTTGTTTTGGTCATGCTACTTCCTTGAATGGCGAATTGGAAGATAGAATAATAATTATTGCAGAGGGATTGGGTAATTGTTCCCAGTTTTCTGGAGATGCTACTTCTGAAAGTAACGGCCAATTTCGAATTAGAGGATTACATCCTTACTGTAACTATAACATATATGTTAAGAATAGCCTCGATGAAAATCGACCAATCGAAAGAGCCGCACCTTCCCCTTTTAAAGTATCTGTAAGTTATCGCAAATAAGCAAAAATGACTAACTGCAATTGACTACTATTTGTTAGCTTGTTTGGTCTGTATTAGGAGGCTTGTTTATGTAATAGTTATACGATGAAAATGGGCATTTTTTCAGTTGGTCACTTTTGATTGCACAATAACGATATTATAATATCGTGTACTTGAAAAACATTTAACTAATTTTTATTGCAGGTTACTAATAATGATATTTTCGACATTAAATTTACTGTATTCAGACGAACACCGAATACTGATATAATGGTTTATACGTATTCGCCAAACCCAGACATTTACAAACAGTTGAAAGTTAAACTCTCAAGAGAATCGCCACCCTCAAGTTTGATACACACATTAAAATTGGACCACCCTAATTACAAAATAACGGCGGATAATAACATTGGCGTTCTTCTTCAATTTTTTTCTGTGCCTTTAGATAACAAACTTTATACTATTCAACTTGAGTCCATATCACCAAATTCAAAAATTGAAGCTCAAAGTCAACCTTTTGTTGCAAATTCTTCTTTTAAATACTTTAGTTTCAAATACCTTTCGCAAGAAGTTCACATGGAACAAAACATCAAACAAACATCTGTATGGTCGTTACTCCTAATTTTTGGAATCATGATTGCTGTCTACAATATTCAAGAATTAGTTCGATTTGGCAAAACTCATCTTGGCAGTTTTAATTTTATTAACTTGGATGGTATATTTAACAACCCAAAGAAACCGACCTCGTCCGATTATGTTATTGACAAAAATGAAATTGACCAAATGGTACAAAATATCAATGCTCCAAAACGTAAAATTAAACCTAGAAAAACATAAATTTTTCTATGCGTAACTTAAATTTTTAATTATATGTTTTTCTAGTAACCTGTGATAATAATGTTAATGCAAACAAAATTATTGGGTTTATAGATCAAATAAATTTAAATTGTTATTCACTTTTCATTTATGAAATTTTCAGAACCATTTGAAGTTTAACAGTTTTTCGTAATAATAATAAACGGATTAAAGTATTTTGATGTATCAATTGATCACTGTATTTTATTGATTGTATTTGAATAGATCAGTGATCTATAAAAAAATAGATACATGATTAAATAACGATTTTTGTGCCAAAAGAATACTTTTATGTAATACAGTGGACGCCGCTTATTGTGATCACATTGGGACTCGGGGATTTTGATAACAATAACCCATTGATAACAATACACGAAAAGATTTAATATTACAAAGAATCGATTTTTTTGTTTACTGTCAATTTTTACGTCTGCAATCGCGTACATTGCTTGCGATAATGATACTGGTTGGTCATAAAAAAAATAGCCCTAACCTAACCAACTTATTTGATACTATCAATGGATATGAGCAGCACAAATGTTTTGCTACTTTTACCGATGAGAGTGATAAAAGTACTTACTTTTTCCACGACTTTTGGTAAACATTAATGATGATAGATAATTATTAATAATTTTCAATGCATCACACTTACCGTAACATATACAGAAGAAAGAAAGGCGCATTCTTTCAAATAATAGAAAAAAATCGATTTTTTCTACTCAATGTCACATCCCTAGGTCTGGGTAATGAATATGTCTGGGTGGTTCCCCGGTTTGTAAACAAGATTTTTAAAAAATACTTGTAAACTGCAAACTAATTCCATATTCAGTGGGAGAAAATAATCGATAACATAAACCGAATTTTTGATTGTAATTATAATAAACAATGTTTTTCACGTGTAGTCATATTCGTTCCGCCGGTTCTTCGCGAAAGTGATAATAATACCCAATTGATAACATTAACCGTGATTCCAATAACCGGCGTCCACTGCATATCTAAAAATGTCTATTTATTTTGGATATTTGAGCTCTACAAATATTTACAATGTCTGATCTAATGTGAATAATGCGACTCTCATTTCATCTTTTAAATTAGTTAGTCTTTCCCTTTTTTTAGTTTTTATATTGGTCAATGTTGAAAATCCGACCTCACAAGAAACTGATCCCTTTTGTAAAGAGCTGGAAAATTCAAAATTTTTCAAGACTTTAAACTTTATTTTTAATGTGCAATCATTCTTGTACAGTGTGTTAATATTATCACTTTAGCATTTCTATTTTAACATTTTATATTTCCTTTACATTGTATATTTTTCTTAACAGGTACTACTTGTAAAGACTGGCAACAATAACCACAACGTTAAAAATATTTTAATTTGTTTTAATATTTGGATAATTTTTAATAAATTAATTACGATTATTTAAATATGACGCAGTACACTCAAAACAGGTTCGTGGAACATCGGTTGAGAACCACTTGGGTAGATAAATTATGGGACTTTCGACACAGTTGTGTGCAAAATCTTTATAACTAAATTTGTGTTAAAACAATGTTCAAGTTTGAATTTAATAAGTAAAATAGTTTCGATCACGTGATCTATCAAAGAGATATTATATATAATATACTAGTTACTACATATTTATAGCTTGATATACCAGCTATACCAGCTCTCGCAAGGTGTAGACTACTAAAAGTTGATAATTTACTCTTATACGGCAGTGATTCAATCGCTTGAAGTCGAAATCCAGATCTAGGTCGGATGATCAACGGATATCTCGTACCTAATCTTCAAACTTCCAAGTGGTTTCCAGTAACTCGCATGTGTGATTATCTCTCACAAGATCTTAATAATTATGCCATTTCTCTAAGATATCTCACTTTTAGTATTTTGTCAAAATTATAGAGAATCAAAAAATGTCGACTCGAAATATCTCTTATTTTATTAACAATTTGTTATAAAGTTAGCGAAAAAAATTATATTATCTTTTAATTTTATTTCTTAGCAGTGGCGGATTAACCAATTTGCCGCCCTACCCAGTACCAAGAGGGGGGGGGGAGTTGCGGAGATGGACCCGCAAAGCTAGGCAAAGTTTAATGCCAAATAGTTTTAAATTATAATTTCACGAGGATTATTTCGTCAACTGAGAGTACCACTCTAGTGTATTTTCTACCTCCTTACTAAAATATGTATGTATGCAACCTTAGGAAATTAGTCGGGTAATTGATCAACACAGTTTATAAAGTTAACTTAATTATATTTACAACAAAAGCAGTAGTAATGTATTAACATACATACAAACATAGAACAATAGTTTTATTTACATTTTATAAAAATTTCCTTCTGGATTGGCTTTTGGCAAAAAAGTTTATTATGTCGTTAAAGTCTAATTTCTTCGTCAGATCACACTCAATTGTCAAGACCGCCTGCCAATTCAGTCATTTGTTGCTCATGGTTGAAGGAAGGTAGTTCTTCAATCGTTTCATCACAGTGTAACACGGGTAGGCTTTGATTAATTAAATAATCGCGGCCGTCGTGTGGTAACGGATGTTAAATACTGCCACCAGAAATTGATTAAAGCCAATTTCAAACGTATAAATTGAAGATCGGAGACGTAGGATTATTAACAATTTAATCGCCTTGCGGTAGCAAGAAAAGAATAAAATCATATAAATCTGTATCTGTTTAATCAATATAAGGCAAAAATTGTACACCAGAAATTCATAACAAAAATATATAAAAGAAAGAAATTAATGACTTGAAATTAACAACTAATATTTAATAGAAACAAATTTAGACAGCTGTAGGACTTACTTTTTGAATCCTAGCTTGTAAGTCTGTGTAGGCTCCAGACATATTGGACGGGTTATCGTAGGACTGTCCTCTACAGTTTTTGATATCAATACCGAATTCGCCCAAAGTTTCAATCACTGCATCGAACATTTCCTCTGATCTGTGACTAACTGATGGAAGAAAACACAAAAATCTCTCTACAACAGTTCCGTTCTCCTGAACATATCTTATAATAATTGCAAATTCATCAATGTGAATTATGTCGAGGCTTGAATCAACAATTATTGTGAGTTTTATGGCTGTATTACTATAAATTACTATAGTTATATACTTAATAAAATAATTTTGACAAAACAAATTTTTATTATTATTATTTAGATTACTTATCGTTTGTATCGACAAATTGCAAATACAATTTTTTAAATTGTTTAGTTTATTGTCTTTGACAACACAATTTTTTATTTATCATCAAAAAATAAATTGTTTCTATTTCTTCTTTTTTGTCGCCCTTTAAAATCTGCTGCTCTGTTTCTTAGTATCAGATCAGCTAGGTTATGGATCTAGCAAAATCTAGAAAGCAACCTTTCTGCATCCAAGTAAGATAAAAACATATTTTTAAAAGAAAAAATAGTAAGTAAAATCATTTGGGTACGTAAATAATGTGTAATTGTGATAATGAATATGTATAGTTGGATTGGGATAATAATATTATCCCTAATGCTACGCCACTGGCATTTTTAAAGAAACAAACAAATTTCCAATTAGTTGTCGAATTTTTTTTTTTTATTTTATTTTGTTATATTATGGCATGTGGTAAATAAAAAGAACATAAGCAGCATTTTTAAATTCTCTTGTTGGTTGAGCGTAAGAGCGCGAGCGATTGCATTGGTTAATAAATCATAATTATACAAGACAAACGCACGTAGCATAACTTGTTGGCGTGTATAGTAAAAAATTAGTAAGTTGATCTAATCGATTGAGTCGTGAACCAGCAAACGACAATGGCAAGTTATCATAAACCTGAAGCAAGAGTAGTTGAAAATTTACGAGATGTTGCAAATAAATTACGTATACATTCGATAATTTCAACCCAAGCTTCTAATTCTGGGTAAGGATTAATGTAAATACCTACACGTGCTTAAATTTTCGACCGTCTCTCATTAGAGAATGTGCCGCATTTTTACATTTATCATTAAATAAATATTAAAAACGATGACTTTTTTAAAAGGGAAATACCTAACCTCCATGTTGTGCACCGGTACAAACATGCGGTTTCGTATCCGTTTTCGTGTTTTCCTAAACAACATTATTCGATTGGTCCAAAAGTTTGATCTTGAAAGTTGATTAATTACTGACGTAAAGTTTCCATATTGATAGTAATTAACTTTTAATTAGCATATTCATTAAACTTACGAACCTTTTTAATTTTAACGTGCCATTTATCCTTATCGTTGTTTAGTTTATGTACGTAGATAGATATTGTACCCCACTCTGATCAGTTTTATTAATCTTTTAAAAAACACTTGGATAACTTCACTTATTGCGTTCTTGCCTCTCCGCAACTGCGTTTACAAAACTTCTATATATTATATTTTCGCACGAAAACATAATTTTACAATGCCGGGCCAACAAGTAGATTTTCAAACTTTAAAAGACGTTGCTAACAAATTAAGAATACACAGTGTCGTATCTACAAGTGCATGCAATTCTGGGTACGTTTTATTGCTAATTGCTAATTTTTGCTAAACTTAAATACATACATTTTTCCCAAAGTAACAAATAATCATGATTAATGTGGTACCATTAACAATACCTAACAATGCCCCAATATAAATCATCAAGTAGTTACAATTAATTAAATTTTTTATTCGCTTTTTTTAATTTACTTTTAAATTAAATTTTGCCTTTCCAACCACAAACAATATAAAATAAAATTTCTTATCTATTGGCAAGTTAACCGACCTTGCGTGTCCTTGGATAAGAATTTATGTGAAAGTCAAACAATGTCTATAAAAGATAATAAACTTGTTCGTTCTTTTCAGCCATCCAACATCATGCTCTTCAATAGCCGAGATTGTCTCGGTTCTATTTTTCAATACTATGCGATACAAGATATCTGCACCTAAAGATCCATCTAGCGATCGTTTTGTGTTGTCCAAAGGTCATGCCGCACCAATTTTATATGCGGCATGGGCCGAGGCTGGACTTTTTCCAATTGAAGATTTAAAAAACTTACGCAAGTTGGGATCAGATCTTGAGGGGCACCCAACTCCGAGATTAAATTTTATTGATGTTGGTACTGGATCTCTTGGCCAAGGTTTGGCCATTGCCGCTGGAATGGCTTTCGTAGGAAAGAATTATGATAAAGCCAGTTACAGGTAAATAGAGGAGACTTTTGAATTACTGCAATCTCATTATACAATTAGCTTCAAATTTTCTGAATCGTTATCTTAGATAAATTAAAATTTTCATGTTAAATACAACAAATTTGAAGATGAATACATGTAATTAAGCATTTATAAAATTAATTACACCTCAAATTAGATAAACATAATGTCATATGAAAACAATAGCCTTCACTTAATACATTTTGTTCTCAAAACAATTACTTGTGACTCGATGAAAAATTCTAAATACATAATACACAGGATGTACGTACCTGCAACCGAAGTACAACTTGGGCAATGGAAGACACTTTTTTACGAAAAGTTTTGTCTAAATTCAAACCTTTGGGCAGCTAGCCCTCTTTAACCTTCTTATACCCGCGCACGGTCTGTGAGACCGAGATTCCTAGGTTCATTTTAGCATGTTTTTAGTAACATATCATCACAAAATTAAGTTTACCGTTAGTTGAGAATTTTTGACAGAAAACAAAACAAAGTTTTAAAGGAAATATTGCAGCTAACAGTGAACGCGAAGCGCTGACGTCTTTTGTTATTTTGTTAAAAAAAAATAAGCCAAACGTAAATCGTCGGTCTGAGAGACCAATACGTGGGTATACGAAGGTTAAAGCAATGCTTTTAATTTCTACCTTCAAATGTGTAAATGGTAGAGTGTATTTTTAAAGAGCAAAAAATTACCTACAAACTAGATTTTAACCCTTTATTATCTAAAATCAAATCATTTTTTGGTAAAAAATTCTATTGAAAAATGTTCAAAAGTATCACATGAATAAAATTAGTTGAGTTATAGATTTATTTAAACAATTTTGAAATAGTTTAAATCAGTGGTTCCCAAACTTTTTTGTCCGTAGAGCACTTGCCATGTTTTTCGGTTTAGGTAGACCTCATACCTACGCCTTTCTTAAAATTAAAACAAATCAAATTAAAATTTATTATCTGTTACATAAAATAACTAAGCCAACAATTAATCTTTTTAGTGGGAGGGACGAACCTGATACTTTTTTTAAAAAATTTCAATATTTGGCATCAATTCAGTTAGGTTTAATCTCAAATCTTCTTGGTTAATGACGTCCAGTCTGTTTCTTTTTGTCGTTAACCCTTTTCCATTAGGTATGAGGAAAGGAGGTTAATTTAAATTTAACCCAGGGACGTATCAGGTGCTATAATAGTTTCTGCAGTAGTGCCTAACTATCAGTTGGGTAACTACTACTATACTACTAAATGAGATTCACTATCGTTGACTCCCAATTTTTTTTTGCGGACAGACCCTTTGCAGGTTGTCGCCGACCTCTGAGGGTCGATATAGACCACTTTGGGACCACTTTTTATTTTGTAATACCAGTATGTTTTAAATTAAACGTTTTTGGGAAACTTATTTACTACTATGTTATGTTGGTATAATATGAAATATATGTACAAGAAAGAATTTTATTGTAGGGTGTATTGTCTCATTGGCGATGGTGAAAGTGCAGAGGGTTCAATTTGGGAATCTATTAACTTTGCTGGCTTTTACAAACTGGACAGTTTGTGTGCAATTTTTGATGTCAATCGGTTGGGTCAATCTGATCCTACAAGTTTGGCACATAATGTAGAAATATACCAGAAGCGATTGGAATCTTTTGGTTGGCATGCAATTATGGTTGATGGGCACAACGTAGAAGAGTTGGTGAAAGCATTCCACGTTGCTGCAACCACCAAAGATAAACCTACGGCACTAATAGCTAAAACTTTCAAAGGAAAAAACTTTCCTAAAATCGAAAATTTGGATAACTGGCATGGAAAACCTTTGGGAGATAATGCCGAACATGTGATAGAACATTTACGTGGCCTTATTAAAAACCAAGGTCCTTTACAAATTCATCCACAGAAGCCTTTAAGAGATGATGCTCCGAAAATAGATATCACTAATATAAAATTATCTTCTCCACCGTCATACAAAATTGGACAAGTTTTGGCAACAAGAGCTGCTTATGGAACTGCTTTAGCAAAAATTGCCGAAAATAATCCAAGAGTTATTGCTTTGGATGGAGATATGAAAAATTCAACTTTTTCTGAAAAAATTAAGAAAGTCGATCCTAGTCGATTTATTGAGTGCTTTATTGCCGAACAAAATTTAGTTGGAGTTGCTATCGGAGCAACCTGCAGAGATCGCACGGTTGCTTTTGCTTCAACTTTTGCTACCTTTCTAACGAGAGCGTTTGATCAGGTAAGGTGTAATAATTAAATTTTTTTTCATAAATTTAATTTTGATATTTTAGATTCGTATGGGTGCTATTTCACAAACAAATGTTAATTTTGTTGGTTCTCATTGTGGCGTGAGTATTGGGGAAGATGGACCTAGTCAAATGGGTTTAGAAGATATTGCCATGTTCCGAGTTATTCCTGGTAGTACCGTTTTCTATCCAGGAGATGCAGTTGCTTGTGAACGTGCAATCGAATTAGCAGCAAATACTAAAGGCATCTGCTTTATTCGTACAAACCGACCACCTACTCCTGTTTTGTACCCCAATGATGAAATCTTCCAGGTAATATCAAAATCCATATTTTTTCTTTTTAAGTGTTTACACAACTGCACTTGAGCTGAATATTAAATTTTTATTTTTAAAATGTTCTATCGGACCCAAAATAGATTGTATTCGTTGTTCAAGTTTGTGTTAGTATTAAATTTCCAAATCTAATATGTACCTAATTGTACTATTTAACATTTCTTTAAACTCAGTTTGTTCAGTGAAATATTTGATTTAATTATTCATTTTTACTTGGTAAACAGATTGGAAAGGCACATATTGTAAAGAAATCAAATCAAGATCAAGTTTTGGTAATCGGTGCAGGTGTAACACTCAACGAAGCTATAACTGCCGCTGCAGAACTGGAAAAATCTGGCATACATATAAGAGTACTAGATCCGTTTACCATAAAACCAATTGATGCTGAGACCATCATTAAAAACGCAAGAGAAGTTGGTGGTAAAATTATAACTGTAGAAGATCATTATCCCGAGGGAGGATTGGGAGAAGCTGTGCTTTCCGCAGTATCGGAAGAAAAAAACATTATCTTGAAGAAAATGGCTATTCCTACTGTGCCACGTTCCGGAACTCCAACAGAATTATTGGACGTTTTTGGAATTTCTGCCAAACATATAATCAAAACGGTACAAGAAGTTTTAAAATTATAATGTGATTATGTTATTTTTTTACATTCCGCATAAAATGTTATATTTTAATACTGGAAATATTTTTAAAATAAAATTGCGAGGGCTTTTACATAACTTTTTATTTAATCATAATTAGATTATGTATATACAGTAGAAGCTCGATAATGTGAACATTCGAATTTATGAACATCTTGGTCCTGTGAACACCCAATGTTTCCTATAGCTACTCGATAACGTGAACAGCGAAAGTTAACAGTTGTTAATGTTGTGTATTAAATATCTCGAGGTCTACCACTCACTTGTTATCACTTGTACGTGATTAAATATAAAATAAAGGTACCCGTGTTTAAATGACAGAAATACATATCTATATAATTATAAGAAATTCGTCTAATTGTCGACAAATTACAAGATGGTGATGACAGTGTAATATTTTTATTTCATGATGTTAGTATGTAATTCTTTTCATTAAACAAAACACTAGCTTTTGTACACCCCCGTAGTGTGAACACTTGTGCTAGTTTGAACATGTTTTTGGATTTTTGTGTTCATTAACTTGACGGAAACTAAAGTAGAGAAAAGTTAGTGTATCATAATTCATAACCAAGTTGATAATTGTTGAAATAGCCATCTATTACTAATTGCAATGAAACTGAGGAAGCATAGACAGATGGACGATAATAACTTTGAATAATGACAATTATTTTTGTGTTCTCCATTGTTTAAACACAGGTTCGTCAATTACACAAATATCTGTGTACAGATATTTACCTTGCCTGCAGTTTAAATAAATTCATATATAACTATGTTGTTTTTTGATTTTTGACTTTGTGTTTGTTAATCTTCTATAATAAATTTAAATAACAGCACAGATCTTTTAAATAAAGAGGTGGATAATGATATTATATTCGAAACGTCGAGATAACCTTAACAAATAAAATAAAATTCATAGAAACAACAACTGTAGAGAATTAAATTTATTACAAAAAGTCCGTGAGAGCATATATATTATCTAAAAATTTACAAAATAAACTACGTAATTATTATGTATAATTTTCATAAAGTCGGGCATTGAATGGGATTAGAAATGTGGAGAAAATTTTTATCTCATATAAGTAGCATAAAACACAAATCTCAATTAGCATTAGATATTACTGTTCGGGGGCTTTCACTGTTTTACTAGGAAATACTCGCATTAAAAACAATTACGGATTAATTTAAAATTTTGATGGTAAATTACATATTATACATTAGAGAGCACAATAAGCTGTTTTATATTTCTATCCATCTATGTAGTTTTTAGAAACTGTTGCCTAAAAATGAGATATTTCGCGATAAAATATTATATATTATTTAAAATCAGACTATATAAAATAAATAAAAATAATTAGTTCGTTTGGAACAAACAAACTCTTAATAAACAAATTTATATATTGAATTTTAAAGAATTTAATAATTTCGTGAATAAAAAGTCACCTATCATGGAGTTTTATGAAAAATTAAATTTTTTTCACAAATGTGTTGGTACCAGTCCTGTCCTGAGTATTAGCAGGCATGTTTGATACCAACCTAATATTGCTTATAAATTTTTGTACCTTTGCGCTGATTCCTAATTGTGTATGTATTTTTGATACAATTGCACGAAGAGTAATACTAAAAGAAACACTAATAAATATTCGAGATAAAAATTGTGTTTTAAGGTTGGTAGCATAAATCAGATAAGGTAAAATTTCGCCCGCGAAAATATTGTTTTAAATTGACACTGTTGATAATATCAAGTTAGTGTGTAATTATTACGAGTGGATAATAATTGTTTGGCACTACGAATTGAACGATATTTTAGTAAAAGAAATGCTAGTACATTGTCGGCATGTTTTACGTAAATTTTCTAAAAATACATTCCCGTTTAATCCAAGTGACTTGAATTTTGACTTTAGATTAAAGAAATGTGGATTTTGGTAAGCACGATTTTATGTTGCTAAATTACAGTAGGTACGGTAATTAGGTTAGTAAGATTAAAATATATTGTATTAATCAAGTACTTCTGTATCATCATTGTTGCCAGACAATGGACTCGAAAAACGATTACCTATGCAGGAAAATGATGCAACAATATGTAGAATTTGTGTTAACCCGTATTTTAAAATATTCTATATTTAACTCAACTCAAGGTATTTTTTTGTACAAGGTCGAAATACTATGTGTGCTATCACAAATACCAACATATATTACTATAGGTACATAATATAATTTAATATGTATTGTACAAAATTATTCCTACACCTACCCTGTATATGAAAAATTTCGCTATAGTTTCTTGTAACATTTGAATTAATTATAAAATTTAAATAAGAATAAACATAATTAAAAATAATAATAATAATGACCCAAGTTGGTATCAGAAAATCATCGACTATTAAATCGTCATAAACTCGACTAATTGTTCGATGATAGATTGTCCGTTTCTATATCTTCTATATCTATGTATTAATATCTTTTTTAATGTTTCTTTACTCTTAATTTTACGGTACGCTTGGTTAGCTTGGTTAGCTATTTTGGGACTTTATAATAACGATTCGCTTGCAATATAATCAGTATGCTCGGGGTCGTTGTCTTACTGGAACTGAAATTCAGAATAGAAGTAATAATTAATTTCGCTCCATAAATTTTTTAAAATTTGGCATAACACTAAATCTAAATAATTAAGAAATTTAGTATATAGTAAGATGTACGAATAATTTTGTGAACCGTTGTATAATAACGAAATAATAATTAAGAGTAATGGCATAAAGAGATATTTTAAGATTTTGGAAAAGTGGTGATCAACTAATGTAAGGCAGACAATTTATAGCTACAAGATTGTGATCCAAGTACAGTCAACTCTCTAACAGAAATATAAGACCAACTAAAGTTGAGGGAATCACAGAGCAGCGTCAGATAGGTAAAACCACATTAATTAAAATGAATTTCGATTAAAAAAATTTCAACTAGGGAGGGTATATATAAATAAATAATAAAATAGCTCTCGTGATATGTTTTCCAACCGTGTTTGATTCATAAGAGGTAATGCGGTTTGAGCGCAATTCGAGCAATTTTCGTATCGACTTTTCCGATATAAAAGAGAACTCTTCTTTACCACATCGTATGCATTTAGTGAAGCGGCCCTCACGAGGCACGTTGCTCATTCGTTTTATTCTATTGTTGCGATTCGCGTCTTTGACCAACAACATTTTATTAGTATCTATTATATTGCTGTATTTATAATTGCTCGTTTATTTTCTTAAAGAATTAAATAATTTAAAATTAGAAATCAATCGTTCTGTAGCGATTAATGGATTTTACTACGCGAAAAAGTGAGTTGATTGTCTGGATTGAATATTTTTAACAATGGATTAGGATAATATTTTCCAGGTTAGTGGGGAGGAAATATGGTTGGGAAAGAGAAAGAACTTTCCTTACACTAAAAAATACCTACCCATGGTGACTTGAGAAATAATTCATCCGACGAACGAAAAATTTTAGCCTTGTGATTTATAAGATTGATCCACCTTTTTTGTCCAATTATGCGCATGACTAGGAAGGGCAGATTTCTGTTGAATTAAATTTACACACATAATATGTACCTACATAATTATATATAGGTAAATGTGTAGTAGGTCGCTATGGAAACTGTCGAAATGCGGAAACAGTCTAGAAAATATTTACCATTTACAATAAGAAAGAGGTCATTAACATATTTTTTTTATACGCCGTATTACTCCACGGTCGATCTAGGTAGGTGAAAGCAGACACACGATTATCCAAAAGTACAACAAAATCTTTCGTGACCACAATAATTCTAATTCAATCCATGGTGCATGGTGTCATTATTCGTAGGAGGTCGATGGTCAATACTCAAAACATTCGATTGTTAGATTTCAATAACATTTGTTTGTCTTCATTACAAATCGACGACAAATAATACGTGATCAAGAAAGAAAAACAAACGAAAAATCACAAAAATAAAGCAATCAAATTAAACTTAACAAATTACTTAGCAATAAATTTAATATATTACCTATACAGTGTGTATCAAAAGATACTAGAATATATTGTTTTATTTAAATACGATTTGTAAGTTAAGCGGCCTTGAGGCCGCTCCCGATTGATTTGGAAACTGCTTTCAATGCGGGACGAACAAGGAAAAAGGGCTAGTGGTTAATGGCGGACTAAAGCTGTGCCGATTAGTTTGTACTAGGTATCATAAAATTCACGTTAGAATAAAAACAAGTAAAATGTTAATTGGTTTTAGAACAGCATTTTGAGTTTCACCTCAACAGTGAACGGTAATCGTAAAAATATTTTGATTTTAGATTGGTAGCTCCGGTACGACCATGCTCGTTTTCATCAGAATTTTACTGTTTTCAAAAACTATGCGACTTTGTCTATATACTTAATTGTAGATAAAATTTAACCACGACACAGTTAGTACAGTAATAAAGTTAGTTCGCTATCTATTTTTGTGTAATTTTAAATGTCTTGCCAAGATATACGCAACTCTGACAATCATCAGTCACCTCAAATAAATTTTGCAAACATACCTTTGACGTCATTAGAATTACAAGCCATTCCTAATAAAAATAGCTTTTAAAATACCACCTAAAGCGCATTTCATTATTTCATTTGTAACTACAAATTATCTATTAAAACAACGTAATATATTATTATTCAACATGTAAAGAAGATGGCCAAATTAATTTTTTTTTATAATTACGTACATACTACATACATCTAGCATGCAGGTTCGGGGAGGGAACGAAACATGAAAACTATTGATAATTATGTAGTCTTATTTCCTTCCCTTTAAATCAATTGAGATGTTATTTTTAATATTAATGAGTCGGGGAGCCGCCAGCACGCAGGAACTTAAAATCAAAACCGTGACGAAAATGTAAAAATGTTTGTGAGACCAAGATAATAATTAATATCTAATATTAATATCAAATTGAAATTTATCAAGTTTACTATATTATTTTTTTATGTTATATATATTTTATAAGATAGACTACGTATTTTTCTTATCGCATTCGACGAACAAAGTGCAATAAACTAATCAAAGAGCAACACTTACAGTTTTTCAATAATTAAAGTTCAATTATTATTTATGATTTTTTACGTGCTTAGTAATTAATTACTATTATTTTATAATATATATTTACATTTTGAGCTTTAGATTGGTGTTTTTTTTCTTCAAATATTAAATTTAAAGTCGCAGTGCAAAATATTACAGTGGGCTTTCCATTTATACTGCGAGATTTCAAAAGTCGCGCTGCGAGATTTAAACTCGCAATGCGAAATTTAGCAACATTTTAAATGTTTCAAACAATAACATGTCCACAGTACTTCTAAAATATGCACAATCAATATGCGTGAAAATATTTACAGAGTACGTGAAACCTTCAATAGTGATTAATTTTTTATTTCGGTGTTCGAGACCTTGAATATCCTTGAATTTTAAGTTTTTCCTTGAAAGATTTTTTCCAATTTATTAAATTCAATTTTTTTTTATTAAATAATATCAACATTATTGATATTTTTTGTCACATGGTTCATTGGTTGTGGTTACATAAATTAGTACAGATTAATATTTATTGCAATTTCTGTATGATAAAAATTTTTGTTGGCTGTTGCATCAAAGTGGAGTCGACTTGTCTAGTAATTGTTTTGAAACTCTACAATGCGATTGGAAAATAATATTACTTTGCGTTATTAATAAAATAGTAGTCCGGCTATAATTAACTCGGTTGCAAAACCCGATTAATTTGGTTTATGATAACTGAAAATTTGTTATTTGTTCTAAACGGAAATTCACTATAACTTGGTACGTTATAACCGGACATGACTGTACATTAAAGGGTTCACTACCGAGTTATTGTACCTATAAGTATTACTAATTTATTTGCTTTCGAAAAATAATATAAAAAAAATGTATGAGAATTTAGGTATCAGTTTATAATAAATAATTTGAGTCCTTCCCAAAGAGAGGTTCTGGTTACGCTACTGTACTTGGATCTTGGAACCGGAATATGGAGCAAAATTTGAAGCGTTACTAAATCTCGCTGACTAAATTATAATCGGACATTTTGAAAAGGGCGCTGAATGCTGAAATAATAATTATCTTTAAATAATATTTGGCTTATATTTCGTTTTTTGCAAGAACGCATAGAACACTTGAACGTTCGATCTGGTTTCAAATTTCACACGAAAGATTATGAATCCGCATGATTAATAGATAATAAAAATTTATCAATATTGAATAATTCAATTACTTTGTCTTTTTTAGGCAACTTAATTTAAATTGAAGTTTTCAATTCACGGTTAAACAATTTTACTAATCAAGGATTTTTGTGGTTGCGGTTGTGGGAAAAAAGCTAAAATTTGTCGCAAATTTAAATTTTAATATTACGTAAAAATGAAGTTTTAAGATATTTAATTTTCTTAACATAGAAATAAATAGCTTTTTGTATGTTTCAAGTTTTAATTTTATTGCCAACAATTTAGTGTATAATGTCGCGATTCTTAACCGGTTTTTGTCGCGGACGGCTTTTAGGTGTGTCGTGTCGTCGGTTGCATGTTATACGATATTTTAATTTAATGAAAATTCATTTGGATAAATTTGTTATAGAAAACGTATCTACTTATTTTAATTGGTATAATCCGTTCTTAAGATTACCAAGTTGATCCGAACGAGGTTTTACCTGCTTTATTTATTGTTGTTTTGTATTATATTTACGGCTGACCTAGAATTGCCAATTTATTATTTCAATCGTTGGCTATTTTTTTAATCAAAAATTCATAATTTAGTTATACAATTTTAATATTAATTTCACACAGTTCGAAAATTATTTTTACAACTCTGTCCCAATATGACGTCATCAATGCTTATGACGTGTATTGTTTAAAGTTTTATCTTTTTTAAGGTTTTAAGTTTTTCTTATTGCTAAGTTACGTTATAAAAATACAATGAAATTTTAAAAAATAAAAAATTTTAGTAATGCGATATAAGGCCAAATACGTTTGGGACTTGGCTATTTTGACTTAAAAAAAAACAAAAATCGAATCGATCTGGGATTTCGATGGAAAAAAACTAAAAATAATGAAAAGCAAAAAAATATATTTAAAAATTAAAAAGTGATCAAGAAATTGTTAAAAATTATTAATACCTATATATGTATTGAGTATTTCTCGACTAAAAAAATTCACTATTTTAACGTTTCGTTTAGTTTGTTTAATTTTATAGTAAAATTGACTTGACGGTGAATTTAAGAAGTAACATTCACCATGCAGTAGCCGTGCATAGGTAGGAAGAATGTTATTAACAATAATTCTGCGACTAGAAAGGAATTTGAATGTTCGATTTGTTAAGCCTAAACATTGCTCTCGTTATTTAAAACTCATATAATAACAGAATGTTTTCCTTCTCATTGGTAACATTATTATTTTGTAATGATTATATTTTTATTAAAATGTTATTACTTAATTTACGATTCACTTAATATTTATACTATTTCTGACCTGAATGCACTTTTCTTGGTGCGTTAACAAATCATATTAAATTGAAAGTCATCAATAGATACCGGATTTGTATGCGATTACATGTTTATTCATTAATTTAATAAAAATTATTTGTTAAATAATTTTAAGGTGGTAGTAAAATAATAAAAAAATGTCTACGGTAAATCTGAATAAAATATTAGCATTGTAATTATGTACGTTTAGGATATTCTCGATTAGCTAGGAGATCGGCCGAAACCTAAAAATATCGGGCCTGTCCTGTACAAAGTATAATGGGCGAATTCGTATATTTCTTTTACTTAACCTAAAATTTCATTTAGACACATGGCATCGTTTAGTTTGGTTATTTGGTAAGCGCAACATTTAAAGTTTGGTTAATTTCTTTATTTTTTAATTTTTAAGTTTTTTCAATTTTTTGGTATATTTGCTCTCACTTCTTGTTATTTTTACTGTTATACATGACCGATGTTTGAAAATAATCGTGAAATAAGGGTCTTTATATTATATTACAGAGTTTTTTATTTTTAAGTAATTTTTATCATTTCTATAGCGTAATTTTTTCAGAATTCTATTTTCTTGTTTATTCAAATATTCTAAGTTCAACCCTGTTAAATGTGAATTATTGTCATTTCGGTTTGGTTAAATATTATGTTTCTTCGTAGTATGTATTATTTACTTAATAGTTAAAATTTTTAACATTTTGTTAAGTTTGATTATTTTAACATCACATGCTACTAAATACATACCACTATAATACTTAAAAAATTCTAACTTTTTTAAGTTATTTTCTATTTATTTATTTTTTATTTACTGGATGCTGGATAATAACTATATAATATTATGTAAATGTTCACTTCTATATAAGAAGTGAAGTAGATTATTATTTATTGTATTATTACAGGAACTGCCGGAAGCACAACAACAGGTTAGACTGGGGCAAACCTGTTCTTTATCGGGTGTTAAAAGGCAATATACATATATTTTTTAAAGGTAGAGGGTTTTAATTATCCATTGGTAAAGGTTAAAAACCCTTGTGTAGATATTATAATATAATAGTATATGGGGTACATAGAAATAATGTAGGTAAATAGATTTATGTGGTATGTGCCGATGTTATTTAATAAAAATAATTTAGTATATTTAAAAATGTTGTTAATAAAAATTAATTGGAATACTACGTCAAAAGTATAAAAGTACAATGTACAATCGATCGATCATCAATCGAATTAATTGATCTTTAAAGTGTGTGTATGTGTATATATTTATAAAGCTATAAACGGAACGTCAGTATGAATTGGCATTAATAAATAAAAATAAATAGCGGATGACGCAATAATTTGTAATAATTATGGTAGACTATATTTGAAGAAAAAAAGATAAAATAAGGTATAATTGGACATCCGGTAAGGACTTTTAGTTGAAAGAAGCAGTTCGAACTTGAAATTTGCAGTTCAGAATGACATTTATAAATTGAAGGTGTGTCGCTATTAACCAATCATGTGCGGAGGCTTGTCTTGACGTCAGAGTTTTACGTCACAAGTTGCAATCACCTGGTAGACCGAGCCACCGATCATGAGTCTCTTTGTCGCTGGCGCGCCGAACGATCTTATTTTATTTGACTTTATTTTATTTATTTATTTGTGCGTAAATAAATTTATTATTTTTTTGCCCAAAGTCGAAGGTGCTCGTTTTGGATTAAAATAAATAGTATATGCGCGTTCCGTCATTGCAATTGTGACTACGGCGGGAAAACTATCAAGTGTCGCTGGTTATTATTCATTAATACGATTTCGTATTATTTGTAGGAACGAAATTGATGATGCTGTGAGTGACGTTAATAAATTTGAACAAAGCGAAGGAAAAAACCAACTATTATTACCAAAGTGTGATTTGCGAAAGTAAGTGATGCACTGCAATATTGTTGTTAAACTAAAGTGAAAATTTGATTGTGATACTACTTGGTCGATTATAAAATAATAATAATAATAAATACTACCTAGACGTTAGTTTGTTAACATACCATTTTGTCCTCGAATTAAATTGGAAACTTTTTTACGCAATGATCGCACAAATCGTATGTTTTACTTTATGGTCTATAATTTTTGGTCTCGGCCGTGCAAACGAAACACCGTTTCCTTGCGATAGGTAAGTTCTTTTCTTTTATTTTTTTTTTATTTGTTTTTCCGGAGTGGACGATTGCAGTTGTCCTTGCATTTCTTTCCAATAATATATTCCAAACTTCCTTTCGTAAAGCGTGCATAAACGTAAGTAACGTGAGATTAATGTGACCTTGATATTCGGCATTTCTCTCGAATGATAATAATTATGTACGTGAATACCTCTACCTACCTCTAATCCATCGTAAATGGCGACGCTCGAATGCCGCTCTTTCGAGTTTTTGTATAACCGATCGACCGATCGTTAATCATTTAAGTTGCCCGATTTTTTCCCGATGCTGCTGCTGCTACTGCTGCTGCCAGGTACCTACCCAATGGAGTGCGAGGGCTATTGTTCACTCTTGGCAGCGGCTTTTATGACCATCGACGTTTGGCTAATCTACTAATGTTGCAGCGAAATCTACTGCCATGGTCGGCTTCTACACACCATTCAAATGGCGAAGGTAAACGAGGATTCCAAAACTTTTGTCGATATGAAATTAAAATATTCGGCAAACGAAACTTTACAAAGATTCGACCAGTTTATGGAAAAATATTCCAACGTTCCGACGAGAAAACAAGTTTCCGCCTTTATATCGGAGAATTTTGAAGATAAAGGACAAGAATTCGAAAATTGGATTCCCGGCGATTTAATTGACAATCCGAAATTTTTAAATAACATTACCGATAGTTCGTTACGTCAATTTGGCGCCGATTTAAATAAAGTATGGAAACAACTGGGCAGAAAAATGAAGGCCGAAATAGAGCACAACAAAGAACAGTACAGTATTATTTGGGTTCCGCATCCTGTGATCGTGCCCGGTGGACGTTTTCGTGAATTTTATTATTGGGATTCCTATTGGATAATACAAGGCTTACTTATATCAGAAATGTACGAAACCGCCAAGGGAATGTTGGAAAATTTTTTGTATATTGTCGATAATTACGGTCATATTCCCAATGGCGGTCGAATATATTACTTGGCTAGATCACAACCTCCTCTTTTAATTCCTAGCATTAAATTATACGTAGACACTCTGAAAGACTACACTTTTGTTTCCCAAAATATCGAAATTATGGAAAAAGAATTTGATTATTGGATGATAAATCATACCAAAGTTATTCAGTATAATGGTAAAAATTATACTTTAGCTCTATACGGCGATCGCTCGAATGGACCAAGACCGGAATCTTATTCGGAAGATGTAGAGAGTGCCGCTATGTTTAAAGAAGAACATCAAAAACAAGCTTTTTATTCGGAACTTAAGGCGGCCGCCGAATCGGGATGGGACTTCTCCAGTAGATGGTTTATTACCAATTCCACAAATAAAGGTACCTCTTAACGGCCCTTGCATTATATACAGATACGGAATTTATAGTTTCATTTTATTTTAGGTAATTTAACAAACATAAACACCAAATCGATCATACCCGTTGATTTGAACGCAATGGTTTATTGGAACGCCGCAATATTGGCCGAATTTAATCAACACCTCAACAGAACCGATAAAGTTCAAAAATATAATGATATCGCCAATCAATGGTTAGAGGCCGTAACTGCAGTATTATGGCACGAAGAAGTGGGTGCTTGGTTAGATTATGATTTAATGAATTCCATTAAAAGGGATTATTTTTATCCCACTAATATTTCTCCATTATGGACTGGATGTTATCCCAAAGAAGATAAAGATAAAATTACTAGACACGTTTTGAAATATTTGCAAACCATGAACATCATGTACCCAGGTGGAATTCCAACAACCAAAGAACACACCGGAGAGCAATGGGATTTTCCAAACGCTTGGCCTCCACTACAGCACATCATGGTAGTCGGATTGTATAACACAGAAAACGAGGCGGCTCAACGTTTAGCATTTGAAATTGCTGAAAAATGGGTCAGATCAAATTATAAAGCTTTTTCTCAGACCGCCACAATGTACGAAAAGGTAAATAAAAATTATTATTATTTTTTTTTGTTATTTTTAAGTGCGTCATTCGTGCATCTATTCTAGGAAAGATAAGATGTAGTTTTCATAAGTCCGAATTTCATTAAATGCCGTGACGTACGTGGGTCATTGAACACTTTTGCAGATAGACATAGAGGAAGGGAGGGAAAATATGACGGACTACAAAGGATTGGGAGGGAGGGAATTCGCTACGGTGGGATCCACTATCGCTTTTTGCGTTTCGTCCCCTAGCTCTTTGAATTCCAATTCCAATAAAACAATATTATCTAGCAAAAATTAATAAACTTTCAATTTTCATTTTAACAAATGAAAAAATAACAATAATACTAAAATAAATTGACGATGCATTGAATGGAAATATATATGCCATACATACATGGCAAACGTTGATAAGTTTTTATAATTTTATAAATAATCTGGAATAAAAGTTACGTTTGATCTTTTACTTGTGGCCCATAAAAATAACGCGACGAGTGGTAGCATATTATGGGCGAGTGAGCAAGATGCCCTGCTCTAGTAGACCGACGAAACGTTTAATTAGTAGGTAAATTTTTTTTAAATTGTTCAAGGATACTTGACAAATTAAGTTATATCCGTTTTTATGATATCTACATTTGCTCAAAAGTTTATTTCTTATACACAAGTTTTCTAGCTAATAAACTAATCATTTTTATCTCACCAGATAAGCCTTGTTCAAATATAAAATTTGTCAAATAATGTTATCTACCATAATTTTGATTTTTCAATTTTTGTCTAATATTAAAAGCAAGTTGTGTAGTATCTTATAATGTTCCAAGCATTTTCCACTTAAAAAATTTATATCGTAATGGGTCGGATAAAAATTTTATAAGCGATAATGAGAATTATCATCAAAACTCCGTCCACGATTACGGAAAAAGTTCTAGTACTTACAAAATTTCATTAGTTGCGTTTTCCTCGGAAATTTTCTTCAAAATAAAAAAACAGCTTCTTAAAGCTCTACGACATCTTCGTATTATCATTATGATTATAATCATAACTTAAACATTTTAGTTTCGAAAAAGTGTTTGTGCATTTTTTGGTTTATGCTAAAAAATTTGATAAGATTAATATCGAGTTACACTACCTAAACCACTTATCTATTGATTATATTATGATTATAACTTAAAAATATAACAAAATTGATAAAAATAAATTAAACAAAATTATTTTTTGTATTTTTCCTTTCTACTAAATAAATATAAACTGTGCGGTTTATTTAAAAACAATTGTTATGCCACTAGTTTTCAAAGAATAGATTAGTATGTATTATATAATTCTCGAGGTCTATTATAATACAATAAAAAAAAAAGTTACAGCATGAATAAAATAGAAGGTGTTTTTTTGGCTATTAGACAGAAGAAAATGTTAAAGCACTTTCATAATCTTAAAACATTTTGATCACTAACAATAAATTAATTAATAACTTATTTTTGTTCCACTTAAGAAATATTTACCCAAAATTCGAAATATGTAAAAAGTGCAACTTCAAAAATAAATTTTGTGTAAAATTCGTGCCTGCAAATTACATCACATGCGTCTTCATTATTTTTGTATATTTTAATGTTATAAAATAGTATGTATATATATTTTTAAAATTTTTATGTGATCTTTGGTAAGCAAAGAAAACAGGAATCGCTTTTTTGAAATTACATGTAATCGATAGTTGAAATGATTCTATATCTTAGCTACCTGCTTGGGGTGGGCAGATGATAAAATTTTAAATTCCCATAAATTCGAAAAATTTTGCCATATAGTTCCATAAACTTATAAAGTTACTAGATAAAATTATTACATCATAGTTCAAAAATAAACAGGTTAAATTAACAATAATAGGATTTTTTGGTAATAAAATTTGATATCTTGCTATCAGATTTATTTTTTATTTAAACTTTGATTAATATTTATTACATGGGTTAATACACATTTACAAGCAAAAAGAAATTATAAAACCATATTTGGTATAATATTTTAGATCTTAAAATATTTTCTCTAGCCTCACAGAGGCGGATTTAGCAACAACGGTCCAATTAGTTCAGACACGAATATTGAAAAAATGAGTTTTTATAATGTTTTAAGTAAATTTATCGTCGTCTCTTCTTTTTCTCAAAGAAAATTTTTTTTAATTTAATTTTAGTATGATGCTACAGTAGCTGGAGGTTATGGTGGAGGAGGTGAATACGAAATACAATGGGGATTTGGGTGGTCGAATGGTGTAGTTTTAGATCTACTTAATAGATTTGGACATAATCTTCGAGCGGATGATTCTCCTCCGATCGAAAAGTACGAGTCTATTCCTCAAAGTGCTGCGGTCCATTCACCTTCAGCTTTTGGTCAAATAGCTACTGGATTATTAGCTCTTATAGTTTCTTTAATTGCCGGTTTTATAGGGTGAGGTAAGTTGTTAAAGAAGAATTTTAAAATGCATTAATTTCAACAGTATTTTTTCTTGTTTCAGGATTTTTAAAATAAATTATTGGTTTTAACTGCAGCTTCTGTGATGGCATGCGTGTGGAAGTGATTGTTTCATCAAATGTGTGATAGTAAATTAATAGATTTTGTTTTGTATAAATAGTTTTTATCAAGAGTGTTTAATGGAACTGTTTTTTATAATTTAAGATGAAAATATTTCTGTCGAAGTATTTTTTTAATGTTAAAATTGATATCAATCATCAAGTATTATTTTCAAGTTCCTTATTAGTTAGTACACTTATATAAATATATATATAAAAATATATATACCTATAGATGTAGTTGTAGGAGAGCTAATACCAAATTTATTTATGATAGTTTTTAATATTTTTATTTATTTATTTATTTCGTTGTATTTATTATCATTTGTTAGTGATTGGATGCCGCTATAATTAAGCAAAGTAGGTGCTACTAATTTTTAATTCAAGGTTTGATAGATAGCGCTCTATAGTACATTCCAAGGCCAATGTAAATGAAACAATATTTTAATAGTAGGCAATTTAATAAATTTCTCGTGAACCTATCGGCGACGGTGAAATTTTTAAGCATAATTTTATTTTCAAAATATTGTTTTCATACAATTTTAAATTTCAAAAAAAACTAAAGATTACATACAGGCACATAATAATTATGTAGAATTTAATTACAAAATTCATCAATGAAAACGTAACCGTTGCACTGCACTGCTTTATAATGTACCTATTTACGTAATATGCTTTAGTATGCATTCCATTATTAGTAAGTAGTATTTTAGTTTTGGTGCTTTATATTTAATTGTAGGTAGTTACGAAATCATTTATTTGCTGATTTTGAAAACTTGATTAAAATATTTTACGATTTATTTACTTAATATTATAAATAATTAATTATTAACACAATAACGCACGGACAGTCGATTCTCACTAACTATTTTAGTAAATAATAATAATAATAATAAATTATTATTATTATTATCATCAGACCTTGAATTGAATTTCTTACCACGTTCTTAACTGTATATAGGTACTACTCTAACATAACATTATAGAATAACATTGTACATATTTTTGATTTAACTAATAATTCCTGTTGTACATAGTTTTAATATTAAAAACAGTTTGAATGCGATCGAGTGTTCAATTTCTTTTTTTAAATAAAATTAACCCGTAATTATTTTGTGCAGAATTTCAATATACAAAAGACGGACCAACGCCAGTCAATCCCATGGAGAGTTTTTAAAAAAACGGTTACCTTCTAAAGCGCAATATACCGAATTGTGCAGTATACCAAAACGTACCAGAAATCCAAGATAAAGTATCTTCTAGTGATTGTCGTCAAGAAGCAAGTGCCATAATTTGTGAGTGTCGTTTTTAGTAAATTAAAACTTATACTTTAATTGCAGTGGCGCACACGTGTAAATGCGATTTTTAAATTGACCATGACTTTAATGTAGTGGAAGTTATCCTCAGATCTGAATCTGCAAATCTGTTTTTAGAGTCGACCAAACAAACAATGAAACAAATAATTTACAAATATTAAAAATCGGTAAAAATTTCAAGTTCATTTTTAGGAGACTTTTTTATTTTGAAATCTACATCTTGAAATATTGTTTGAGGTGGATCGGAACTTCTTACACCCTGAATTTGGTCACATTGACATTTTTTAACAAGTGACGTTTTTTTTAGAGAGAATACAAGATATTCACGAAGTTTTATTACCAAATTATTCGAGGTGTAGAAGTTATAATTTATTATAGTTTTTAGTAGCTAGTTAACTTAAGGTGTGGATTTCAAACTCACATAACTTGAAATTTTAAGTGGTTTTTTTATGCGATACAATAGACATACACGAAACATTCAGAGGCGCGGAAGTGATAATTTATTTTTAGCATTATTTGTTTGAGTTACTAGGAAAAACATGGATTTTCCAGATACGAATCTGAAGCTAACTTTCACCACGTATGACTATTATAATTATTATTGTAAATTAAAGAAATTATTATTTAAATTTAGCCATAGGTAAAATATTTAGAAAATAAGCGATCTTTTTCTCATTTCGATAGTAGTTACCAATTGTTATAAAAATTATATATTTATGTTTTTGATTATGGAATTATGTATCTCAGTTATACACTAATTTTGTGTAAATTTTTATAAGTAGTAGGTATCTACCTAATTGAAATTTTAAAATACTCATGTTTTCGTTATTTATCAAGAAATTTTAAACATCAACCTGTTGTGCAATTACCTGTATGTTAAATATGCTCGCTTCAGGTAAACGTAAACACCTTCATGACTGACTCTTTTTTAATCCAGTGGCAAAAGTACTGTCAACTGTAAAACTATAAAAAAAAATTGTGAGTTGTTTACATTTACAAAAATGTTTCTGGCATTATTGCAGGAAAAGAGGGATAGTAAGTTCAAAATGGATAGTACCTATCCATAAAGAAAATAAAATTTGACTTGAATTATAAAGAATTGTTCAATTTAATTTTACTATATAAACAAAATCACAACAGTAACTTACAAAAAGATTTCTTATAATTAAAAGTTGAAAACTGTTGAAAATAAAACTATTTTTTATATCGTTGCTTTTCAATAAATTTTGTAATGTTTACTACCCATTCCTTTAGTTATCTCGTGGGTTTGATTTCATCACTTTGAAGAATTATAACCATGCCAAAGGTGGAAATTATGATTTTGAATAATTTGCTGGCAATCGTATAGATTTTTTAATCCTATCAGTATTTTAAAATCGCTTAAAATGCACTTAATGATGTTTTTAGAACCAAAATGCACCATAGGATGATTTTTCAGGTAGGAGACACTAATATTTTTTTTTATATATGTTATATTACACAATACAATATAAAAATATTAAATCGGCAAAATAATCATTATTATTTCGATTAAAATTCTTTAAATCTTTAGAAAAGCTACCACTTACTTACACTGACGTTATTATACAATTTTTAGTGTTATCTAGTATATTTCTGCAACTGGAATTTTTTAAATAATATTTATGCTAGTATAGGTAACAAAATAATTTTTTATTTTTCAATTCGATTTAAGTACGATAATTATAAAATAATGTTTAGTTTGTTAAGATAAATTTAGTAATATTTGTTGATGTTGTAAACGATTCTCTTTGGTGTGTGCGAGGTTAAACAATTGTATAATCCATTCCGAATTACAATTGACGTTTTGTGAATTACAACTGGTGTTTACCGTTGTGTATAAAATTGCTGATCTTGATATAATATAGTAATACCGAGCTATCTTATCTCTATGCATTCTTTCAGCTCTCACCCAGATTTGCTTTTAATAACAGCTATGGAGTATTACTTTCCAAAGAGATGGTATTGGAGTTGGACACGATTACATACAAATTATGTAACAAAACAGGTGCTAGCGCTAGGAAATTATTGCATTATGTAAATCTACTCCATTATCTAACAAATAAGTACCTACTTAACAGTTGGTTTAACAGGAGCACGGGAGGTGGAAAGATCAGCTCAAAGGATATTCATGAAAAATATAATCTACATTAGTAGGACCGAAACGACTGAACAATTAAAAGAAAATAATTGTAAGGTAATAACAAACGCACCGCTTAAAACCTACAAAAATGTGATAAAAAATTCTATCAGAAGAGTATCTTCGTAAACTTCCATTAGGTCTGCAACCTCAGTGATGTTTCAAAGTCACTATTGGTGCTATGCACATATTGTTTTACATCCAAGGTAGCTTGCTAAGCTTATCTCAGATGTGTTCGTAACTCTGGTTTTTGTGTTGATAAAGACAAATTATCAACCCAGAGGGACCGCCAGCTTTACGTGCCCTCTGAAGCACCAGAAGAATATAAATTTGTAAAATCACCAGAGGCGTTTATTTGTTAGAGAAATTGTATTTCACATCTACTCCCTTTAATTTAAATAAATGATTTGGAGTTGTATTTTATTTATTTTAGAATTACTTATAAACCAGATCGGTTAGTTATAATTTTGCACCTTATATATCATCTTTTTTATGACTTCCAAGCTGAAATGCTCGTTAATGAACAATCGAAAGTAAATTTTAAGTTGCATTGGAATTATTTTTTAGGTTTTTTTAAATTTTCCATTAAACATTTTATCCATCTCAAGCAACTGCTTGGTAATAAATGAATTAACGAGATTCCCAATGTCTATATTTAATGCGAAGGGCAAACAGATTATCCGGTGAACTTAGACCACACACATTGAACTATTCCAATAGTTATCTTATGCATCCGCAGTAAAGATGCCACACAATCGTCGATAAAAAGGTTATGTATAGCAAAACCACTATTATCTGTGTATCGATTTAGTTGATTGTGACGAGTCTCTGAAAAAGAACCAATTGGTTTCTAAAAAGAGAAATCCCACTTGTAAGTTAAACTTAAAAATAGAAGCAATAATTATGTTATTATAAAAAAATTAGATGGAACCAACAAGAATTGTGATTTGACGTCATGATATATTCGCACAAAGTGTGTATGCAGCCGCATTGGATACAAGTGATATCGCCACTATCATAAAATGGCTTAAATTTTAGTATCGGCAAGTTTTTGAATTATATTTTGTTTAGCTTTACCATTAACACCAAGCACATGTGATGCTTCTTGTGGGGATTCGTACAAGTTATTAATTTCAAAAGTACTTTAAATATATTATAATTATTGAAAAAAATAACATAAATAAATAAAATTTTTAATAATCATTGTAAAATCTAATAATAAAAATACAATAAATAAAATAAAATAGTACCAGAACAAGGTTGGTTAGGTAAAAAGTTTTCTCTAAAAATATTAAAAGTATAAAACTTGTTTCAGAATTCGTCAAGGAAAAAACGATAAGCGTTTAATATTTAAACATATTCGTACAAATCTTCAACCACAAAACAATCTAGTTGGTCACAATAATAACAGATCCAACTTATCCTTCTTTCCTATTCAATATAAAAATTAAAGCTTTATTGTCTATATTTTTAAAAATTATATTTAAAACAAAGTGTCATAATTTTTATTCGTTTTTTTTTATTATATCAAGTTTAGTGTATCTGACTAGCCTGGTTCTATCCTGAACTATATAGTCCATATCCTTCATAGCACTCAACGCATATAATTTTCAAAATTATAAGGCAAATATTGCAAATTCATAATTTTAAATTGGCGGCATTTTGCATCCGTTTTCTATTTACTTTGACTCGATACCCGCAGTAAATACGTAAGAAAACACTAAAAAATACCAAAAATACACCAAATATTCCTAACAAATATATGTGATGATTATAAATTAAACAACTCAATAATACTGAAAAGCCTTGTCTTATGGTGGTTATAATAGCAAAAACTAAAGGACCAAAACTGGCTATTGTTTTAAAAATAAATAGTTGTCCTACTGCCGAACAGAATGATAATAATAAGCAGTCAAAAATAAAAGAAGGAAATTCAATCATAAAGTTGACCGATGAAACAAAACCCCCTTGTTGTAGTAATGAAACAGCAGTAAATATGCAGGAGAATAAATTGACTGCACACATCATTTGTATAGGACTCATTCCAAACTGTTTGAACAATGCTCCTTGCCAATTCGAAGTAAAACTGTCAAAGACAATGTAAGAACATAGAAGAATTATTCCAGAAAATGTAGTTACGCTGGAACCTAAAAAAAACATTCAACTGATTGATTAAGGAAAATTTATTTATACCTACCTTTATGATCATTATTTGTGTCCAACATAAATAATAGCATGCCAACTGACAATATTATTGCAGAGACATATTCATAATACTCATATTTGGTTCTCGACACTACTTTGCCCATCACCATAACCGGGATTGTTTTAGCCGCTTTTGCTAAAACCTAAAATAAAGACGAAATTGATAAGTTTAAAAAATAAATTTTTAAAATAGTAATGTAATTTACTTGATGAAGAAACGAAACGTATTTTAAAGCTTCATACTGACACCAGGAACTTAAAATATTTGAAAATGAGCAGAACACATATTTATATAAAGGTGCCTTATGTCGTGGTTGTCTCGTGCATAAAATTACAATTCCAGACAAACAAAAAGCTAAAATCCTATTTACAAATACAAGAAACTGGGAATCGGTAAAATTTCTAGTAGTTTTTTGAGCGTTGGTATAATTCTATAAAAAATAAATAATTTATAATTTTTAAATCTCAAAAGTCTTAGCTGCACATACTTGTGTCATAACCTTTTCTTGCAAAACACCCCACGTTAAAAACGATCCTTGTAATCCCATAAAATAAAATAATAACAAAAGGGTGTCTTTTAATAAAGTACGAGGTTGTTGCGTATTTGAATTAGCTGCACCGGTCCGATCAATTATATCTTCTTCTCCAAAACATTTTCTTATTACAATTGAAAGATAATTATTTCCTAAAATATTGGATCGATATTTATGTAATTTACAAACATTCATTTTTTTCTTTACCCCCTATTTTGTCCAAGTAATTTATTTTACGAATGTATCTATATATTATGTAGCCTGGTAAAAATACTGTCGAGTATCCGACTACATTTCGTAATGCACGTATTATCCAACAGTATTCCGCTTTACAACTTTGAATTAATTCCGCCGTGGACAGCCATTTGTTAACTAGAAATAACAATCCTATCGATACCACCAATATTACACTAAAATCAAATAACTCATAAGTATTTCTCATTACATAGTTCTTATTGTTACCAAATGATTATTTCTGCCCTATTTTTGGCCATTTTTCAATTTTACTCCCAATTGTAATTGATGTAGAATAATTAATTGTATTCCAACTTTTCATTGTGTATACATAATTTTTTGTTGTTACAAACTCACAGCGTACGTGTAATTTTTCTTATAAATTTAATTACCACAAATAATTAACTAATAAGAGGAATCTAACCTATAAAATTAGAATAATTTTTCTTTAGGTAGATCAATTAATTTTCCTTCCTACGAAACTGACTAAATCACATTATTTATGCACTTTTATGTTATAAGAAAAACTAATAATGTTCGAAAATTATATTTTACAAGTAACTGTTTCAAATTCTCCATAATCCATAGGCGTAACCATAGATGAGAAACTTTTACTCTTGACAAGGAAACTGAAAAATAAAGTATTTCAAATATTTAATTTTTAATAATTTTTCAATAAATCCCACAAAATAGTAACGAAACCCAAAAATTCACTTTATATTATTTATTAGAGAACAGTAATAAACTGCAGAGGTGGATCTACCTAAAAACATTTCTATGTTTTTTTATTTAGGGAACTATTTTTGTTTTGTATTATACTAACACTTAAACCAACTACTTAAAAAAAATTGATTTGGCCAATTTTTTTCGTTCGACACATTACGCATAGAAGTCAACGAGTAAAAATTCTTGTCTTTACAGCAAAATGTGTCCACATGTAAATGTTTATTATAGACACATATTTGATTACGAGGCAATATTCGCCAAATCATGCATCGTGTGAATCTAGTAGTATTTAACAGCAGAGAAATATAAAAATATTTTTAAATTATAAATTTGTGGTTTCGGTAAATGAAAAATTTAAGTACCAATATTTTCTAAGATTCAACTTTCGACAAGGTGAAACAATTCAAAAAGGATGCAATTATACAACATTAAATAAAAGCTTGAAGTACATAAATTCTTTTTATGGCTATCATCATCGTTTTTCGGTCCACTTCTGGAACCATCAGTTTCTTTCTCTGTCAAGGTTTCAACATTTAAACCCCACTGTTGCTTAAGCCGGATTGGAGAATCATCTCCTACGAAGCACGGAGATGATCATAAGCAAGTTTAGACTCTTTCCGGATTTGAACCTGGTACCTTAGTGTCAGCAATTATTTGTTAATGACCGTTTCTATAATGGCTATGCACAAAGTAAAATAGAATGGAGCCCAAAACTATTTTATCGTTCTTGTTTTATAAAGCATTTAAAATTTATCAGGTTCATTATTCGAACTCTTTTGGTATATTTAAAATCGATATTAATAATTTAAAATCAATACTTGGGGTTTCCGAATCGATTAAATATTATAAGAAAAAATCGGTTTTCAAATATCAGAAAATATTGAGAATTACGAAGATTTAGTTACTTTCTATTTCTGGGGAATTGTCAGTTAATCGAGCTCACGAATTGTACTTTTTCGTATGCACTATTGAAAAAAGAACAATTTTTGATTTTTAATTGCCGTTTCCTCGAAAACTAATAAATAATCTTCAAAAATTTTTGTTTTGATATGCTCAGAAAATTGTCCTCTTCCCACTAGTGTATAGGAAAAAGTTGAAATCGTGGGTCCGATTAACTGACGGTAATCCATTTTTGTTATTACCTTACCGTCGCCTACACTTTATCTTTCAAACACCTATGTACATTCAATTATTGATGTGCCAAAGTTAATTTCTCATTTAGTAATCGATTAAAAAACATAATTTTTATAAAGACTATTTATTAAATAAAAAGTATATGATATAAAAAATTCTTAACACTATTTAAAAATGGACGGCAACGTTGAGTACAAATTTTGTAAAAAAAATACTGAAAACTACAATACAAAAATTTATTTAAGGCCAAAGCAATTCAATGTTTGGTGATTGAAATTCTTCAATTATTTGGTATTGTGAAAACACCACCATCCAACAATATATCTACAAAGAGATTATTTAGAATTTTGTTTGAACATAGACGTAAAACTTACATTATATGCCATCCAGATCCAAATAACCAATGCGTAATACACAGTGATGAGCTGCAAAAATAAAAGCTTTATAAAGTACCTTATGAAATAATTAAAACTTACGTAAATGTAGTAACCACCGATCAACCATAAACCAAAAACGAGTTGAAACAAAATTGCTATCCCAAAACCAATGAGCCACGGCAACATCATACCTCGGTTCAATTTTTTCATTCCAATTATTAACAAAACGGAAGAAGCAATTAAATATAAAAAGTATAGGTTTATGAAGGCACCCACCACTTGCATTGCTGAAAAAGTAGGTAAAATAAGTAAGAGCTAGTAGAGAAAACTTTTTCTCCATACATAAACGAATATCGGCCTCAAAAAGTGGATTGTATAATTGGGAAGAATCTCCTCCAGCCATGTCAAATATCGTAAAAGCCATTAACACCACGGAAGCTGCTACCGTATAAAACGCTATCGCTTTACATCCCGATTGGATACTGTCTGTCCATATACACGGAGACCAACACGATTCCAGTAACACCATGGTGGTTAGGTCCTGATACACAATAAGATTATTTTTTTAAAACAGAATAAATAATTTAACCGTTTTACTGATTTTACCGCACAAAATTCATCCTCGGCACGCCCACTTTTTAAAGGGAGTGCCCAAGATGAATCAGTAATTAAATTTTCACAAATTTAATTAATTAATAACAAAACTACAGTATTTACCTAAAATTTTCAATTTTTAACTAATTTTACATTCAAAATCGTATTTAAAAATTGCGATGAAGTTTTAATCGAATGTCATTTTTGTTTACAAATTTACATGGACAGGGCCGGACACAGGTAAATTTTCAGGTCATTACCGTCGTTGTATTTGACAGCACTAAACTTAATCATCGGGTTTAAACTTCAATTATAAAATAACCCTCACGTTTTATTAAATATTACTCGAGCTGGTAAATTATAAATATGAATAAAAAATCGTCTACTACAAACTACATAATGTAGCTCTGGATTTAAAAAGTTTTTTATTTTAATTAAAATGTCGTTATTTTTTGGAGAGATTTAAAATCGTAAACTATAGGTAAATTTTTAATTTTTTAAAATCCAAATTGTGTTGTCGATGAGCCTCAATTTTTCACAGAAAATCTTTCTAATTCTTAATTCTTTCGTGGGACATCGATTGGTCTCGAGCGCAAGCGTTCCTAAACATTTGAAAACCAAGCTATGGAAGCCATTGTACCAACTGTAAATGGTGGCATGGTGGTATGATAGATAAATCATAAATACGTTCCTGTTTAAAAAAATGCGCCTGCTGGATTCATGCTAGAGCGCGACGACTTAAGTCAAATAAAAAATTAATTATACAAAATGACGAGATATATAAATTTAGCAGCAATTTATTAAAAAGTAGGAAATGACATTTGTGCAGAAATATAAATAATTTAGTTTGGTTAGAATGAGACAACCTGTAGATTTTTTGTTTAAAACCTTGAGTTGTGGTTGTCTACGTAACTGAAAAACGCTTTATTTGTTTATTGTACTCACACTCAAATAATTTAACTAAATCTATCCTTATCTTTCGAAAGTTGTATGTTGCATCATCAATTATCAAGGATGGGCATACGATGAGCAATTCCTCGTTACTAGTAACGACACACATTAAAAGTTTGTGCATTCAAAAATTCCTAATTTACTTTCATTCATCGTGTGAATGAAATATAATATATATATTTAGTTGACTTATCAACAATAGTGACAATGTTATTATTATTTTTTATTTATTCTTTTTATTGAATTGTTGCTGTTACATTCGGTAGGTTCAGTTTATTTACTAGAAAAGTTATCTCTATTGATAATGTTATTATGTTATGCATGTGTGTTTACTCTTTTCATACTTGCTTAAATAATTCAAAGTTTTTTTTCTTTATAAATATCATTATTTCTACATCTAATATCAATATCCAACAAGTTTTCTCTTTTTAAAATTGAAGGAAAGTCTTAATTTAAAAGGTTAAAACTTCATAATTTATGCTAAACTAAATGAGTGCATTTTAATCATTCGGTTAAGGAATATTTAATTAAAATTATAATTTATTATTTTTAGGATGACACAAAAGTTACTTATGGTCATAATTCAAGATAATGAATAATGAGTTCAAACGATGCATACCAGGAGTTTGAACTTTATTTGCAGCAAGTTAATGTAAGTACTTACAAAAATAATGTGTACCTATAGTTTTTTTTAACGAAACTCGAGTCTCGATGGGTAATAGTTCACTTGTAAGTTTATCGTTAGGGGTAGGGATCGTGTATCTTTCTGTGATGTGTGCATCATCCGATGTAGATTTTATTAAAATGCGCATTTATTTGAAAAGGATAAATTTTATTTTGCCTCAAACGTTGCACTTGACATTTGAACGAAAACTTATGTTTTATGTTGTTTATTACTTTCATAAAGTTTAGGTTTTTCCGAAGGTTGTGTTTTATGCTTACAAAATAATTTTATTTTATACAATAATTTTAATGTTTGGTTTTGTTTTAGGATGAAATTATGCAAGTGTTTGAAAATTGGAATACTTCATATAATTTAAAAAGTTTGGAAAACGAAAATGGAATACTAAAAAAAACAAATCCATCTCAAAATGATGAATGGGAAGGAGATAATATGTCTTTACAGTCTTACGATTCAGATTTAAAAGAGAAAAGCTCGAGTTGCAACGGAGAAAATGATGAGAGCGAAAGAATCTCCAACGGAGAACAGGTACCTATAAATTGTGCTGAATGTACATCATGTTCATGTTGTCATCTTGTTAATAAACTAACAACAAATTGGAATTGTAAAGGATTCATGAGTTCTAACGGCTGCTCTATGGTTAGTTAAAATTGTAGTAAATTTGTAAGATTGATTTTTTATGTGTGTGATAACAGGACACTGTTGAATGTAATGGAAACATTAAATATGCTTCTGCTATTTCTAATTATGCATATTATCCTGAAAATGCTAATTTATCATCATTATTAACAATATTATCTAATCGAGAGGTGGCATTAAATGGAAATGATTTGCATACATTCATGTGGCTATATTGGAAACATTGGGAATCAAATTATAGATTTGATTGTTTTAATATGCCTTTTTTGAAGAAAATGACCGTCAAGGTTAGTTAAATCATTCATGTGTAAATGCTTTTGAAGTTAATTTGGTTTGGTGGGTGACTGGCCGTGTATAAATAATTTCATAATTACAGGTGAATAAACAAACCTGCTCGCAGTTGGATCGGCATTTAGCTGGTGAGTACATACATGCAATATGTCTGTTCGTGTGCGGGAATATAAATTTTTTCGTAGTCTCAGTGTGAAAGTGAATGACAATTGGCCGGTACGTAAAGCGGAGCAGTTATGGAGGCAGATGAGAGCACACAAAATTGCAGGTTTGTTGGTATTAGCAGTTTGTGTGTCTGCCTCCTCTTTTAATTTTTATGTTACTTTTTTTTGCATTCGTTCTGAATAAATTTCCTGTTTTTAACATATAAAACTAAGAGACGATTTAAATTTTTATGTTTTTGCATGCATGTAAATTTTACGTGACATTGAATGCTTTTTTTAAATGTCAACCAATGAGAAAATTATTAAAATTTGCAGTTAATTCTTATTCGCTTTGAAAAATTTCATTTTTCAAGAACAAAGTTTAAACATATGCGAACATAATATATTGTTCACCAAAAGTTACAAATTTTAATCAATAATCTATTTTAATCAGTGGTTCTCAACATTTTTTTAAAATATCAAATCAGGAACATCAGATATTCTAATACGTCTTGCAAATCAATAATTATGGTCACATAAATTAGCAAACTTTTTAATTCAATCTTTTCCTTTTTGTAAAACTAAAACAACATTCTAATGTTACTTGGGTGCATTCTATTTCAACGCGATGAACAAACAGTACATAAAAAAATGCATAATAGTATGGCGATCGTGCTTTGATTATTTTCATCAAGTGGATGTTACGATCTTGACTTTGTTTGCTATTAAAAAGGGTTTCCAGTTAGTCAATCGGTGCTTTTAAATGTTGTAGTTAATAAATTGTATAAAATTTCTAATATTAGTTGACCTTGAAATATACAAGAAGTAAATGCAGATTATTTTAGAAAAATCATCTTGTCTAAAGTTTCGAAAGCTAATAGTTCTGAAGAAAATTAAGTAAAATAATTAATACGTAATTAAAACTAAACGATTTTAACAAGTATAGATCCCTTAGGATTCTACTTTGTGGAAGCAATTTTATTCGACGTTTATACATGTAAACTTTTTTCATAAAATAATCCCAGGAATTTATTTTTTAAAGGATATTTAGGTATTTTATAAAAATTGTATTTCAATAAATTATCAGTAATTTTAACTAAATTTTACTCCAAATCAAGATGTTGTGGGTAATAATCTCTGAAAATTTAATGAAAATTTATATACCTACAAGATTACATATTATTAAATAGAACTATTTTTTTAACTAATTCTTTTTGACGATTACAGCTCCATTAAATTTTAAATTTACATACATTTAATCTTCACGAAATAAATAATTTCTAAGAATTATCCTCTGAAAATTATGTATTTATTTAAAAATGCATCTGCTTGTGCAACAACATTCACAGCCAAAATTTTTTATGAACTTAGGTTTGGTACCCTAACACAGAATGATGGTAAAACTTGTAAATTCTGTTCTTGAACCTACCTCGGACTGAAAAAAAGATGGCTATCAGTATGGAATGTAGAAGATATTAAAATCCTAAATTGTGCAGAAGACGGAGCTAAAAGCGAAATAAATAAAAAACATGGGTTTGAACCAAGTTGCTTGCAAGAAATTAAAGAATTAAATTAATTAAAGAATTAACTGCAAAGCTAAATTTAATTAGTTCAGAATTAAACAATGCAACGTTATTCTCTGCTATTAGCACACAAAAATGTTCACTATATTGCCATTTAATCACCTTACTTTTTTCTTTATATTGACTCAACAAACCAAAAATTATGAACCTTATAAACTCTTTGTTGTTTATGATTACGATGTTTTGTGATACCGTAAAATTCTGTAAGTTTGATCTCATTGTAACTTGAAATTAAAATTTTTACTTTAATTAAAATTATTGTAATATACAGGGAGTTTGAAAAGGAATTTATTTTCTTTGATAAAAGAAAATTTAAAGTCTGCATCTGAATTTCCGCAGTTCCGAGCTCAAGATTTTATTCTTTTTCAACTTTTACATTCATTACTTATAATATTTTGAAACTTTAAGAAATGTTAAGATGTGATTTGCGGTGAGTTTCAAGGGATTAATGACAAAGAAAAAATTGATGATGTAGTTAAAACTTATCTTCTTACTTATCATTTGTTGTTTCAACATTTCAACTTTGATGTTTCAAACAGAATTTCCCAATCACGTCACAAATAATTTTTTTAACATTTTTGCTTTTCATACTCTTGCGCATCATCATATTACTGCTTAAACCGGAATTCTGCGTAAAATTGAATAATTTTTTATCAAACGTCACTGCATATGACTTTAAATGACTTATATAATTTGATAGTAGCATAGAATGCTTTTTTACCTTTTGGTTTAATTTTTGTGTATTGTGATGTGCTAATTACTAAGTAAGAGTTTCTTTTTACAAAGATTTGCAAATTTTAAAATATTACAGAAATCGAAGCAGTAGAAGCGTGCAAATGGCTAAGGGCAGCTGGATTCCCGCAATATGCGCAAATGTACGAAGGTAGTTATAATTGTGAAAATTTGTTATAACTTCTACAAGTTTATTTTTTTATTAGAAAACCAATTTCCTGTGGATATTACTGCAGCCCAACACGACCACCCTTTATTGGAACCCATAGTATTACAATCATTATTCCGTCGTTTACATACTCTTAATCAATGTGCACGTATGTGCCAACAACCGAGCACCCATGTAGATGATTCAGAAGATGAGCAGTGTGCTCTTAGTGATAACTGGACCTATCAGAAAGATTTAAGGAGATGGTCACGAAATATTCAACCAGATGAGTTATGTAAGTATTATTAATATTAAAATGTTATTTACAAAATTGTTAATTTATAAAATATTTAGCTAATTTACAAGCCAACTTTCAAAAAGAAAACGAACCCGATGATCTTAACAGTGGTGACAGTAAAAGCACTAGTAATAATAATGCAATAGTTTATCCAGAAAAATTAGAAATAAAAAAGTTTCCTTTTTCCAATGAACATAAATTAGTACGCCGAGCTACTTCCACAAAATTTCCACATCACAGGGATGGTATTATTATGACCGTCGATGATATTGCTAATACGTCACTAAAACGATTGGGAAGTGTCAAACATGTTGATGAAATTTATTTTAGTAATTTAGAACATACTGCTAATAAGGCTAAAGTTCAAGATTTAAAAGAAATATTAAACTCGGAATGTTTGCAAATGAGTCCGAAAACAAAGGAGGGGTAAAACAAATTTTATTTTTTGCAATCGATTTTTTTGGATAAATTTTATTTTATAGTAAATCCTGGAGTAATCTACAAGCTATCGATCAAGTAATAAAAGAAGAGGTTTTGCAAGAACAAAGTGGTCAACCGATTATTAGCCTTTCTTGTACACAATTACAAATTTTACGTAAATTAGCCCTTCTGAAGTTGACGGCACACATAGAAAAATATTGTCCTTCTCATAGAACGGGATGGAACTGGGAACTACCAAAATTTATTAAAAAAATACGTAACTCTTCGTACAAAGGTTTGCTTCTTACTGTAGGTGGTTTTCTTGTTTTGAATTTTGATGTTGTAGAAAATCAACTTTTAAATTTGCCATTAACTACAGTTCTTCAAAGAACTGGTCAACCATTACCAAAAGGTATTCAAGAAGCATTAGAATGGTTACACTTAAATGAATCGGATCAAGTTGGTTTATTTCGGAAACCAGGAGTACGATCTCGAATTCAAGCACTCAAAACTTTAGTGGAAACACAAGGTGAAAATATAAATTTTAATGACCAACAAGCATATGATGTTGCAGATATGGTCAAACAGTATTTTAGAGAGTTACCTGAACCAGTTTTAACAAATAAACTATCTGAAACATTTATCCTAATTTTCCAGTGTACGTTAATTAATTAAAAAATTGATAATAATTGTAATATATCAACTGCTATTGTTTACAGATGTTCCCCCATATTTAAGAAAAGAAATGGTATTGTGTACTTTACTTCTTATGCCCGACGAACATCGCGAAGTTTTACAAGCTTTGATTCATTTTTTATTGAAAATTGCAAAACATTCTCAAGTTAATCAAATGAACGATAGCAATTTGGCAATTTGTTTTGCTCCTACTCTTTTTCAGTGTAACAATCACTCTTTGTTTTATAAACAAAGTTTGAGTGCTTCTAATCCACGCGAGTTGATCGAAATTAAGGCGGCACAAGAATGTCTTCTTTATATGTTAAGAAATAACGAAGAAGTTTTTAACGTATGATTTTTTTTGTTATCACTTAAATTGGCTTAACGTGTTCTATTTTAGGTACCTCAAGAATTATTAAATCAATGTAAATTGAGCGAAATTAGTGGTAGTGTGGCTGTTCAGTTATCAGAATTAGGCTCAAATATTGAAGGGGGGTGGCAAGGGTATATGCACGAATGTCATCTGGCTCTATTGAGAGAAGTTAGGGAAAAAAATCGTGGTTGGTTGATGGTGTCTACTGTTTACTCAAAATTAGAGTTATCATATAAGAAAGTTGTGGATGGACACCCGTTGAGGTTGTGGAAAGTGGCAGCCGATATCGAGGCTCCTCCTACCGAAGTGTTACATAGGATACTTCGAGAGCGTCACATATGGGATGATGATCTTCATTCTGCAAAAATTATTGCACAGTTAAATAAGCATTCAGAAATTTTTCATTATGTTCGTAGAAATATAGTACCCTTACTTTATGTTGATTATTGCGTAGTTCGTACATGGAATGCTGAGTTACCTAGGGGCACCTGTGCTATTGTTGAAACTTCGGTGGAGCATTCTGATGTTCCCGATATTCCAAATACAGTTAGAGGAATTGTTTTAGCTTCACGGTATTTAATAGAACCTGGCGGTTCTGGAAAATCAAGGGTATTACATCTTTCTCGTGTCGATATGAGGTAAGTTTTGGTAATGCATATTAATGTTAATAATTTATTTATAACTTCTAAATAGGGGTCGTATGCCGGATTGGTATCACAAAAATTACGGTCACCTCTGTGCCATTCATATAGCTAAAATTCAAGATTCCTTCCATCAGAATGCAACCGGACCCGAGAGTAAAGTTTAAAAACCAAAGATAAGTTGTTTTTTTAGTACTAATGTACGTATTTAATATATTTTTATATATGTATAGCAAATTATCCAATTTATACTTTCCATACCATATCTAGTCATGTTACAATTGGTGCTTTGTTTACAATTTTAATATAAATATTTTTTATTAAATTATTGAAACTTTCCGATTATAAATATGAATAACATGTGCCAGTAATTTTTAAATAACATACGTATTTTTGAAAGTAGGGCAGAGGCAAGAAGATGTTTTATATAGCGGAGCAGTCATACGTTAAAAATTAACCCAAATATTATGCCTGCTTTAGCCGTGTGACTGTCGCATCGAAAAGTAGGCAAATATTATTGTGCTAGGTAGAGACGTTTATTTACAAATAAAAAGTGTTGATGCTTGAACGTTTTCTAAACATTATTTTATAATTTTTTCTAAAATTTTCTTCAAATTTTTTTGCTCCTAGTATTAAAATTAAATTATACCTATAATTAGTGGGTAAAGCAAATGTATAAACTATTAATCTAAGAAAATTTTAAATCTGGAATGGTAAGGAAACTATGAAAGAAGTCATTATTAATTCACTTTGAATTGATGAATAGAATGTTTGGAAAGAATTATTAGTTTGGCGAAGAAAATTTACTCTCAAATCATCTTGTTTTTAAACTTACATTCTAAACACCAAATAAATCGGGTTACCCGAAAGAAATTATGGAAAGATGAAATGGAAATGAAGAAGTCTTATCAACGATAATTCTGAATTTGACTGTTCAGAATTTAATTTATATCCTATTGGAACCTTATCTCAACCTACATTCTTATTTTTTTTGCTCAATCTGATTGAGATTTGAGATACAGTATTAATCAGGAGGTTGTTACATGTCTTGACCGAATATTTTTTTTATTTCAATCAGGGAAAACCTAGAAGTGAAGGGATTTGCTCCAAAACATTTAATGGGAACTTTGTAATTAATTAATCGAAGCACGGGGTTATCGTGAGGTGGATCATGATTATTTTAGTTTAATTTAAGTAAAATTTTTTGTTTATTGAGATGGTTACTTTCTAGTCTTCATCGATGAGCACACCGAAACACAAATTTCGCGAAAATTAGACTTTAACTTGATTAAAATTAAAATAAAGATGCACAAACTAAAAATTGTAAACAATTGTATCATTTGATAAAATTTTTTAAGAGGACATTAAATAAATTTATGATGTAGTGGAAGTGTTATATGTCAGTTACATTTTTACATTAAAATTTTAAGTAATTATCATCAACGATTAACAACATTAATTAACATAGTGTAAATGAAATGAAGGAAAGAAAATACATTTTGTATCACCATATACGTAGGATGGGTGAATGTTTAAATGTGATTTAACTTTTTATTTTATTATAGAAAACGTAATAGTTAATTAAAATACTCTTTAAGGTGTGTGGTATAAGTAAAAAACGGTACCTGTTATTAGAATAATAGGATTTATTTATACTCTCGAATTCACCAAAGAATCAAATATATCCTACTTTTTTTTCTCACTTTGCACAGATCTTTTAAACATTTTATTTTAAAAAGCTAACAATACTCAGTACAATTAAGGGTGTCTAAAAGTCAACACAAACAGTGTTGTAACTGTTTTTGCATTCCCTCTAAGTGCCTCCGTGCACATGCCATTCTGCAAGAATAGAGGAAACGTTGCTTATTTTGAAAAGTTAAACATAAAATATTTTTTTAAAAATGATTTATCAATAGTGTATGTATATAGAAGAATATATTTTTTAAGCATATAAAAAGGATCTTATTTGCTATATTTGTATGATTTATAAGAAAATAATTATATTATGGAGGATATAATAATTATTACAAAATGTTAGTTTATGATGTATTTTGTTAATTTTTGTCTGTAAGTATTATGCGCTTATCATAAAGGATTGTTTTAAACAGCATTGTGATTGTACGAATTACATCACATTTTTCATAAACACGTAAAACATCACAGATTTTTTCTATGCTTTTATTTATTAATTGTTAATGTTTAACGCCTAAATTGTAGAATATTGATATTAAAAATAATACAGTTGAATTTTTAAAATCACATACAATATGTGTGTCAAATCTCACATAAATTCTTTTTAAATACTAATCACATAATATACACTATTATGTGTATTCCACTACTTAGGATGGAAATTTCTTGAATATTTTCTGATTTAATTTATCACTTAATTATTGGGGGGGGGGGGGGCAAAAATATATTAAAAAATTAAGTGTTTTTTTAAAATAGGTATATTAAAATAAATAAAAAAGAATTTATGAGACTACGCATAATGTACTTACCGGTTGTGCTAATTGTTAAACGAATATAAAAATTTTATGCATATTTGATGGTTTAAAATTTTATAAAAATTTAAATGTGGTTTTCCCATCGATGTGAGGTTGATCATTAGAAATATTTCTATATGAGCAATGTTATTACATGTTTAATGTACTTATACTACGGATGTTTATATTCAATATTTATAAAAACTGTGTAGCTATTTTTTTTCTATGTATAAACTTTGATTATATAGTATAATATATGTGTATACTATACAATCAAAGGTGTGAGTTACCAAATAGTGCAATACCAAATCAAATTATGTTAAGTAGTGGTACAAAATGTTATACACTTATAGTTTTTAAGTATTTTTGTAACATCATTTTTTTCTAATAAAAATTGTCAATAGAGATGATTTTTGCTATATACTATAGTCGTCCGGTTATTAGTAGATATGAGTAAACTAAGTGACATCTAAATTTAATATTTTTAAATTTAATTTAATAAACGAGGTTTAGTATTTTGTTTTGGGTTGGTGGTGCGCTCCATCGCTCTCCTTGCACCAGCCGTTACTGTCAAAATTTCAAGTTGTTCTTTATTTTTTATAACTTCTGCCACTGTTTAAATTTGAATAGTAAATATTTGGTGAATACTATCTCTATGATAGAGCTCTGTGATAATTCAATTAGAAGGTTCAAACTTTATGAACAGAAATTTTTTTAAAATAATGGTAATGAAAAATAATATAAATATAAAACTTTTTAATTAATTTTAAACAGACATGATTTTGCAGAAAATAATGGTAAATTTTTTGAAAAATTAATTTAGTGTTGAAGGGCAAATATTAGTAATTTATCTTTTGTTTTTATTTATTTTAGGATATAATTTCATTTTGATTACACTGAGAAAACGAGAAACTTTCAAGCAATGTCCAAAGTTTTTGTATGCTATATACATAATGTAATGTATTTATATAACACTTTTAAGCTTATGTTCCGATGCCCATCTGCGTATCTTTGACAATATTATGGATTACGAGTACAAATTCTTCTGCCTCGTCATCAGAGATTGAACTACTAGTAAAAACTTTGTTGGTCCGAATCGATATAGAAAAGTTATCCTGCCTCACTTAAAATATTTGATCGATGTGTGTTGTAGTTGTAATGCCACGTTTTCACTCGAATAACCGTTATATTGATAAAATAAAAAGGCAATTGAACGAATAATATATTCTTAAATATAATAATATAATACCATCAAGGTAAAATACTTAACAAAATTTGTTATCTATGAATTAACATGTTATTATTATTTTTTAACCGATTTTTTTACCAAACTTAATATTCTCAAAATAATACAATCAAATTAAAACTTATCACAATCTATGGTATAGTCTTAATCAATAATACTACAATAATGTATATGCGTTTAGCTGGTAAAATTAAGAGAATAAATGGAAATTTGATTAAACTGAACGTTTCCGAATTCATATCATTTCTAAAATAATATGAATGTGCATGTGGTTTTTCAATTAACATCATGAAAACGTAAAATAGCTCTTCCTTTTATTTCAGATTCGCATAATTTTTGAACTACTAAGCTTGCTTCGTCCGCTGCAAACTCCGTATGAGGTGGTGGAACAATCTTGAAAAATTCATAATATAAAAACCATAACATCACATTTAAAACCTTACCTCTCCGTTAGAAACCAATTCTACTAATCGTTTTAAATGTTCAATAGAACCTTTACCAACCGCTTCTATTTTTTGTTGTCTCTCTGCTGCTAATCGAGAAAATTTGGGCAAAAGACGTTCGGCTACTTCTTCGCTTACCAAAACCACTCCTTTCTGGATTAAAACTAATTAAGAAAACGAACTTTGTGATATAAAAATTAACTTACAGCATTCAGACATTGTAATGACCTATGCAATGATCGAGACGTCGTACCAAAATCAATTACAATATCCACCAGTCCTTTACACGCATCTTTTGTTCTCTCAATTAATTGTTTTTCATACAAATCCTCATTCCACTGTACGATGTTTACACTAAAATATCACATAGTTTGAAAGGAATTTTGGTTGAATTACAAACTCTTACTTGTGAAGTTCTTTTGCTAACAAAAATCCTTCGTCTTTGAGGCTCGCTACAGTAACGTGAACTTTATTTTTATACGTAGGAATTTTAAAGTGATGCTCAGCAATTCGTATAGCCCACAGAGCTAATCCTCCAGTACCAACTATCAAAATTTTACAATCTTCCTCCGGAGATCGTTCGGCGAGTAATCGTGATACGTATTCGTGCGCTGTGATAACGGCCGTTTTTGCTAATAAAGCACCAGTAGGGAGCATCGCAGCAACACTGAGTGTTAAATTATCGGGTACAGGTACAAGGTAAGAAATATCAGGAACGACTATGTATTCTGCATATCCATGAGGAACGCCTTCGTAGGGATATAAAACTACTCGTTGTCCAATTTTAATAGTTTCGTTTTCCATCACATCTACACCTAATTCATCTACCACTCCTGAAACTTCATAACCAGGAAAGAGTGCACTGTCGCGTATTCCATGATGTGCAGGATTGCAGTAAAGATTTTCCTCTGTCGATTGACTAGACGTCGACGATACGCTCGATACTGATGCAGAACGAGCTCGCATACGGTAACAAGCTCCTGCACATACCACACGAATTCGTGCCCCACCTGATGGAACTTCTGGTACAGGCACTTCAAAATTGAACACGCAATCCTTTATTACTGGACCAGGTGATTCAATTGATACTTGTCGACATAGTTTATTCATGTCTGTTTAGGTAAAAAGACTTGTTACCGATTCTACAAACAAATAATTAACGTTTAAAAATGGTAATTCACCATTTCAAAATAAATGTTAAATGTAAATAATCTTAATTATTCCAATAAAATTTTGTAGTTTTGGTGTCGATAAAAAAAAAAAAATTAGTTTGTTAATGGAGAAAGGTTGGCTGTCGTAAAAATAAACATTTTTTTGCCATATTACCAAAAAATTACATGTAGAACTTTGTATTTTTGGCACGTATTAGAATTTAGAAGTGTGACGAGAGACATTAACACTGTCAATATTACATCCGATTTATTTTAAAACTAAAAAGACAAAAACTAAACTAAATAATAATAATTTTAACAAGCCGAACAGGTAAAAATAATTATTCTTCATTTTAATGAAGCATGCAGTAATTAGTAGATACCTAATTATAATTTATTGTTTATCAAATCTTTAATTTTTGAGTTTTTTAATGTGTTATTAATATTTTAATGGACGGTTGTTGTTACATTTATTGTTATAATAATTTTGTTCAAATGTATTAATATTACTAGGTGTAAGAGAAGTTGGGAAAAATGGATTTTTACAGTGGACGACTGAAAATAATAATATTTTCATTGATATGACGTATTATAGTTTTTTATTTTTACATTTTACAGATAAGCACTCCCTGGTAGGTGGGTACACCCTTAATGGGGTTTATATAGGAAATTAATTTATTTTAATTATTGTAAAACAATTGTTTAATATGATCTGTTCTTCATGTTTTAAAAGCATATTGGCTATTTCTGTTTTAAAAGCAAGGATTTAAAAAGCTTTGTTTTTCAAAATCTGCAAATTATATAAAAAAGTAAAATTTGTATATATAGTGTAGTTTCGAGTGATAAAAATAGACCTGTGAAGTGGAAGTTTGATAAAAGTTTAAAACTGATAATCACCACAAACTAAAAAGTAAAAATGGTAAATTTAATATAATTTAAAACCACATTGGGACCGAACGGAGTATTCCCCCGATCAAGAAAATTATTAAACAAAAAGAAAAAATAGGCACAGGTTTTATGTGGGTACTGGAAAGGCACGAAATTAGGCTAACCGATAAAGAAGTCTACCGTCTAACCGCGCGACTATCGACACGGTTTTAATATTTGTATAATATTACTTGCAGAAATAATTATTTTGAAATATTACTCCCTTAAATTTATCAACTTACCGAAATAAAAGACCTTGTCACACGCACTTACATATAATTTTTGATAACTTGAATACTCATGAGATTTAAAACTAAAGTGGCTTATTTAAATTTGTTGAAATGATAAGGAAATCTACAAAAGTGTTGTTTTAAATAGGCCAACAAAGTACACGAGAAACAATGATGATATGGACAAACGCCAAATATAAATTTCACTCAAAAATGTCATTCTAAAATTAATTTTGAATCCATTCTGTAGGGTCGTGGTGATCAGTGAATCATTTTCCTTGTACCAGATTATAAATTTTCTTAAATCATAACAACAAAGTGAAACGAGCAGATTATTTTTTATGTTAGGTTCAGAGTTTGGATATTATGTACCTTAAATTAAATTACGAGTCCAATTAGATCACTCGAACTTATTTGTTACTTTTAGAAAAAAATAAGATAAAAGTGTTTACTAAGTACCTACATAATAAATACTCACGATAGGTAATATTAAAGTGTCAACTTAAATAACTTACATTTTCTTTTGTTAGCAAGAGATTATTTAGTTTTTGTGATTATTAAAAACAAAAATGCAAATGAGTATTTAAATTAAATTATTTGTTTGTTTGTTTGGTCCGAAAATAGATTTCATAAGTTGTTAAGTTTAATTAGATTTGACATCACATCATATTTAACAATAGATTCTCCACGAATCGGCTGTAAATTTTGGGTGTTTCGTATAGTATTTATTTATTTATTTATTATTTGATTGTTATTAATTGATTTTGTAGAAATTTAAGACCACCCATTGGAAATTTTAAATTAAACAAAATATGTTACAGGCGGAATACTTAGGTACCTATTATATCATCTGGTTTACTTTCATTCTTCATCTCATGCAAATAAAATAGATAATACAGATACGTACATTGAAAAGCGCGCTCATTAAACGAATATCACCCACTACATTCAAACAAGTAACAAAATTATTTGGATTTGTACGTATAAAATTTTCAACAGCAACGCATTCGAGGACTATTGAAAGTCGAATGCGCGGGCAATTTCTTACATCCACATGCGCTATATGCAAGATAATTATCGATTTTAATTCTTTTATTTTTGTAAATTACAAAAGTTTTTATTATTTTTAACCAAAATGCAATTCAAAAAATTATTAATTTTTAGTTCACACTGATCTTCCAACTTACAATAAATACAAATTAATCGGATATCGATTCTATTGGCTACACATAGTATACCTACTTAATATTTTTATTGGCCCATAAAATTAAAATTCAATTTAGTGAAAACAATTCAAATAATGTGTTGAATTTTAACGCTGCCATGGGTGAAAATTTAAAATGATTCCAAATACATAAGTTTTAAAAACGTGGGTAAAACTGCAGGTTTCGAATTTTCCGCATTTTAATAAATAATTTTTGATACTTGCAATTTTACATTACATTATATTTGTGATATAGGAAAAAATATTAACCTTAAACTATCAAAAATCATATTATTTAAATGAGGAAAATTTGGTTTTATTTATTTACAGACAATTTAACCTGTGGGAGCATTAAAATTTGACTGTTTAATTTAAATTAAAGGAGCACTCAAATGAACAATATAATCAGGTTTATGCCAAAGAGGGTATTTGCTTTCCCTGTCCTGTACGATAAATATAAAATTTTAAAGGGAGTACAAAATACATAAGAAATTATATCATTTATAAATTATATATTTTTTAGTTCAACGAAACAAAAATCTCTAAAAAAGCTGAAAATTTGTAAATACACTAATACTAAACCTGCGAATACACCAAAAATAATGAAAAAATTCTATGCAGTAAGTAGATGGTTTTTGAAAGCGAAATTTAAAATAACTTTGGTTTAAAAATGTTGAAACTTGCTAAATTATATTCTAATTTTATAAAAGCACAATTTACTGAAGTTAGAAATATTTGATTATTTAGATGTACATTCAGAATGTAGTTGGTCTAACCATCACATGGACCGCAAAGTTTTATCGTGCCACTGACTCTTTTGAAATTACTCCGAGGAGATTCCTCATCATCGGGTACTAATTAATCCGCAAGTGACAATGCTTTAACCGAATCTTCTGCATACATAATTATATGCAAACATAATTGCTTTTCCCCAAACCCACTTTATTTCCTGTCATTCGGTAATCTGCCTTTTTCTAATTTATATAATAAAATACTATTAAATATTTTAAGAATCCACAAGACAGGTAATCCCATTTTGTATTTTTACGAAATCGCACATAATATTTTTAATTGAAAAATATTTTTCAATAAAGAGTTAAAGACAAACACAGCAATAATAGATTTTTTCAAAAAATTTAAAACAAATTGTTAATCGGCGATTGTCGTATAGATTCGGAGTTGTGAAATAAACTTTGGTTCAATTGATTTGACACCGCGTATTTATCATCCATTTGTCTATGTAGAATATCCTGTTGTGGTTGTAGAAACGCCCAACAAAAGGTGAGGATCAACTGAAACGGTGTAGTTTTTTATGTGCTTCTAATGCAAAACAAGGATTTTATATAAAAAATTTACTAATTGGTGTAATTCTATACGTAGGACGTACGTATTTTTGGGTAAGTTCAATAAACACGTAAACATTATGTTAGGTTAGATTTATGTGTCTTAAATATTGAAAATGCCGGTTATTATCAACAATTTGCTCTACCATTTTATTTATTTTATGTATCGCAGTCTTTAGTTGATATATTCTGTGTGTTCCGTGTTTATGGAATATTAGTAAAAAATTTCATACGTCAACATCGAAATTTCCGTATAAAGTCATATTTTGAGGTACAGTTACACCAGTATATTAATTATTATTTTAAATATAAAAGCGATGATATTGCAAATTTATTATTAAAAAATGATGTATTGAAATTTTTGATAAAATATATGAATCAATCTCCAGTGGCGTAGTTGGTTTTATAATAAAACCAGTCGCTAGGGCAGCTGTGCATTGTTTTTCATGTTCAAATTCTTATCCAGAAAAAAACTGGAGTAATTTCATAGGTTTGCTAAATCTCGATATACCTAAATTGTTTTCAGTAAATCACTTTTTTTACACTTAAATTATGAGCGTAGCTTATCGTTGATTATCAGAACTTCCTCAGTCATTTTTATACATGAATTGGTTTAGATGTTGTAATTTTCCACTATTTCACTTAAAGTTTATTTACCGGTTTCAGAATCGTGGTAGTGTTATCAAAATACCATAGAAGGGTATTCGGGGGACAGAAGTTTCCTTTCCGTCGAGATCTTTGATTTTTGAATTTTTTTTTATGTTCCCGAACAGAGATTTTTCACCGAATCTATAAATACAACGGATACGCTTTACAGTTAAAATTCAAATCGTTTAGTTTTCGGTTAAGTTTTTGTTAAAGTGTACAATTCCACAACAAAAAATGCTATAATTAATTATTATTCCTTTATTTGAAATTTCCTTAGTAATTTAATTTGGATAAATTTCCTGTTTCGATTTTCGTGGCGGAATAAATGAAATTGAAAAATGATATTTATAAAAATTTTATCGATATCTCGAAATTTTAGAAGTGCAGTATTATTTGCTTTAATCGTATTTGTTTAAATCCGATTTCATGAAATCGATTAACGGAAAACTATAATTTTGTAAAAAAAAAGGTTTAAAATGTGACGATTATTAACTGTACATTGTCCTCTCGAGTAGATCGTTATAAGAACAACCGTATTGTACTTTTTATTTTCATTAGCCATGTTCATTAACCGTTAATCAGATTAATAATTGCATATTATAATTATAACGCTTGTTAATATAATTACGACAATTTAAAATTAAACAGTAATTTCGTAACGAAATGTTTGCGTTTTCCGCCAAAAGGTGGCGATTGTTAAGGGTGCGGGCGTTGTTTCCCGGATCTATCCGGAGTCTGTATGTTCAATAGGGGAGGAGTGGGTGTCATCTCGTGATTCGTATAGATCTAATTTAGTAAACTAAAATGTAGGGAAATTTATTAATTGTGCAAGTTTTGATGTACCGGCACCGATTTTATGACAAAAAATTGTTAATTAGTAACGGATTTATTATAAGTGCAAATGTTTGGTAATTGTTGTGGATGCTCAAATAAAAATCAACAACCCGAAAGTTTGAATGATGGCAACGAAATTAAAACTAATAGTGATAATATTGTGATAAAACAAGATAATTTAGAACAAATTAGCAATATAGATAGTGAGATATTAAAAGAAAAATCGAATGTTGTGAACGAAATACCATTAAATTCTACCGGCCAAGAAGACCACGAACTACCATCATCTTCAAAAGATAATATTTCTATTGTAATTGAACAACCTAAAACTACTTCAAATATTAAGAGACAATCTACGACTTCCGATTCCAAAGCTGACGATTACGATAACGACGATGACGTATTTTGCGAAGGCTTAGGGCCTCCGGTAAAACTAGCCGATAATTTAGGAACACCATATCCAAGTAAAAGGGATCAACACCGCGTACCGCTTCCCCAATGGTTTTCCGAAGACGATGACCAAGAAATTGGTGGTATTCAAGAACCACCCGCGACTCCAGTTGGTAGAGATGAGCTTGCTCTTCGGCGACACCGATTTTTTTCAGATCTTATGAATGCTGCTCAAGATATTTCAGAACACAAAGTTCGTTTCAATCCCCTCGGTCCTATTGTAGCAGGCGGTGAGCTCACGCGTCTTTATTTATTTATTTATTTAGCTAATAGAGAATAGAAAATAATAGAGAATAAATCCTACACCAGTTTGTCGTATGTTTTGAAACTATCGGAAGCCTACGAATGTTGGCACGACTCGTACGCCTGATAGTTTCGAAACCTTTCCAACTTGTGCAAGAACAAGGTATATGTCCATCCGTGTTTGCCGAATTTAAACTATAATTTCGATTTAGTTTTTAATTTGCAATTTTTCCTATCTCCTACCTCGAAACATGATACATTTTTATATCCATTTTTGGGCTTGGTGGTGCATACGTATCTTGTCATATTTCGTTACTCGTCAAGTGGACGATACGTTGAACTTTAGAATAGAACTGCACGCCCGCGAGCCACGAATTCGTTGGGTTCGTTTGTTTTTTTTTTAGTTAAAAATTAGTTTATCTTAGTAGGCAATTTTAAATTACACGGTTACGTAATTTTTAATATCTTAATTTCCCAATATTCTCGGGAATTAATATAAAATAAATTTGCACAAATTGATAGTTCGTGCCAACCGTTTCCAAAAATACGTACTTTCGTTCAACGCCTCCCGCCCGTCGGTGCTTTTCTATCCTATAATATTTAGTTATGTAATTCTAGAGTACAATTCGTTGCATTTCAAATTAAAATAATTTTGTTCTAAAAAAGGTAAGAATTACTTGTGTTTGTTTTATTTTTGCAAATTTTTCAATAAAAAATTAAACTGATAATAATTATTACTACATCCGTTAGTTAATTAATTTGCTATTGTGACGTTTCTATAAAAGCCTAATTAGTAATTTGCTGACGAATTGTATGTAATTCGATTATCGAACGTGATTCATTAGTCATTTAATGAGTAAGGCTTTGTATTGGCGCGAAATTATTTGTTAAAATAATAAACGGTAAAAATATTTTGGCAGACTGACAGAAGGCTTTTTTGGATTCTATTCAAATGTTATTGTTTGTCTTGCATAATTGATTAGTTAATTGCATATTTAAAAATAGGTTAAAATAGGCAATTAGTTACTAACTCTTCGTGAACGATTAAGTTAAAAAAACTAGCCACGCGACTACGTCAGGATTTCGCGATATTCAAATTTTATGTTTCGAACGGTTTTGCAAATAAGGTATAGTGATAAAAAAATATATTGGTACTCCTAGCGATAAGTTTGTTCTTGTGCTTTGATAAAATTGTTTAAAATTTCTTATTAGTAACCAGATACCATAAAAAAATAATTTTAAGGACACTAAATTAAAACTAGGTTTTGTATTCACCTGATTGCCGAGTACGTGAATTATAAACCAATGAGAATAGTTCAAAGTATACATTTGAATGCAAGTTTAGATCTTTAAGTTTAGTAAAAACTCAAGTTGTCGTTGGGTCCTTCTTTAAACAATTTAAATTAATTTAAAAAACTAAAAATCCAACACAATTACGGTAAGAGCGGTAGACACATTGCCTGCTTATTCGACCGTCTAGCCATCAAACAATGTGTTTCTGACTCGTTAGTCGTCATCAGTACCGCATACTATGTTATCACTTAATTAGGTGCATTTTATTAAAAAGTGGTTGTCAATTGAAATACTAATCGTAAATTGTCACATTATGAGAATAGTTAATTTTTTTTAACCAAATTTATTTTTAACACTTTCCTCTAAAATTTTTTTCATTGTTTTTGTCGTATTTGCAGTTTCAGTATTAATTTAGTCACAAAATTTCAAAAAAGTCAAACAAAATTTATTTAATCAATAAAGTGAAAGTGTTGGTGCAGTTTTTGATTTATTCTAAAAATTTGATATGATCAAAATTTATTTGTTACACCCCTTAAAAAACACTCTTTTACCTTCGGACTTCTTCTGTGCATTTTGTCGTTTCTACGTTCAATGCTTGTGTTGATTAAATTAAATATATAATGATTAAAATTTATAAAATTTTATGTTTGCATTCGAAAGAGTTAATAAAACAGTTTTATTTTAATGTAAAATAGTTTTGTTAACTTTTGTTAAACAAATTTGTGAATTAATAGTTTATTTATATCGTTGACCCTCCATAATAATTAGTAAAAATATAGTTGAGTTAGGGGTCAGTATTAAAATAATAAAATTGTCTGACGTTTCGAGTCTTGATTGACCCATTATCAAGGCTACAAATAAATACAAATAGTCAAAAACGTACATAAATTACACAATTGAAAATAATAAAAATATAAAAAATTTGTGAATTGTGAATAAAATAAAATGTAAATTACTAGTCAAATGTGTCGATCAAGATTTTTGAAACCCTCTCTAAGGGTTAAAAAAGCCATTATAATTTAGAGCCATCTGAAGGCATCAGTTTACAATAAACAATTTGAGCCTCTTCTAGAGAACAGTTTCGGAATTTTGTTACATTTGGGTTTGAAAACCCTAGTGTAATATACAAGAAAATTTTTATTTTATCTTGTGACTAAAATGAATTTTGAATATCGAAAAAATTTATTACTAAAAAAATATATTCTTTTTTCAGAACACGACTGCTGTCAAAGCTCTTTTAGCGATTTAGAATTTTTGATAACACGTTTAGAAACAGTAACAGACCGCTTAGAGAATATTTATTCATTCTCCACGGAAATGTATGTCTTTGAAATAAATAACTTTTCAGCCTCTAATAATATTTTTTAGATCAAACTCCAACAAAACTACTGATATAAGTATTACTACCGAAACACCAAATATGAGCGTCGTTGGTTTTCAAGATATTTTGCAAGGACCTTTTGCAACATATTTAGTGTGTTCTCAACAAATTGGGGGAGATGTTGCAACTCATTCCGCTCTTGTCGAGAGAGCATTTCAAGCTCAGTTGCAATATTTAATCATTGCTAGTCAGTCGAAAGCTCCTGCAAATCAGTCGGACCAAATGGCACTACTTCAACCAACCAGTAAGAATATCGGTGCTATTCAAGAATTTAGAGAAAAACACCGCACTTCTCAATATTTCAATCATTTGTCTGCAATAAGTGAAAGTATACCGGCTCTCGGATGGGTCACTGTGGTAAGAATAATTTTTATTAAAATTATTCGATACCTCTCAAGTTGATTTTAGAGTCCAGCACCATCTCCGTACGTGAAAGAAATGAACGATGCAGGTCAATTTTATACCAACCGAGTTCTGAAGGAATGGAAAGAGAAAGATAAGAAACACGTGGATTGGGTAAAAGCTTGGGTGCAAACTCTTAGCGAGTTACAGGTATGCTTACCCATCAAAATTAATTTGGTGTGTTAGTGATAAAAAATATTTTGTAGGCCTTTGTCAAGCAACATCATACCACCGGTTTAGTATGGTCTGGTACGAGTTCACCTTTTGTGGGTGGCGGTGGCGACGTTCCACCTCCCCCACCCGGGTGCCCACCTCCTCCTCCAAATTTCTTGGCTGATGTTGCGGCTTTAGACATTGGAACTGAGCGTTCTGCACTTTTTGCCCAAATTAATCAAGGGGAAAATATTACGAGAGGACTCAAGAAAGTAACCGATGACATGCAAACACACAAAAATCCAACCTTACGTACCGGTCCAGCTCCTTATAAACCAACACATCCTTCGGGTCAATTTGGTGGCGTTGCTGCTCCCAACGCTTCCGTAGATAAGCCTCCAGTTTTTACTCGAGACGGTAAAAAGTGGAAAATTGTAAATAACCAAAAAACTTATCCACCAACTGATTTTTAATAATGTAATTTTTTCAGGAATACCAAAAAGGTAATCGGGATCTCGTTGTTGATAATACAGAAATGAACAATGTTGTTTATTTGTTTAAATGTGTCGACTCTGCCGTTTCGGTGAAGGGAAAAATCAACTCCATCATTTTAGATTCCTGTAAGAAAACTTGTGTTGTTTTTGATGCTGTAGTTGCTTCCATCGAGTTTATCAATTGCCAATCAGTGCAAATGCAAGTCCTTGGTAAAGTACCTACCATTTCAATTGACAAAACTGACGGCTGTCAAATGTATTTAAACCAACAATCATTAGATGTAGAAGTGACCAGCTCTAAATCGTCGGAAATGAACATTTTAGTACCCCAAGCAAATGGAGATTACGTAAGTTTTTAAAATTAAGAATTTTGAGATTGAATTTAATATAAAATTTTATTTTTAGATTGAGTATCCTGTACCGGAACAGTACAAAACAACAGTGTCCAATTCTGGATTGTCTACAATAGCAGTGGAATCCAAAGGTTAATTCATTGATATTGGAGTCTGTAAAATATTTCTTCCTAATCAATTTTTAACTTGATAAATTTTATACTAAACTAGATTGTATTATTAAAAAGTACAGTTATAAATGCAATTTGATAAAATGCTTCTCGTATTTGGTTGTGGATGTGTTTGTTATCAAGTGACTTGTCATTATTTTAACATAATTTATTTTTTCATATTTATGCGTAGTTATTCTCAATTTAAAGGATGTATATTTCACACCATTATCAAGTTTGTGTTTATGCTTTACAGCTTATGTTGTTAATAAAGAAATTCAGTGCTATAAGCATTTACTTCCTTTTTTTTTTTTTTTCATATTAATATGTATATCATTGCACTTAGTATTCCATCAAATATTATACTATTGAAGAGAACCAAAAATAGTTGCATTGATTTAGGACATTCTCTGCATAAGTTTTAATTGGTACAAGATTCTATTGCAATATTTTAGTGGATCAGACAAATGTACATATAAACAAGAACAAACATCGAGAGTTATAATTTATGTGGTTTTCATCAAAGCAGGTAATTCAAAATCTTCAATTTAGTTAATAAGAAGACATCAAAAAATGCTAACCGAGTTTTGGGGTAAGACTTCACGTAATTGAAGTGGAAACGGGTAAAAAAACTTAAAGTTTTATTCTCTTGGTATATTTTGATTTATTTGGAAGTTTTGGAGTAATAAGTAAAATTACACACTTTCAGATGAGTGTCGGTCACAGAAGGGGGTGATCCCCCAGACTTTAACATGGGTTTTCTATTTTTGATGGACAGTATTATAATAGAAACTTAAGATAAGTTTATCTGAACTGAAGTACCATAATATAGATACTATTGGGGGCGGTCATATCTCTAGTTTCTAGGGAGGGCCATCTTATGAGAATAACCAAGCGACATTGATGTAATATACTGACCACTTTTTAGCTTTTATTGTAATTTGTATTAAACTCCTTTCAACATTTGCTATAGTTACAAGCAAATTTCAGCTTTTACCAATAATAAGTTGAATAAAGATTGGAATTGTTAGTACATACCTACAAGTACACATTAATATGCTAGTTAAGTAGTTCAAGTGGCCAAGTCGAACGTCAATTCAATTGGAGTTTGGGCCTCGTACACCAATCGAAGCTAGGCATCGTGGTAGCCAAATAAAGAACTATTAGGTACGGTTTTAAAATATTTCTAAAATAGATGAGTTTTACGCAGTGGTGTAACCATGAGGACCTAAAACCCTCATTCCACCAAAAGTATAAATTAATAAGTTTTTTGAAGCAGAAGCCACTCTTTTTATAAAAGTGCAAAAGAACGATTGAGAATAGAGAAAACGCGCCAGAAGGGGAAATTCGTTTTAGGTCAGAATTTTTTGCATTCCATTAGAAAAATGGGCAAACATTTAGAAAACTACTTGGGCTACGTCTCCTTGGTCCAACTAAAATTTTTTTATTCAAAATTTGTTTTTATTGTTTACCATTTTTGAGAAAAACATAATTAGTTATTATAAACCTTATGGCACTGTATTGGTAAATTTTCTGAATTTTCAGAAATAATTTGTCTTTCGGAAACTCAAGTCGATCGAATTTATATTTTATATTCGTAATTCGAATTTACTTTTATAAATGTAATATTTATTATAATTTATAATTAATTATATTATTTAAAAATTCATAATAAATAAACGGGAGACATGGTTTAGTTCCTGCTAAAATTTCTAAAATATGCAATATATTTGTTTAGTTAGTCCCCGAGACTGATGTTAGCTTTAGCTTCCAAGTAAAATTAAATATTTTAGTTCCGGAAGGTTAAAAAAAAATGATTTCTTATTCGGGCCCGAAAAGACATTCTATATTGAGAGAGTAATTTGCTTCGGGGATAATAATTTTTTATTACCGTATTTTTATACATTTTTGTAAGAAAAAATATCGCATAATTGCTTCTTCCCATTCTTTTTTTTTGGTATTTCGAAAAGGGCAATCGGTGTGACGTCATGCATCAAAATTTCTGAACGGCAGTAATAATGAAATAATGAAATACGACCCTGTAGGTCTTTTAAAAGAGGGCGTTCCTTTATGAAAAAGGCGCTATATGTTGGTAGTCGTGGCGATAGTGCGCCATAGTGGCTTTCGTGGCTCTTTAAAAGTGTTAAAAGGATCGGAGGCATAACTTCGATCCCGGTATGAATGACTTTAAAAAGATTTAAAATTGTTAAATTTATTTATTTCTTGTTTTTAATTGTAATTATAAATTTTTGTTATAATGTTATGTACGTAAAGGGACATTTTTTGAACAATTTAAGCAACCACCACCAGTTTTAAAGGTGATTTAAATAAACATAACCTGAATATTTTCCCGGTTTTTTCGGTTTACATCTCGAAGAAATTATTTAACATAAATTATGACTAAAGTGCAGTATTATTTTTAAATTGTTTTAATGAAAACGTAACCTTACTGATTAATTTAAAGAGTTTTAGAAAAATAAACAAAAAACACCTGTTGAATTTAACATTTTTGGCTCATACCCTGTCGAAAAATGATACCCCTTTAAACGTGTTTTAATTTAGTCAACAAAAGAGCGATTAGAAATTATATACATTTGGCTTGTTTTTAAAACGTTGTAACAAGTTTATAATTGTGTTTGGATAATGGCTACACAAAGTGAAGAAAATTCTTTGGATCACAACAGGTAAGATTCTTCTCATATTTTCGGAAAATATGAAATGCTAACAAAATTTTCTAATTAGTTTATTTGTTTACAATTAGGTGAACTCGCTAACGATAATGTATGTTTTTAAAATGTGCGCGCTTAGTTTAATAGTTAGTAAAATAATATGTTAGTATGTTATCAATTTAGAAATTGTTATCTGTAGTCTACAGTATTTATGGGTATTTAAATTTTTTAATCGACGTCCGTCTTAAGTTACTGTGCTATCTATCAAAATTTGACTAGGATATTTTTTAAGTTACGTTATTATTTTAGCTCGTTTGATGCTCTATGTAGTGAAGATGGTTTGCCGAGTTCCAACGACACGACCGGAAAGCACTTTGACGATACAAGATCATTTGTAGACGAATTGAGTCAACACAAATTTAATATAATTTTTGGATTCGATTACGGAGAAGAGGTTGCAAAGAAAACTGAAATAAATATTCAAGCATATCAGAAAAAATTTATGGAAAAGCATTGCTCGTTCGCAGATACTAAAACTCCAGAGGCTTTTCCAATATGTGAATCGGAAAACCAACCTTCGACTTCCAAACATGATCATAAAACACCACACGCCGAGAAGGAAGTTTGTAAACCAAAGTTATTAGGAGATAACGAATCTTGGACTCCACCTAAAGCTCGCGAAACTCCTTTGCCGTTGCTTCCGTGGGCAAATAGTAAGGAAGTGTGGCAAACGATGGTTTATAAAGAGGAAGCTACTTCGCGAACCAGAAACTGTCGTTTGTTTGAGGATCCCACCAGTTTTTTGCCACGAATGAGAGCAATTTTAGTGGATTGGATAATGGAAGTTTGTGAGGTTTACCATCTTCGTCGAGTTACTTATTACTTGGCCATCGATTATATCGATCGCTATCTCACTATTAAACCTAACATTCCAAAAAATCAGTTGCAACTTATTGGAATATCTGCTCTGTTTATTGCAGCAAAATTGGAGGAAGTGTATCCTCCCAAATTATCGGAATTTTCTTATGTTTGCGATGGAGCATGTACAAATCAAGATATTTTACAATGCGAATTACTTTTATTAAATACACTGGGATGGGACGTAAATCCTATGACCCCAACCGGTTGGTTAAATCTCTACATGCAAATACATTTTGATTCAAAAAAAGTTTGCCAAGGAGAGGTCAAGGTAAATAAAGTAAATCAAAGTTTCTTCTTTCCTCAATACTCTGCATATCAATTTATTCGTGGATCTCATCTTATCGATTTATTTTCTTTGGATCCCGGTTTTTTACTATTTAATTATAGCGTAATTGCTGCAGGTTCAATGTATTATTTATTTGGTAGAAGTGTTGCGTTAAATGTATCTGGTGAGTAATTTAATTATTTTTAAAACAATGTTTATGTTTTTGTCAAATTTAAGGTTTAACTTGGAACGATCTTAAAGATTGTGCCGAATATATGGCGGTATTTTATAAAGTTTTACGTGACACACACGATCCTAAGTTACAATGCGTTTTATCATACGAAGGAGATGAACGGGCATCGTGTTCCTACATTGCTCACAATTACAACATTAAATCCACTTCTATGTTTGAAAATCATTCACTACAAACACACGCCATGTGCTTGAGATTATTTGTGAGTATTTTGGCCATTTATAATACTCCACGGGAGTCGGACTGGTGATTAGTAATTTATAATTTATTTTTAGGAAACTGCAACACTTTATAGATTAAGAAGAATGGGTTTAAATGTCAGAAAGGCTTTCGTGAGAAGAAATACAGCTAAAAGCAACAGCGAGGATATCCCGTCGGAAGAAGACAAACAGGAAGAATCCTTTGTCGAAGTAGAATCTGAAGAAGAGAACGAAGAAGGGGAATCGCCAATAGTAATGTTTGCTGTAGAAAAACTTACGACAGAATTAGCCACCGAATTAGAAGACTTCTCAATTCCGAACGGATTATTTGATAACGATCAAGAAAGTGAGTTTTTTAATAATAAATCTAAATATTCCTTTGACGAACTTTTAATGGGAATTAACGATTGTACTAGTAAAAGTTTGCTTCCAAACAAATTAAACGATGAACAGTAGTGATTAGTCCACTGAAATTTAAATTAAATTTTTTTAATGTATAAATAGCTAAATTATTTTTTAATGTGTTAGTATTATTTTTGTAGAGTTTTATTTAGTATTTGTATTATTAATTTGTAATTTTAGACAAGTACAGTTTTAATTATAAATTTTATGTGCAGATGATGTAAAAATTAATTCGTATCATTATTAATTTATATTTGATTTTAATAATATTTTTATGCAAATATGTATGGGAAGCAATTTCTGAGGGAATTGGGTATTTTATATATAAACACAAAAACTTTAATCTTCGTGTTCTACACGAAAGCAAAGCCATACATCTAAACTAGATTCATAATATGATGGTTTGTTGTCATTATTTATTATTTTTTACAGAAGATTAATTATATTACCTACGTATGGAACATTATTTTTCTACGAAATATCTTTTTATTTAATTATGTACATCAATATAAGTTTGTCAGAAAAATGTGAGCATTATAACGAAAATAATTTATATGCAAATTGTATTTCATTATTTTAAGTAGTAGTTAACTTAATTTTTAGTCAATTTTATTAGAAGAAAGTGACCATTGTGTGGTAATACAAAAATTATGCCAAAGTTTTAAATGGATTGTAATTTTTCATGTATTAAATTTGTTATTGTTGCCAACAAAACTCTTGGAAATGGATAACAACTTTAAGAACTAGTCTGTGATTTTTATATCTCATGTAAATTTTAACCACTTAATTAATTTATTGTATGTAAAATATTGATATCATAATTTTATGGCGTGAATTCTACCTAATTTACATATTTCTCGACTATTGTAATCGATTCATTTATTATAACTGTATGAAAACTTACTAAATTTAATATTTTTAATAAAATAAAACTTAATATTTTGGTAAGTCTTCATCTCATTATTTATTTTTATCTCACAAAAACTACATCTGTGATTATGTTAATGATGATAGATAAAAGTTGTTTTCCTTCTTTTGAGTTGCGGGGTAAAAATGGCTCTTTACTTTCAAAACAAAGACCAAAGTGGTCACTTTATTCATTGATTAAATAACATTTTAATCTCTCTTTGACGTCTGAAAGTTGGAAAAATAAATTATTTACTTACATAATTAAATTTAATTTATTTAATATAAATATACAAAACTAATGAGATTATAAGTTAAACACGGTCTTAAAAAATCTACGAAATTATTGACTAATACTAATTAAAAACAAACTAATTATCTACTTATTTAAGTAAATATGCTGTACAACAAAAACATCTGCAAATTACGAACTTGACTTTTCAACGAGATTTAAAAATAAAAAAAATGAATATTTTGGGACAACATTTTAGTAAAATAAATCCCCCGGTAGTTGCTCCACCTTCTCAACTATTACTTTTGGACCAGGATCTGTCCATTGTATTGTGTTTGACAAAAACTTGAGTATACTGTTGCCAATTCTGATGGAGTAAACTTTCTCTAAGTTTAACTTAACTTCGGGTTTATTACTTGCCACGTGGGAGTAATATATGGTATCAAAATTTTTGTAATCGTTAATGCGAATTTCCAGCTGAAAGAAATTTTAAGATAAAAATTAAGAATTTAAAATGTGATTATTACACGTACGAATTTTTTTTCGGCCTTGGAGAAAGTATATTCTGCAACATAGGTTCCAACAAAAATATTATCTTTAGCTAACTTGATAATTAGACTGTATTTGATTCCTATAGCAGCCTGAGTACCAGTTACATATTCGCTTACGTAAAGGGTAGGTTTCATTTTGGTTATAATATGTTGAAACTCTTCGATCGGAGTAAAAGTTAGCACGTGCGCTCTATTGACCGTGTTATTATACACTACAGCACATTTGATTGTGATTTTCTTATCTGAAATTTCTTCAAACAGATCCTTAAAAAATGGATTTTCGTATCGTAAATTATTCAAAGCGGTACATTCGCATCCAGTTTCTCCTCCATTTTCCCGCAATAAATTCTTATCGAATATGCTATGAAATACGGGTGGCCGAGTGGGAGTTTTCACTTGAGATTTTTTCAGACGTCTCGATTGTTTTGTGACTTTTCCAGGGATCTTAAAGTTCAAATCGTGTTTGGAATTGTCTTTATTCTCAGCGGATTTTGAGATATTTGGAACATTTTCTTTTTCCCCACAAAGCTTTGATGTATTTATATCAAATTGGGTCTCATTATTAACTATTATGGGGTTTGGATTGTGACTGAGCCCGCAATCAGAATTTTGTGCTTGCTTTGATTTCAAAATATCTATGTATTCTTGAATCATCACGATTTCATTTACACTGGGGTCTTCAAGTAAATGCAAAATGCGATGTCGTTTCCTTTTCGAATTAGTTGTGGTATCTTCGTAATGCTTCTCGACTTGTTTTTTAAGTTCGTATCGACGGTTCTCCATTATGAATTTCTTTGTATCTACAGGTGGTATAAAATAAATTAATATTAATTTACAAAAGATTTAAATTGAGTCAGTTTAAAATAATTTCAAACATTTTTCGCATCACGGGTGGACATAGAGGCTCTTAGATGTTAAGGGGGGCATCCAGTTGGTAAATTATCTAAGATTTTAGCTTTCATATTGTATAATGCTTCGACAACCGGTTTTGTTAAAATAGCATCTTCAGCAGGAACGGATTAAGCACATTCAGCACACTAGCTACCTAAATGATTTTGACAACTCTTTTATAAATTCGAATATTTGATAAAATATATTTCAAAATAAATTATAAATGAACAATTCCTTTGTATAAGGAATTTATTAAAACGTTAAATATTACCAGTATCACTACAAAATCTGGTTCGAACGGGGTTACTATGCCTCCCCCGCTCACCAACCATGGCCGTGTCCGATGTCAATTGTCAAAAAAGCCAATTTCGCACAATTAACGAAAACTTGATTTTATTGTAATTCGACTTGGTTAACGTAGGCAATAATTGAAAGAGTAACTACTTAATTTGTGGATATACTAATTTTGAATAAAAATTCAATTTAATTCAAAAGAAATGTTCCCAAACTTTCAAGTCGCGAAACCGCCAAAATACCGGGAAAAATTTTTTGTTCGTTTCAATAAGTTTTTTTCATTTGCATTTATAAAATAGGTAATTTTAACAACTCAAAAATGAGTACCTCAACGTACAAAATACTATTTATTTTGTAAAACCAATTTACATTGCTTAAAGTCTAGTATTTTATTACTTAAAGTTATTTATACCTTGCAAAGATGAAATGGCTGCCGATGTCGTTAAACGCACCACACTAATGGCGTTGCTTTGGTTTTAGTTGTAATAGCAACCGTTAGGTATAAATTTAAACTAAACATAACCAAACTTATTATTTAAATACATATCTGAATTAACATTAGTTATTAGAGGAATTATTAACTTATAAATAACGGACGTATTCTTAGATTTTATACTTATGCCATATTACATTTTCAACGGGTTTACACCCAATAACAGGAAATGCTATTCACGACAAACATTATCGTGTGAGATTCAAACTTAGTTGCCTATTTAGGAAGTCTACGCTATTATTATTATTTAATAAACTACAAAACGCTCACACATTTAAGCCAAAATTTCTCCGAGGGTTACATGGAATATGGGCAGAACGATCTAAAAGATGTGGCTCATTGTTGATTCGATCGATACCACCAATGGAAATTATTGAAGAGCGCGTTTGGTTTGGTATGGCCAAGGCTTGCGTATCAAAATTGTTCTAGAGGAAAGAGAGACCAAGGAAGACCTACTCCCCGATGCGAAGAAGAAGAAAACCAATAAGCTAAAGACCTTGTACGTGTGGGTGTGCATTACTGGTAACGTAATGCCGTTCCATCTACTTTGCAATTTTTAAATGATTTAAAATTATTAATTATTTCAAATAATAATGTTGCTTACTACCAAGGTGAGATATCAGATGTTACACATCACATCCGAGTACTGTAAAGCTCGCTGTTTTTTTTTTTTAAGTAAACGCGAAATACTATCTGGATCTTTTAAGTAAGATAAAGGTTATTATATTTTTTTAAATATATAAGCAAAATAACATTTTATTAATTGATCATTTAAGATGAAGAACATATCGATCAATTATAATATTTGCCGAGAAATGTCGCAAGTTGCTTGCAACTACTATTAAAAGTTCATCTCTGTTGTGTTCGGTTAAATTCCAATAAAAATTATTAGTTAGTTTTATAACTTCAGTTGTCGTTATCCAATACTTTAAGTAATTCTTTTTGTAAGCGTACTTAGTAGCTTTCGAAGGACTAACAATTTTACCGTTGATATTAACGGAATCAATTGCTCCCAATCTAATAGTTCTCTTCCATAGTTGCAAAACTTCATCTATATTGAGCTTAAAAATTGACTCAAACTCTTCGGGATAAATTAATAAAGCACTCGTGCTAGGCCTTTGAATTCTGTAACAAATTTTGTAATAAAAACTTAACATAATTATTGGTATTCTCGACTTTTAGTCGGTAAGGGAAGTACGACACGATACAATTGTTTGAACAAGAAATTGTATAGTATTTTAAGCTCAATAAGTTTGTACAATAATTTAACCGTAAATTAAGCGTTACGTCAATTTTACCCTGACAACAAAGTAACTTTGTAATTTTAAATATTATTCCACTTGATATAATATCTAACATAATAATAATAATTATTATACTTACTCTCCTAAATGAAAACTAGAAAATCTGCATAAATTAGATATATCCTCGCTCATAATTAAATATGTATATAAAATCGAGTATAAATCTGAAAAATAAAAACCAACTATGAAAATCAAAGACCGTTTTTTTTGTTAATAAAAAATTTCAAATAGCAAACTATCAATTTTTATATAGGTAGATTTAAAAAGGTGTAAAAATCTACGTGTAAAAATGCCAATATAAAAATTTGCTACCTTATATTGTTATAGATGCAACTCGACTACTATTATCTATAATTTTAATGGTAATAGAATGCCAAAAGAAAACAATTGAAACAAATTTCAAATACTAATGCAGAAAATATTCTAAACACAAATTACTAATAAATAGTTGAACCTGTATCGCAATTGAAGATATTGTTGCAAGTAATATGCAACGATTCAAAATAATATCAATATTAAACTTGGCAGGTATTTAGAAAACTTAAAATGATTTAATAGTATTTTATAGCACAAGTTAGAAAAAAGGTAAATCACTCAGAGTTAGCAAGTGAGTGCGCAAAGTCTTCTATATACAAAAAATCTAATCAACGATGATTTCTACAACTGCTTTGAAGCTTTGATAATGAACATATTATTTTCTCAAAACTAAACAGTCAAAGGTTCAAAATCTAATTTCAACGTGGAATGCTAAAATTTATTACGTAAATAATTTTGAATATAAAATAGTATTTTTTTAAAATCCAGATTTCAAAAATCAAACTTTGTTAATCAGTGCCCAACTATTGAATTAATTTATTACAGTAGAATTGTAAAATAAAACATACAAAAACATTTGACAAACAAAATTATTTTACAGTAACTATAGGTAGGATTTCGTCCATTTGATCAAATTTTAAATCTGTTACCTATTAATTTATTAACAGCTTTATTTTATCGAGAATGTCTGAAACTGTAGAAAAATTATATCTGTTAATTTTTAAGATCAATAAACAAAATTAAAGTACTTTTAACATAAGAATGTAAATCTAAAAACTACTTTTGAATTTAATTTTAATTAATCGACTTGATCGTAAAAATTTTGGGAGTCTTCCATTCGTCTGGACCAAAGAGAGTTTTCCTCAGTACCCCGACTATAATTGGAAGAATAGTCGGGAACAGTCAGGTTTTGATTTTGCGAGCATACACAGTTTCTACACCTTTGGCAGATCTCGTTAGAGGAATTATACCAATAACTGCTATTAACTTGATTAGAGAAGTAATAATCGTTATCGGTTTCGTTTCTGATGTCGCGCATTTCGAGCATAATTCCGTCGACTTTTGTGAAATTATCTTGATTACTTGTGCAAGTTTTTTTATCTTTGTAAACAATCCTAAGTATTTCCAAATAATCTTCTTCGTCGCTAATAGTAGTAATTTCATCGTCAGAAAGTGATATTTCGTCGGCCTAAAACGCGGTAAAAAATCATTTAAATCGTATAATATAAATTATGTAGGTACTTACCGTAATAAAAAATGTCATTTTTATTACTTCACTTTATTATTTTAAGCGTAAAACGTGTATATATCAATTTATAGTTCAATTGTAACTATATCTACATGTGTATGTATGGTAATATTAATATTCCATATCATCAATATTTTGATGCATTTTATCGCCGCTTTCCAACATTTTTGAAACTATCGTAAACTAGCGTTTACTATCAATTTTTCAAAATAAGTCTCCTCATTGAAATATTTATTATGAGATTTTTGAAGGAATTTAGTTAGAATCGAATATATTCAATAAATATTAGAGGCACGGGGGCACGGAGCTGGTGGTATTGTTTTAAATCGTTTATTATTAATTTTTAATTACATTGCTTGTAATCAACATTATAAAAAGTATTCAACTAAATTACATCAACAAATTTTTAACTTGTATAAATAATTAACAAATAAATAAACTCACAACAATCAGCAGGTACATTTTCGCAAAATACTCATCCACCAACAAACTTCATAAATTAATTTAAATTGTACTAAAACAAAAACAAAACACTTAGATATATAAATTGTAAAATTAAAATTCTTTAAGGTTTAAATTTTTAAAATACGTTGAAAAAATAAAAATTTTAATTACGCAATTTTTAAAAATATTAAATAATATTTCACCGAGAATCTGGCCTAAAGTTCTTTTTTACTCGAATGGAAAAATAACAAAAAATATTCACAATCTCAAGAATACTGTTAAATCTTGATAAGTAACGTTTTTATTAACTACATACATCCACAGGCATCCACTATCATATTAGTTAATATTTTTGACGTTATTGTTTTATTGTCGTTCATATAAAATAACTGAAGAGGTTTAAATCGGGTTGACGCACAACATGGAGTTAGTTCCAGCCTTCTGATTGAATTTCTACTTTGTCCATACATAACTTTCTGAAACAAAAATAATAAATTAATATTATCTATTATATTAATTATATTCAAAGTTTTATAATAAAATTATGCTAGTTAAAATTTATAGACCATCCAAAAATTAGAATAAATTTTGACGAAAACTGAATGTGTGCATTTGATTGGCCATTTTATACAATTATTTTTAGGTATAAATTGCATTCGTAAACGACGAATCTTTGAAACGTTCTTGTTATTAAAAGCATCCCTCGAAGCCGTCCCAACTCGAAAATTACCCAACTGCAAAGACGAGATTTTTGAATAGCTCATCAAATCTTTAAAATTTTGGTAGGTACATTTTACATTGCAGATTGAAGCGAGACAAACAGAAAAAATATGGAAAGCTAAGAAGAGATTCAGAAGAAAATCAGTTTAGACTTTATGAAGTATATGTAGGCAAGACTTATTTATGTACCTATAATAATGTAGTATGTACAGTGGCGGATTTACTGTCTTGGCCGCCCTAAGCCTTGTAGGATCAGCCGCCCTTTCTCAGCTCCCATCATTTAAGTAACTACACGTGAATTTACTTTCTTGCAAATTTTTATCAAATACATTCAGAAACTTGGTTATGTCGTGATGGAGAACGGGAGTGATAATTCCGCTGAAAAAGAAAGGCGACTCGAATAATTTCAGAAACTATAGAGAAATTATGCTATTCAGCTCGGCGTATAAAGTCCTATCAACACTGATATACAGAAGACTATACAAAAAGAACGGTAGGCAAATACCAGCTTGGTTTCATTAAAGGCAAATCCACGATAGATGGATTAAATCCACATACGGTAAAGCAAACGATGGAAAAAATGTACGAACATCACATGGAACTTGGTACGCTCCTCTATATTGACTTTCAACAAGCCTTCGATAAAATAAAAAGAGAAGAGCTATTTCAGGCAATGGAAGAAATGAAAATACCAACAAAACTGATCAACCTGACAAAGATAACGATGAAAAAAAATCGTTGTATACATCAGAACAGAGGATGGCGGGACAGAAAGTTTCGAAATAAAGTGGCGTGAGACAAGAAGACGCATTGTCAGCTACATTGTTTAACATAGCTATAGAGAAAATAGTTAAACAACAAAAGAGTGGCAGATACTCGCTTATGCCAACGACATCGTCACCGTGGCTAATCACGAAAAAAGATGAAGGAGATCTTCAAGAGATTGTGGATGAAGACTAAAAAAATGGGGCTATTGGTGAACCAAGTAAAGATAAAGTACACGAGATGCAGCAAGGACAATAAACGAAAACAGAGTTTTACAATCATAGACGAACTTACAATAGAGGAAGTAAGCAGCTTTATCTGTTTGGGAATGATAATAAACAACAGATGTGACAGAGAGGAAGAGGTAAAGAATACAAGTCGGGAATAGGACATTCTATCATAACAAAACATTCAGAGATAAAAAATTAAACAAAGAAATGAAGATTTATAAAACCCCGATCAAGCCGGTGGTCACGTATGCGGCAGAAACTGCATGTTACCCAAAGCGTGAAGCAGAAATACAGAAATCGTTTAAAAGGGAAATTCTGCACATCATTAGAGACCGAAAAAATGTGGTAACGGCATAATAATACCGCTGATGAACTGTGAGATGAACACATGAATAAACTGTGAATAACAAATAACGATTTTAATATAGTTAGTTTTAAAAGAAACATAATGTAACATGAGGATTTAAAATACATGTATTAAGGGGTTGGCTTGGATAAACAAGATACAGTACAATTACCAGTATTGGTACTGTATTAACAATAATTGGTATAATACCAGTATGTATACCAATATAATATAATTCAATTATACAAGGCAATCTGCTATACAAACAGGGTATAAATTTTGTATCCAATTATACGATCTGGCAGTCCTGTGCGAGAGTCGCCTGTCAATCGCAGCGTCAGCCGACGGTTTTCCTGAGTACGACCGGCGGCCGTATAGTCAGCGAGCGAGTGATCGTTTTTGACCTATAGTCGATCTAACATATGAATAATATAGGTGGCGCGTCGTTCGCAAAGTCTAATTTACATCGGGAAACTTCAGATAATTTAAATAGTACTTAATCTTGTAATAATATTAAACATTCACCACAAAAAAGCGAAATGTTATAACTATAGACCGACCGAAGGTTCGGTTTCGGTTTCGGCCAATTTCGGCTAAAAATGCTGGTTTCGGCGGAAGTTTCGGTTTCGGCCAAAAATTGCCCGAAACTTTCGGCTCGGCCGAAACTAGTGTTCGCGTGTCTTTAAATTAAAATTTAGGGCTTAATAATTAATAATTATAAAGTTGGTATATTATATTAAATTTTTAAGGTTGGTATTGCTATTTTTTTAACTTGGTAATCAACGGAATAGTATATATAAGTAGAAAGAACAACTAAACTATAAATCGTAATTAATGAAGATTAAGAAAGATTAAGAAAGTCAATTCACCTCACGATTTGAACTTTTTTTTGTGCACTATTGGAAAGAGGACACTTTTCTAAGCATATTGCAACAAAAATTTTGTAAGAGTAGGCATTAGTTTTCGAAAAATAGGCATTTTAAAATTTGCAATTCAGGAGACGCGTAAAACTCGACATAGATTTGATGTCCCACACGCACTTGCACCTCCAAAGTTTTCTTTCTGAGATTATTTATAATTTTTACCGATTCCACTAAAGGCATATACTTTTTTTCCAAATTTTCGATGGATGATGGAATGTATGAAAAGTTACCTTTAATAGTATAACTTAATTGTTTTCGAATTAATGTATTCTTAAAAATTTCTTGACATTCATTTATTGCTGCCGACGATAATTCTGACAATAATCTTAAAAAATTTTCAAAATGTGTCTCATAATATATGACAGCATTGAGCCACGTTCTTTACCTTGTAAGCACTGGTTTGGGAAGTAGAAGACTAATCGGAAAAATTTTCTTTAAAAGCTTGCACTCTCAAAGGCACCTTTACAAAAATTCTTTTTGCATTTTAAATTAAATAAATTATTAGCCAAAAAAAAATTAAGGCAAATTGTTTCGGCAACACGAGATACCCCATGTGCCAGACATGTACAGTAAATTAAATTTTCATAAAATACTTTGAGTTCTGTTCCAATAAGCAAAATGCTTAGAATCCGAGCTCTAGTTATAACCAAATAACTACGTCTATTCGATATTGCATTTAACTTTGTTCAAATCTATCTTATTTATGACTTTACCCTGTTTAGTTTAGGCAACACGCATAGCACTTCAATCGCAAAAATTTTGTTATTGTAATAGCGTCTACCTTCAAAGCAATTTTATTGGTTTACGTTTCAAGATTGTTGCTTTAGTACAAATTCCAATATTTTTCTTAAAAAAAACAGACTATACAATGTTTTTTTACTTTGGGTCGTTTCTTGTTATCATCAGTGTATTTTTTGCCACGCTTGGCCGTTCTAGGCCCGGGCCTTATGGTAAATCCGCCACCGAGTATGTAGGAGCTACAATGCAAGAGCAAACAAATAAAGAGTAAAATATTAGAAACCATACTGCTTGTACATTTAAGGGAAAAGAAAAATGTCACAAAATTTGAAGTTGGTACGTTTGTTAAAAATAAATAAATGAAATATTGTAATAAAAAATAAATTGTGAGCGTTAAAATTTATAAATTGCACCGATAATTAGAGTAAATTATTTATTATTGATATTACGACGTTTTAATTTATTTATTCCCTCTCGATTTTAATGTCGAGTCCAAAATTTATTTTTTCTTCTTATTTTTCGAGCGCGCTGTTTCTAATCAATTGTTTATAAATGTTGTTTTTGCATTATAATTAATTTACCGCATGTGTACTGGTTTTTATCGACAAATTTTAGTTGAACCCACGTTATCTTTAATTTATTTAGAATTTAACTTGTAATATTGTGAATTATTTGTTGTCGAAATGAAATGATTTATAAGAAAGTAACTTGAAATACTAACTTGAAGTATCGAGTTATGCTGCGTCGCACTTAACGTAACCGATGCCGCCGTCGAACAGGATCCTTTGCAAAAGTAAGCATTGTATCCAGCAGGTTGAATTATCCAGTCGTCCCAGCCAATTTCGGCGAAGGAAATGTACAAATTTTCTCTGCAGCACTCGTTGAACTCTGGCGAACAATTAGTGTGCCGCTTGGTTCTACGGTGTTGAATAATCCTGTGTTGCGAATGGGTGTAAATAACCAGAAATGGTTTCAAAGATGGTTTGAACGATATGGGCGAGCTTCTAATATCTCTGGTACATGTTTTGCAAGCCACGTTTATTGCGTGAGCTGGAGAGTCTTGATATTCGAGCCAATTTTTAATGACCTGAGCAACGTCCACTTTAACCCATCCTTCTGAAATTAGCATAGCTCTTATTTTGCTACACTCGATACGTTACGAAATGTTTTAAGATAAACTTACCGGTTAAATTTGTTTGTTGAATCGCGATGGGCGTTGTTTTTTGAAAACTTTTTTTGGTATCCCAATGGGCGATTTCGGTTATTATAAAGGTTTGATTGTGTGCATCTTCGCTGTCGGATTTCTTGTAGAACCACAGCTCGGCCGTACTCAAATCGCTAGCGCGAATATCCGAAGGTAACTGAAATGGAAGACACGCCGAAGGATAACGAACCTTCCTCATGCATCGAGCTTGTTCTAAAATCAAAGAAAATTTACTTATTTATTTATCGGAAAATAAAATTTAAATTACCTTTATAGGGAAAAACAATAACTTGGGTGGTTTTTCCGTAAAAATCGTCCAGCGGGCTGGGATAAGAATCGTCGTCGTTTTTGGGCAAAAATGATTCGTCTTCTGTTACCGGTTTAGGTAAATTTTTCATGGAAACTGTAGGCTTTTCTTTCAATCGCAATTTTTTGAGAATTTGATTTTTTATGTATTCGATTCTTAATGCCGTTAATTCCTCTTCGGTTACGGTGTATCGTTCCTGTTGCTCATTTTGAGACACTTCCGTAAATTTTTGCGTACATCCCAAACATAACTTATTGGAAGGAGTTGAAGGCGAAACAACTTCAGATGGCGAACTACTATCAAATATAGCACCAAAAACTGACCTTATGTGAGGATAATCGTGTGCAGGAACCACTTGCGGAGCTATGTAAATAATTAAGTACACCACATATAATGATTTACACATTTTTGTTTACTATTAATTTTACGCTCACAATAATCATAACATTACTTGTATTTGCCGACTATGACTTCACTTGTAAAATTGATTTACTTTTAATACCCCACTCCTAACATTTCTGTACCGAATGATATTCTAATGAACCTTGAACCTGTATCTTTATCAAAAATGGAATACTCATAGTGTATCTCTTAACGATAAATATTGAATTTAAAAAAAAAGAAAAAAACGGAATAGGACATGTATTGGCGGTTGATCAATTTTATATCATTTTTCATATCCTTTATTTTATTAATCTATTTTCTATATAACATAATAAGTAGGTATACTATGTACATATGTATATCAAACCAAATACCAAAGTGTGGTATGTAATGGCAAAAAGTTATTAAGTATTTTCTTGCTTCCAATATGTTTGACCATTGAGTTTCGAGTCTTCCACTTGCTCCAACCACCAACCAAAAATAAACAGCTTTCTATACCATCCGTCGTTTTGACTTCGTTCAATTTTATAATTAGAACAATTTTTTTTAAAAAAAATAAAACTTTATACTGTACTAGGTAGTACCGGGGAAATACTATTTGGGGAAACGAAATCCCATAAAATCGGTACAGTAATATATAGTAGGTTACTAAATTATTGGAATATAACATATAGGTACAGTCAGTATTAGACGAAATACTTTTAGGCTAAGTATTTTTGATTTTTTTCTCTTGCCAAAGTTGGTAGGTAAGTACTTAAATACGACTAAATTTATACTATCTCGTTAATTGGAAATCATGCGACGAGCGTGTGTTATACATTGTAACATCCACGATTGCGGTTTAAAAGTGCCACATAGAAAATTTTAGCAAGTTTAAAATAAATCATTGAAGGTAGTCAATTTGCAAGTAATGTAAGTTAATAATTTTTAAAAAATCCCATTATTTAGTCAATTTGTATGTGGGTGGATTAAAAGTAGTCACATCCAGATAATCTGAAGGTTAACCAACTTGAACCCGGACCTGTACTCTGTTCTGATCTTGAGAAAAAATATATTGCGCTATATTCTGCAAAAATAGATTTTGATTAGTTACAGGATTGACGTTTAGTTACAAAGTTAAATACATATCACGTTAACAAGTTCTAAATATCTGGTGCTCATTAAATAGTCTAAGACTTTTTCATTTATAGATATCAAAATAAAACCTTGAATTCGTTTTCTTTTCGAATCAATTTCAACAACTTATCATAAACTATTATGTAATAGAAAAAATATTTATATATTTTTTCAAAAGTTCCGATCTTAAAATTTAATAATTCCTATATTAAATACTTGAAAACGCACCTACATTAAAAAAAAACAAAAAACAAAATTCTGCTAGTGCTGTTATATCAAATGATCAAAAAAAAAAAGAATTTTGAAGGAATTATGAATTGCCATATAAAACACTGTTTTCAATAGATCAACGTTTCGAGTTTTAATTGTTTCCTCTTCTTCCTTATCTACAATGGTTAACAACGAACATGCACATTGATTATACACTGAGAAAAGTTATAATTTATTTGTTTTAACTCTGATATATTCGGCAAAAACTTAGTACCTATAGTTCTGTAATATTTGGTTCTTCAATTTGAATTACCGCCTTCTCAAATCAAAGTTACAAACCAAATCAAAGCTGTGATCATCAAACAAACCTCGCACGCTGTGATCTCCCCTCGTAATAACACTTACAAGTCCTTTTAAATTTGCGGATGGCTCTTTGAATGCTAACGTTGTTACCTTGCTTACTAACCTCAAACTTAAACACATATGTCCAGTGGCGTAACCACTGCTAGAACACCTGAAGGAATAATTAGTACACACAAATTAAATAAAACACACGATTCGGTTTAACGATGAATATATATTTAACCGAAAAGAAAAAGGTAGTCCGACAACCAATTTACCAGCAAAGTTAATCTCCTTGATATCATGTAATTCAGAATACTTTAGTTTGAAATTTGATTTAATAACTGTTCGATAGGTAATCCCTCTGATCGTAATGTTTTCTAATTGATTATTCATATTTAATGACCAACCACAACCTATAGTAATTTATGTAAGAAACTCATGTATGCATTCCGATGTTCGACTCAAGTGGTTTTATATTTTGTAAGACCTTTAAATAATAAACCTTATATTCTAAATTATCCGCTCTTATAATTATTACCTCGTCACTTAAGCTAAGATTGTCACCTTATTAATATGTCGGTTATTTCCTTAAATGTAAATAAATCGTTTGTACTTAACTAAATAAATTCCCCATACTTAAACTAGTAAATAATCATAGCCGCAAATAATCATGAAGAACTTTGTTAACACAGTTCTTTAATATTGTTTTTCAATTGGTATTACCTTTTATTTGGTTAATTGTCGTTATTTTAATTGTATTCAATTGTTATTAATTTAAATGTATTCGATTGTTACTATTTTATAAGTGGTCGCAAATAATCATAAGGAACATTGTTAAAATTATCAATAACTGTCCTGAAATATCATAATTTTGTAGTACATCATTTAGACATTTGAAAAAAAGAAAAAAATCAAGCAACATGTTCGTCGAAAATTGATGACGATTTCTGGTCCTTTTGCGGTTATCCGACAAAATATAACACCACAAAAATATAACCGATCTCAATGACGTCCAAAATTGTAAGGCCTTTGTTAGATCTCTCCAACGGTCAAATCTAACGGAAACTCCCACTACTTACGTTTTACAACCCGTTGTTTCCAAATCGTTGTATTTTAAAGTAACCAACATGAACTAAATTTAAAATTTCGCGCCCATTATATTCAAATTCAAATTTATAATATTACAGTTCATTTGAATAAAATCGATAATACGGTTAACCGATTTATTTATTTCAAGAAAATATAAAATTAATCGATAGAATTCTAGATTATTTCCAAGGAAAACTTGACAAATTTAGATTGAATTGTATTTGTTTTAAATCAAACCATCTGGATTTAATAGAAATTAACAAATTTATTTGCTTTAAATAAACATACTATATTTTGTTATTCTTCTATAAATATCAGGTTGATGCAGTAAATTAAACTGAATTAAATAATAATAATTTTGTGTTAATTCTGGAAGGTGCCTAAAATTTATCTGTATACAAATTTGGTGTTTTATTATATTATTATTGTACATTTATATATAGGTTTATTATGATTGAACCGTAACAAACCACCCATAGATTTGCAAGCCTAAACAAAGGTAATTTATGCAAATTTAGCGTAAATGCAACAAGCGATCAATTAAAATCATTTTTTTTTCATAAGTTATCTTTTTCAAATTGCGAACATAAATAAGTGAAACGTAATTAGTTGAAAATTATACAATTAAAACAATAAATGTAAAAAGTTTGGGAAGCGCATTTTTCAAGATATATCGAAACGGCCACAAAGTTTCACAACTTAAGTGGTTGACAAATTTTAACCTAAGGACTTTAAGAGGGATTCATAAAACGTCTGAATTATGAGACAGATATGTTTTTTTAAAAACTAATTAGGACTAACGAATTTTGATCTTATTGACTCTAAATTCGAGCAAATCGGTCATACAAAGTTCAAACTTACACCAAAAAAGCGTCATCTTTTTTTGCTAGGAAAATCCCATGTTATGTGCCAAAAATCTTGCAAAATAAGTAAGAATTACGTTGTTAAATTAAAAATCAATTACTTGAAGTACGACGTTTAAAAAAACTATAAATTAATTATTAAATAAACACATTTTAAACTATAAAAGTTAAACAAACCAGTCACCTCAAAACTTTTCTAAAAACTATATAGTAAAAATTTGAATTATAGCCAACCATTGGAGATCACCGGTTAAACTTAAATTAAAGAGGAAGATAAGAGCAAATCCATTAGATTATCAATTTGAAGTGATCGCCTCGACAACTAATTGACATGTGTTAAAAAATTTACATTCACAACAAGTGACTCTCAAACATTCCCTTAATACGTATTACATACACACAAGCTTGAAATTCAAGTAATCTTTCTGTGTGCACTGATTTAAATTTAAATATTTCGCTAAAACTCTTGATTGCAATCAAAATACATGTTGTTAACCTGATTTTGGGCGATGCAATGAAAATGTCATTAAAGTTTTTTCGCGATTCCAAAAAGTCAATTAAATGCGAATATTTGCCAATTTTTCAATTAAAATCGAATATGATTATTCCCTATCCGTAACAACAATTAAAAACGATAATACCAATTTTTATAATTAAAAATCCAGTTTTAAAAAAAACCAAAATTCGTCGATGAATACATCTCAACCTTATCGACATGTATTTCGTAATTTCATATAAATAAAGCGAGATCCCTTAAGGCAAGCCAGTCTCTCTCCGACAAGATGCAGTCTATCTCCGATAAGGCGCGCAATCCAACCTGTCAGTTCGTTCCGGGGTGTTAAGAAAAGTGTGGTGCTATAATTCGCATAAATATTTTTTTTTAAGTATTCATAATTAAATTTTAATTTTTTTTTTAGTATTCATAATTGAATTTTAATTTTCATTTTTTTTAAGTGGTTCAAAAAGTTTTTCTTTTAAATCTTTTTTTATGTTTTGTTTTGTGCGCTCCTCAACGTCCCAAGGTAATAACCAAATTTATATACTTAAAATTGTGTCTTTTTTTATTTTATTTAGGTGAGTCCCAACGATTTCAATGTAATTTTTATCTTTATAACAGAAAGTTAACTTTGTAAAGTAATTCTCAGCAATTATTTTTTTTTATTATATTTTATTTTGTAATTATATTTTTTTGTACCGTTTTGTCATTATGTTTTTTTGTGTTAAATAAATTAGTTGTGATTTTATTCTTTTCTTGCTGTTAAAAAGGCGATCGACTTGGTAATAATCCTACGTCTCCGATCTTCAATTTAAAAGTTTGAGTCTGGCTTATAAACAGGCTCTGGTGGCAGCGATTAACCTTCAGTTAACACACGACGGCCGCGATTATTTAATTAATCAAAGCCTACCCGTGTTACATAACATTAAACTCGACAATATTAATTGCAAGAATTTGGTGGGTATCTAATTTAGAAGGCAACATGGAGGCAACATCAAGACACCAAAAGTATAGTATAAAATCTTGAATTCTTAAGCTCGAAATAATTCGATACGAATTTTGTTGATTTGACACAAATAAATTTGTACATTTTTATTATTAATTAAATATAAATTTAATTAGCTCGAATATATGGCTATATTTTTTAATTGGTTTCAATGAATCAGCCAACATCTACCCCAAGTATATTTGGTCAAATACAAGTATACTTTTATTTGAGAGAAATAAATTTTATATTGATTGAAATAAATTTTTTTTTAATGATACATTCGATCTATGTATAAAACTCTAGCTTTTCCTCCTGATATATTAATTTTTTGAAATAATTACGAGTTCATAACTTGTTATAAATTATTGATGATTACTGCATATTTTTGACACTCAAGTTCAATATATCTTAATTTATGAAACAATCAGGAGCTCATAATCTTAAGTAGATTGACGAGTATTGCATTGGGTGTCTCTTCGAACTTATGTCATCCTAATTCCATAAAAGGACGAATTCAATTACAATACCACCACCGCACTAATTTTTAAAACAAATAGGGGCTCACAATTTTAAGTAGATTGACGATGCACTGCATGTGCATATATCTTCGAACTTATGAGATCCAGATCATATACAATTGTAATGTAAAAATTTAGTTACAATTCCAACATATTAAATTTCTGAAACAATCGGGACCAATGGTAGTGCTTTGCGTGGTACATATAAATAATAATATGTAAATATTATTGATCGTAATCTTAACAATAAATTTATTTAAAAATCAATTCGGTTGTAAAAGAATCTTTTATTTATTTCTGCAATAATTATGTTACATAAAACTTGGTAGAAAAATAAATATTAAAAAGGGACCGAGAAGCCGATAAAAAATAAATTTGTAGTCTACCCCCGAATTGGTAGCCCGACTGCAAGGTTGTAAGGTATTTCAAATTGTCACATAGCAACAAATTACCCTAATCGAAAATGAACTTTGGTTGTAGATTTACTTCCGGGTGAATAATTTTGTGAGCGATAATTTTTATAATTACATTTTAAAATAATCTAACAAATGATACAACTAATTATAATAAATATTATCAATATTAATTAATTTGATTAACCGTTAAAATAATAATATTTTATTATTCGAAGAGGAATACATTTTTAATTTAATATTTTTTAATAAATATTTAGCAACGGGAATCTCCATAATCTGTACTATGAACTCTGAAATGACTTCATAATATAATGTTGATATGACTCTTCTTGTAAACTGTAATTATAAATAATTCATTATCTTCTTAATTTTCTGCAGTAGTAAATAATAAATAACTTTCAAATTTGTTTATTTTAATAAATGTAGTAATTGTTTTAATAAGTAAACATATTAAGCATACATTGTTTTTAACATTTTCTTTTAAATATCCCGACGAATTACACCCATCAATCAATATATCGTACAAGTACATATGCGAAATATGTGAAATATAAATTAATTGGCGTCAAACTTAAGAATTAATAGATATTATTTGGAGCAAATCGACTCTGCTACTGCTTATTGAATTTATCACTTGCTATCATCATCTCATGGTATAGAATTATCGCTTATTTAATGAAAAACTAAATACGTTTTATTATTTTTTATATTTAAACATTTTTAAGCATTCGTGAACCTTTGGTTTAGGTTTTCCTGCTTTAAAAAGTTTAAAAAAATCTTAAATTTTATATCAATTTTTGCTGTCAAAATATTAGGAGCGCATAAATCAAAGGAGTAATTCCAGTTACTCCCGCGGTTTATGTTTTTCTGCATCAAAAAGTGACATAAGCTTAAAAATAAAGTCAAATTTTGCTGTAAAAATATTAGGAGCGCAGAAATCAAACAAGTAATTCCAATTAATCCCGCGGTTTCTGTTTTACTGCTTTAAAAAGTGACATAACCTTAAAAATAATCTCAAATTTTGCTGTAAAAATATTAAAAGCGCAAAAATCAAAAGATAAATTAAAATTCGAAAATTCGAATGACGCTTGCAGATTTCACGTAAGTATGATATTTAACATTTTATGTGGGTTTAAATAAGTAAGTCGATTTTCGCTTGCTCTCTGCTGCTTTCGCATTTTCTCACCGTTTTACACGCTTCCGTCAGGTTCTGGTGTGTTTTCCGAGCTCCACCCATTCCAATTAGTCGATATATGCAATAAAAACACCACATAATTTTTTTACGAATTTTGAAAAAAAAGCAAGGTTAACCCCTTGGAATTTTTTTACCCCAAAAATCGAAAGTGCGAAATAGTAAACTTTTTCGACGGTTTCTTATATATTTTGACGAGAAAATTCGAATGACGCTTGCAGATTTCACGTAAGTATGATATTTAACATTTTATGTGGGTTTAAATAAGTAAGTCGATTTTCGCTTGCTCTCTGCTGCTTTCGCATTTTCTCACCGTTTTACACGCTTCCGTCAGGCTCTGGTGTGTTTTCCGAGCTCTACCCATTCGAATTAGTCGATATATGCAATAAAAACACCACATAATTTTTTTACGAATTTTGAAAAAAAAGCAAGGTTAACCCCTTGGAATTTTTTTACCCCAAAAATCGAAAGTGCGAAATAGTAAACTTTTTCGACGGTTTCTTATATATTTTGACGAGAAAATTCGAATGACGCTTGCAGATTTCACGTAAGTATGATATTTAACATTTTATGTGGGTTTAAATAAGTAAGTCGATTTTCGCTTGCTCTCTGCTGCTTTCGCATTTTCTCACCGTTTTACACGCTTCCGTCAGGCCCTGGTGTGTTTTCCGAGCTCTACCCATTCGAATTAGTCGATATATGCAATAAAAACACCACATAATTTTTTTACGAATTTTGAAAAAAAAGCAAGGTTAACCCCTTGGAATTTTTTTACCCCAAAAATCGAAAGTGCGAAATAGTAAACTTTTTCGACGGTTTCTTATATATTTTTACGAGAAAATTCGAATGCCGCTTGCAGATTTCACGTAAGTATGATATTTAACATTTTATGTGGGTTTAAATAAGTAAGTCGATTTTCGCTTGCTCTCTGCTGCTTTCGCATTTTCTCACCGTTTTACACGCTTCCGTCAGGCTCTGGTGTGTTTTCCGAGCTCTACCCATTCGAATTAGTCGATATATGCAATAAAAACACCACATAATTTTTTTACGAATTTTGAAAAAAAAGCAAGGTTAACCCCTTAGAATTTTTTTACCCCAAAAATCGAAAGTGCGAAATAGTAAACTTTTTCGACGGTTTCTTATATATTTTCACGAGAAAATTCGAATGACGCTTGCAGATTTCACGTAAGTATGATATTTAACATTTTATGTGGGTTTAAATAAGTAAGTCGATTTTCGCTTGCTCTCTGCTGCTTTCGCATTTTCTCACCGTTTTACACGCTTCCGTCAGGCCCTGGTGTGTTTTCCGAGCTCTACCCATTCGAATTAGTCGATATATGCAATAAAAACACCACATAATTTTTTTACGAATTTTGAAAAAAAAGCAAGGTTAACCCCTTGGAATTTTTTTACCCCAAAAATCGAAAGTGCGAAATAGTAAACTTTTTCGACGGTTTCTTATATATTTTTACGAGAAAATTCGAATGACGCTTGCAGATTTCACGTAAGTATGATATTTAACATTTTATGTGGGTTTAAATAAGTAAGTCGATTTTCGCTTGCTCTCTGCTGCTTTCGCATTTTCTCACCGTTTTACACGCTTCCGTCAGGCCCTGGTGTGTTTTCCGAGCTCTACCCATTCGAATTAGTCGATATATGCAATAAAAACACCACATAATTTTTTTACGAATTTTGAAAAAAAAGCAAGGTTAACCCCTTGGAATTTTTTTACCCCAAAAATCGAAAGTGCGAAATAGTAAACTTTTTCGACGGTTTCTTATATATTTTTACGAGAAAATTCGAATGACGCTTGCAGATTTCACGTAAGTATGATATTTAACATTTTATGTGGGTTTAAATAAGTAAGTCGATTTTCGCTTGCTCTCTGCTGCTTTCGCATTTTCTCACCGTTTTACACGCTTCCGTCAGGCCCTGGTGTGTTTTCCGAGCTCTACCCATTCGAATTAGTCGATATATGCAATAAAAACACCACATAATTTTTTTACGAATTTTGAAAAAAAAGCAAGGTTAACCCCTTGGAATTTTTTTACCCCAAAAATCGAAAGTGCGAAATAGTAAACTTTTTCGACGGTTTCTTATATATTTTTACGAGAAAATTCGAATGACGCTTGCAGATTTCACGTAAGTATGATATTTAACATTTTATGTGGGTTTAAATAAGTAAGTCGATTTTCGCTTGCTCTCTGCTGCTTTCGCATTTTCTCACCGTTTTACACGCTTCCGTCAGGCTCTGGTGTGTTTTCCGAGCTCTACCCATTCGAATTAGTCGATATATGCAATAAAAACACCACATAATTTTTTTACGAATTTTGAAAAAAAAGCAAGGTTAACCCCTTGGAATTTTTTTACCCCAAAAATCGAAAGTGCGAAATAGTAAACTTTTTCGACGGTTTCTTATATATTTTTACGAGAAAATTCGAATGACGCTTGCAGATTTCACGTAAGTATGATATTTAACATTTTATGTGGGTTTAAATAAGTAAGTCGATTTTCGCTTGCTCTCTGCTGCTTTCGCATTTTCTCACCGTTTTACACGCTTCCGTCAGGCTCTGGTGTGTTTTCCGAGCTCTACCCATTCGAATTAGTCGATATATGCAATAAAAACACCACATAATTTTTTTACGAATTTTGAAAAAAAAGCAAGGTTAACCCCTTAGAATTTTTTTACCCCAAAAATCGAAAGTGCGAAATAGTAAACTTTTTCGACGGTTTCTTATATATTTTCACGAGAAAATTCGAATGACGCTTGCAGATTTCACGTAAGTATGATATTTAACATTTTATGTGGGTTTAAATAAGTAAGTCGATTTTCGCTTGCTCTCTGCTGCTTTCGCATTTTCTCACCGTTTTACACGCTTCCGTCAGGCCCTGGTGTGTTTTCCGAGCTCTACCCATTCGAATTAGTCGATATATGCAATAAAAACACCACATAATTTTTTTACGAATTTTGAAAAAAAAGCAAGGTTAACCCCTTGGAATTTTTTTACCCCAAAAATCGAAAGTGCGAAATAGTAAACTTTTTCGACGGTTTCTTATATATTTTTACGAGAAAATTCGAATGACGCTTGCAGATTTCACGTAAGTATGATATTTAACATTTTATGTGGGTTTAAATAAGTAAGTCGATTTTCGCTTGCTCTCTGCTGCTTTCGCATTTTCTCACCGTTTTACACGCTTCCGTCAGGCTCTGGTGTGTTTTCCGAGCTCTACCCATTCGAATTAGTCGATATATGCAATAAAAACACCACATAATTTTTTTACGAATTTTGAAAAAAAAGCAAGGTTAACCCCTTGGAATTTTTTTACCCCAAAAATCGAAAGTGCGAAATAGTAAACTTTTTCGACGGTTTCTTATATATTTTTACGAGAAAATTCGAATGACGCTTGCAGATTTCACGTAAGTATGATATTTAACATTTTATGTGGGTTTAAATAAGTAAGTCGATTTTCGCTTGCTCTCTGCTGCTTTCGCATTTTCTCACCGTTTTACACGCTTCCGTCAGGCCCTGGTGTGTTTTCCGAGCTCTACCCATTCGAATTAGTCGATATATGCAATAAAAACACCACATAATTTTTTTACGAATTTTGAAAAAAAAGCAAGGTTAACCCCTTGGAATTTTTTTACCCCAAAAATCGAAAGTGCGAAATAGTAAACTTTTTCGACGGTTTCTTATATATTTTTACGAGAAAATTCGAATGACGCTTGCAGATTTCACGTAAGTATGATATTTAAAATTTTATGTGGGTTTAAATAAGTAAGTCGATTTTCGCTTGCTCTCTGCTGCTTTCGCATTTTCTCACCGTTTTACACGCTTCCGTCAGGCCCTGGTGTGTTTTCCGAGCTCTACCCATTCGAATTAGTCGATATATGCAATAAAAACACCACATAATTTTTTTACGAATTTTGAAAAAAAAGCAAGGTTAACCCCTTGGAATTTTTTTACCCCAAAAATCGAAAGTGCGAAATAGTAAACTTTTTCGACGGTTTCTTATATATTTTTACGAGAAAATTCGAATGACGCTTGCAGATTTCACGTAAGTATGATATTTAACATTTTATGTGGGTTTAAATAAGTAAGTCGATTTTCGCTTGCTCTCTGCTGCTTTCGCATTTTCTCACCGTTTTACATGCTTCCGTCAGGCCCTGGTGTGTTTTCCGAGCTCTACCCATTCGAATTAGTCGATATATGCAATAAAAACACCACATAATTTTTTTACGAATTTTGAAAAAAAAGCAAGGTTAACCCCTTGGAATTTTTTTACCCCAAAAATCGAAAGTGCGAAATAGTAAACTTTTTCGACGGTTTCTTATATATTTTTACGAGAAAATTCGAATGACGCTTGCAGATTTCACGTAAGTATGATATTTAACATTCTATGTGGGTTTAAATAAGTAAGTCGATTTTCGCCTGCTCTCTGCTGCTTTCGCATTTTCTCACCGTTTTACACGCTTCCGTCAGGCCCTGGTGTGTTTTCCGAGCTCTACCCATTCGAATTAGTCGATATATGCAATAAAAACACCACATAATTTTTTTACGAATTTTGAAAAAAAAGCAAGGTTAACCCCTTGGAATTTTTTTACCCCAAAAATCGAAAGTGCGAAATAGTAAACTTTTTCGACGGTTTCTTATATATTTTTACGAGAAAATTCGAATGACGCTTGCAGATTTCACGTAAGTATGATATTTAACATTTTATGTGGGTTTAAATAAGTAAGTCGATTTTCGCTTGCTCTCTGCTGCTTTCGCATTTTCTCACCGTTTTACACGCTTCCGTCAGGCCCTGGTGTGTTTTCCGAGCTCTACCCATTCGAATTAGTCGATATATGCAATAAAAACACCACATAATTTTTTTACGAATTTTGAAAAAAAAGCAAGGTTAACCCCTTGGAATTTTTTTACCCCAAAAATCGAAAGTGCGAAATAGTAAACTTTTTCGACGGTTTCTTATATATTTTTACGAGAAAATTCGAATGACGCTTGCAGATTTCACGTAAGTATGATATTTAACATTTTATGTGGGTTTAAATAAGTAAGTCGATTTTCGCTTGCTCTCTGCTGCTTTCGCATTTTCTCACCGTTTTACACGCTTCCGTCAGGCTCTGGTGTGTTTTCCGAGCTCTACCCATTCGAATTAGTCGATATATGCAATAAAAACACCACATAATTTTTTTACGAATTTTGAAAAAAAAGCAAGGTTAACCCCTTGGAATTTTTTTACCCCAAAAATCGAAAGTGCGAAATAGTAAACTTTTTCGACGGTTTCTTATATATTTTTACGAGAAAATTCGAATGACGCTTGCAGATTTCACGTAAGTATGATATTTAACATTTTATGTGGGTTTAAATAAGTAAGTCGATTTTCGCTTGCTCTCTGCTGCTTTCGCATTTTCTCACCGTTTTACACGCTTCCGTCAGGCCCTGGTGTGTTTTCCGAGCTCTACCCATTCGAATTAGTCGATATATGCAATAAAAACACCACATAATTTTTTTACGAATTTTGAAAAAAAAGCAAGGTTAACCCCTTGGAATTTTTTTACCCCAAAAATCGAAAGTGCGAAATAGTAAACTTTTTCGACGGTTTCTTATATATTTTTACGAGAAAATTCGAATGACGCTTGCAGATTTCACGTAAGTATGATATTTAACATTTTATGTGGGTTTAAATAAGTAAGTCGATTTTCGCTTGCTCTCTGCTGCTTTCGCATTTTCTCACCGTTTTACACGCTTCCGTCAGGCCCTGGTGTGTTTTCCGAGCTCTACCCATTCGAATTAGTCGATATATGCAATAAAAACACCACATAATTTTTTTACGAATTTTGAAAAAAAAGCAAGGTTAACCCCTTGGAATTTTTTTACCCCAAAAATCGAAAGTGCGAAATAGTAAACTTTTTCGACGGTTTCTTATATATTTTTACGAGAAAATTCGAATGACGCTTGCAGATTTCACGTAAGTATGATATTTAACATTTTATGTGGGTTTAAATAAGTAAGTCGATTTTCGCTTGCTCTCTGCTGCTTTCGCATTTTCTCACCGTTTTACACGCTTCCGTCAGGCCCTGGTGTGTTTTCCGAGCTCTACCCATTCGAATTAGTCGATATATGCAATAAAAACACCACATAATTTTTTTACGAATTTTGAAAAAAAAGCAAGGTTAACCCCTTGGAATTTTTTTACCCCAAAAATCGAAAGTGCGAAATAGTAAACTTTTTCGACGGTTTCTTATATATTTTTACGAGAAAATTCGAATGACGCTTGCAGATTTCACGTAAGTATGATATTTAACATTTTACGTGGGTTTAAATAAGTAAGTCGATTTTCGCTTGCTCTCTGCTGCTTTCGCATTTTCTCACCGTTTTACACGCTTCCGTCAGGCCCTGGTGTGTTTTCCGAGCTCTACCCATTCGAATTAGTCGATATATGCAATAAAAACACCACATAATTTTTTTACGAATTTTGAAAAAAAAGCAAGGTTAACCCCTTGGAATTTTTTTACCCCAAAAATCGAAAGTGCGAAATAGTAAACTTTTTCGACGGTTTCTTATATATTTTTACGAGAAAATTCGAATGACGCTTGCAGATTTCACGTAAGTATGATATTTAACATTTTATGTGGGTTTAAATAAGTAAGTCGATTTTCGCTTGCTCTCTGCTGCTTTCGCATTTTCTCACCGTTTTACACGCTTCCGTCAGGCCCTGGTGTGTTTTCCGAGCTCTACCCATTCGAATTAGTCGATATATGCAATAAAAACACCACATAATTTTTTTACGAATTTTGAAAAAAAAGCAAGGTTAACCCCTTGGAATTTTTTTACCCCAAAAATCGAAAGTGCGAAATAGTAAACTTTTTCGACGGTTTCTTATATATTTTTACGAGAAAATTCGAATGACGCTTGCAGATTTCACGTAAGTATGATATTTAACATTTTATGTGGGTTTAAATAAGTAAGTCGATTTTCGCTTGCTCTCTGCTGCTTTCGCATTTTCTCACCGTTTTACACGCTTCCGTCAGGCCCTGGTGTGTTTTCCGAGCTCTACCCATTCGAATTAGTCGATATATGCAATAAAAACACCACATAATTTTTTTACGAATTTTGAAAAAAAAGCAAGGTTAACCCCTTGGAATTTTTTTACCCCAAAAATCGAAAGTGCGAAATAGTAAACTTTTTCGACGGTTTCTTATATATTTTTACGAGAAAATTCGAATGACGCTTGCAGATTTCACGTAAGTATGATATTTAACATTTTACGTGGGTTTAAATAAGTAAGTCGATTTTCGCTTGCTCTCTGCTGCTTTCGCATTTTCTCACCGTTTTACACGCTTCCGTCAGGCCCTGGTGTGTTTTCCGAGCTCTACCCATTCGAATTAGTCGATATATGCAATAAAAACACCACATAATTTTTTTACGAATTTTGAAAAAAAAGCAAGGTTAACCCCTTGGAATTTTTTTACCCCAAAAATCGAAAGTGCGAAATAGTAAACTTTTTCGACGGTTTCTTATATATTTTTACGAGAAAATTCGAATGACGCTTGCAGATTTCACGTAAGTATGATATTTAACATTTTATGTGGGTTTAAATAAGTAAGTCGATTTTCGCTTGCTCTCTGCTGCTTTCGCATTTTCTCACCGTTTTACACGCTTCCGTCAGGCCCTGGTGTGTTTTCCGAGCTCTACCCATTCGAATTAGTCGATATATGCAATAAAAACACCACATAATTTTTTTACGAATTTTGAAAAAAAAGCAAGGTTAACCCCTTGGAATTTTTTTACCCCAAAAATCGAAAGTGCGAAATAGTAAACTTTTTCGACGGTTTCTTATATATTTTTACGAGAAAATTCGAATGACGCTTGCAGATTTCACGTAAGTATGATATTTAACATTTTACGTGGGTTTAAATAAGTAAGTCGATTTTCGCTTGCTCTCTGCTGCTTTCGCATTTTCTCACCGTTTTACACGCTTCCGTCAGGCCCTGGTGTGTTTTCCGAGCTCTACCCATTCGAATTAGTCGATATATGCAATAAAAACACCACATAATTTTTTTACGAATTTTGAAAAAAAAGCAAGGTTAACCCCTTGGAATTTTTTTACCCCAAAAATCGAAAGTGCGAAATAGTAAACTTTTTCGACGGTTTCTTATATATTTTTACGAGAAAATTCGAATGACGCTTGCAGATTTCACGTAAGTATGATATTTAACATTTTATGTGGGTTTAAATAAGTAAGTCGATTTTCGCTTGCTCTCTGCTGCTTTCGCATTTTCTCACCGTTTTACACGCTTCCGTCAGGCCCTGGTGTGTTTTCCGAGCTCTACCCATTCGAATTAGTCGATATATGCAATAAAAACACCACATAATTTTTTTACGAATTTTGAAAAAAAAGCAAGGTTAACCCCTTGGAATTTTTTTACCCCAAAAATCGAAAGTGCGAAATAGTAAACTTTTTCGACGGTTTCTTATATATTTTTACGAGAAAATTCGAATGACGCTTGCAGATTTCACGTAAGTATGATATTTAACATTTTATGTGGGTTTAAATAAGTAAGTCGATTTTCGCTTGCTCTCTGCTGCTTTCGCATTTTCTCACCGTTTTACACGCTTCCGTCAGGCCCTGGTGTGTTTTCCGAGCTCTACCCATTCGAATTAGTCGATATATGCAATAAAAACACCACATAATTTTTTTACGAATTTTGAAAAAAAAGCAAGGTTAACCCCTTGGAATTTTTTTACCCCAAAAATCGAAAGTGCGAAATAGTAAACTTTTTCGACGGTTTCTTATATATTTTTACGAGAAAATTCGAATGACGCTTGCAGATTTCACGTAAGTATGATATTTAACATTCTATGTGGGTTTAAATAAGTAAGTCGATTTTCGCCTGCTCTCTGCTGCTTTCGCATTTTCTCACCGTTTTACACGCTTCCGTCAGGCCCTGGTGTGTTTTCCGAGCTCTACCCATTCGAATTAGTCGATATATGCAATAAAAACACCACATAATTTTTTTACGAATTTTGAAAAAAAAAGCAAGGTTAACCCCTTGGAATTTTTTTACCCCAAAAATCGAAAGTGCGAAATAGTAAACTTTTTCGACGGTTTCTTATATATTTTTACGAGAAAATTCGAATGACGCTTGCAGATTTCACGTAAGTATGATATTTAACATTTTATGTGGGTTTAAATAAGTAAGTCGATTTTCGCTTGCTCTCTGCTGCTTTCGCATTTTCTCACCGTTTTACACGCTTCCGTCAGGCCCTGGTGTGTTTTCCGAGCTCTACCCATTCGAATTAGTCGATATATGCAATAAAAACACCACATAATTTTTTTACGAATTTTGAAAAAAAAGCAAGGTTAACCCCTTGGAATTTTTTTACCCCAAAAATCGAAAGTGCGAAATAGTAAACTTTTTCGACGGTTTCTTATATATTTTTACGAGAAAATTCGAATGACGCTTGCAGATTTCACGTAAGTATGATATTTAACATTTTATGTGGGTTTAAATAAGTAAGTCGATTTTCGCTTGCTCTCTGCTGCTTTCGCATTTTCTCACCGTTTTACACGCTTCCGTCAGGCCCTGGTGTGTTTTCCGAGCTCTACCCATTCGAATTAGTCGATATATGCAATAAAAACACCACATAATTTTTTTACGAATTTTGAAAAAAAAGCAAGGTTAACCCCTTGGAATTTTTTTACCCCAAAAATCGAAAGTGCGAAATAGTAAACTTTTTCGACGGTTTCTTATATATTTTTACGAGAAAATTCGAATGACGCTTGCAGATTTCACGTAAGTATGATATTTAACATTCTATGTGGGTTTAAATAAGTAAGTCGATTTTCGCCTGCTCTCTGCTGCTTTCGCATTTTCTCACCGTTTTACACGCTTCCGTCAGGCCCTGGTGTGTTTTCCGAGCTCTACCCATTCGAATTAGTCGATATATGCAATAAAAACACCACATAATTTTTTTACGAATTTTGAAACAAAAGCAAGGTTAACCCCTTGGAATTTTTTTACCCCAAAAATCGAAAGTGCGAAATAGTAAACTTTTTCGACGGTTTCTTATATATTTTGACGAGAAAATTCGAATGACGCTTGCAGATTTCACGTAAGTATGATATTTAACATTTTATGTGGGTTTAAATAAGTAAGTCGATTTTCGCTTGCTCTCTGCTGCTTTCGCATTTTCTCACCGTTTTACACGCTTCCGTCAGGCCCTGGTGTGTTTTCCGAGCTCTACCCATTCGAATTAGTCGATATATGCAATAAAAACACCACATAATTTTTTTACGAATTTTGAAAAAAAAGCAAGGTTAACTAACCCCTTGGAATTTTTTTACCCCAAAAATCGAAAGTGCGAAATAGTAAACTTTTTCGACGGTTTCTTATATATTTTTACGAGAAAAAATTCGAATGACGCTTGCAGATTTCACGTAAGTATGATATTTAACATTTTATGTGGGTTTAAATAAGTAAGTCGATTTTCGCTTGCTCTCTGCTGCTTTCGCATTTTCTCACCGTTTTACACGCTTCCGTCAGGCCCTGGTGTGTTTTCCGAGCTCTACCCATTCGAATTAGTCGATATATGCAATAAAAACACCACATAATTTTTTTACGAATTTTGAAAAAAAAGCAAGGTTAACCCCTTGGAATTTTTTTACCCCAAAAATCGAAAGTGCGAAATAGTAAACTTTTTCGACGGTTTCTTATATATTTTTACGAGAAAATTCGAATGACGCTTGCAGATTTCACGTAAGTATGATATTTAACATTTTACGTGGGTTTAAATAAGTAAGTCGATTTTCGCTTGCTCTCTGCTGCTTTCGCATTTTCTCACCGTTTTACACGCTTCCGTCAGGCCCTGGTGTGTTTTCCGAGCTCTACCCATTCGAATTAGTCGATATATGCAATAAAAACACCACATAATTTTTTTACGAATTTTGAAAAAAAAGCAAGGTTAACCCCTTGGAATTTTTTTACCCCAAAAATCGAAAGTGCGAAATAGTAAACTTTTTCGACGGTTTCTTATATATTTTTACGAGAAAATTCGAATGACGCTTGCAGATTTCACGTAAGTATGATATTTAACATTTTATGTGGGTTTAAATAAGTAAGTCGATTTTCGCTTGCTCTCTGCTGCTTTCGCATTTTCTCACCGTTTTACACGCTTCCGTCAGGCCCTGGTGTGTTTTCCGAGCTCTACCCATTCGAATTAGTCGATATATGCAATAAAAACACCACATAATTTTTTTACGAATTTTGAAAAAAAAGCAAGGTTAACCCCTTGGAATTTTTTTACCCCAAAAATCGAAAGTGCGAAATAGTAAACTTTTTCGACGGTTTCTTATATATTTTTACGAGAAAATTCGAATGACGCTTGCAGATTTCACGTAAGTATGATATTTAACATTTTACGTGGGTTTAAATAAGTAAGTCGATTTTCGCTTGCTCTCTGCTGCTTTCGCATTTTCTCACCGTTTTACACGCTTCCGTCAGGCCCTGGTGTGTTTTCCGAGCTCTACCCATTCGAATTAGTCGATATATGCAATAAAAACACCACATAATTTTTTTACGAATTTTGAAAAAAAAGCAAGGTTAACCCCTTGGAATTTTTTTACCCCAAAAATCGAAAGTGCGAAATAGTAAACTTTTTCGACGGTTTCTTATATATTTTGACGAGAAAATTCGAATGACGCTTGCAGATTTCACGTAAGTATGATATTTAACATTTTATGTGGGTTTAAATAAGTAAGTCGATTTTCGCTTGCTCTCTGCTGCTTTCGCATTTTCTCACCGTTTTACACGCTTCCGTCAGGCCCTGGTGTGTTTTCCGAGCTCTACCCATTCGAATTAGTCGATATATGCAATAAAAACACCACATAATTTTTTTACGAATTTTGAAAAAAAAGCAAGGTTAACCCCTTGGAATTTTTTTACCCCAAAAATCGAAAGTGCGAAATAGTAAACTTTTTCGACGGTTTCTTATATATTTTGACGAGAAAATTCGAATGACGCTTGCAGATTTCACGTAAGTATGATATTTAACATTTTATGTGGGTTTAAATAAGTAAGTCGATTTTCGCTTGCTCTCTGCTGCTTTCGCATTTTCTCACCGTTTTACACGCTTCCGTCAGGCCCTGGTGTGTTTTCCGAGCTCTACCCATTCGAATTAGTCGATATATGCAATAAAAACACCACATAATTTTTTTACGAATTTTGAAAAAAAAGCAAGGTTAACTAACCCCTTGGAATTTTTTTACCCCAAAAATCGAAAGTGCGAAATAGTAAACTTTTTCGACGGTTTCTTATATATTTTTACGAGAAAATTCCAATGACGCTTGCAGATTTCACGTAAGTATGATATTTAACATTTTATGTGGGTTTAAATAAGTAAGTCGATTTTCGCTTGCTCTCTGCTGCTTTCGCATTTTCTCACCGTTTTACACGCTTCCGTCAGGCCCTGGTGTGTTTTCCGAGCTCTACCCATTCGAATTAGTCGATATATGCAATAAAAACACCACATAATTTTTTTACGAATTTTGAAAAAAAAGCAAGGTTAACCCCTTGGAATTTTTTTACCCCAAAAATCGAAAGTGCGAAATAGTAAACTTTTTCGACGGTTTCTTATATATTTTGACGAGAAAATTCGAATGACGCTTGCAGATTTCACGTAAGTATGATATTTAACATTTTATGAGGGTTTAAATAAGTAAGTCGATTTTCGCTTGCTCTCTGCTGCTTTCGCATTTTCTCACCGTTTTACACGCTTCCGTCAGGCCCTGGTGTGTTTTCCGAGCTCTACCCATTCGAATTAGTCGATATATGCAATAAAAACACCACATAATTTTTTTACGAATTTTGAAAAAAAAGCAAGGTTAACCCCTTGGAATTTTTTTACCCCAAAAATCGAAAGTGCGAAATAGTAAACTTTTTCGACGGTTTCTTATATATTTTTACGAGAAAATTCGAATGACGCTTGCAGATTTCACGTAAGTATGATATTTAACATTTTATGTGGGTTTAAATAAGTAAGTCGATTTTCGCTTGCTCTCTGCTGCTTTCGCATTTTCTCACCGTTTTACACGCTTCCGTCAGGCTCTGGTGTGTTTTCCGAGCTCTACCCATTCGAATTAGTCGATATATGCAATAAAAACACCACATAATTTTTTTACGAATTTTGAAAAAAAAGCAAGGTTAACCCCTTGGAATTTTTTTACCCCAAAAATCGAAAGTGCGAAATAGTAAACTTTTTCGACGGTTTCTTATATATTTTTACGAGAAAATTCGAATGACGCTTGCAGATTTCACGTAAGTATGATATTTAACATTTTATGTGGGTTTAAATAAGTAAGTCGATTTTCGCTTGCTCTCTGCTGCTTTCGCATTTTCTCACCGTTTTACACGCTTCCGTCAGGCCCTGGTGTGTTTTCCGAGCTCTACCCATTCGAATTAGTCGATATATGCAATAAAAACACCACATAATTTTTTTACGAATTTTGAAAAAAAAGCAAGGTTAACCCCTTGGAATTTTTTTACCCCAAAAATCGAAAGTGCGAAATAGTAAACTTTTTCGACGGTTTCTTATATATTTTGACGAGAAAATTCGAATGACGCTTGCAGATTTCACGTAAGTATGATATTTAACATTTTATGTGGGTTTAAATAAGTAAGTCGATTTTCGCTTGCTCTCTGCTGCTTTCGCATTTTCTCACCGTTTTACACGCTTCCGTCAGGCCCTGGTGTGTTTTCCGAGCTCTACCCATTCGAATTAGTCGATATATGCAATAAAAACACCACATAATTTTTTTACGAATTTTGAAAAAAAAGCAAGGTTAACTAACCCCTTGGAATTTTTTTACCCCAAAAATCGAAAGTGCGAAATAGTAAACTTTTTCGACGGTTTCTTATATATTTTTACGAGAAAATTCGAATGACGCTTGCAGATTTCACGTAAGTATGATATTTAACATTTTATGTGGGTTTAAATAAGTAAGTCGATTTTCGCTTGCTCTCTGCTGCTTTCGCATTTTCTCACCGTTTTACACGCTTCCGTCAGGCCCTGGTGTGTTTTCCGAGCTCTACCCATTCGAATTAGTCGATATATGCAATAAAAACACCACATAATTTTTTTACGAATTTTGAAAAAAAAGCAAGGTTAACCCCTTGGAATTTTTTTACCCCAAAAATCGAAAGTGCGAAATAGTAAACTTTTTCGACGGTTTCTTATATATTTTTACGAGAAAATTCGAATGACGCTTGCAGATTTCACGTAAGTATGATATTTAACATTCTATGTGGGTTTAAATAAGTAAGTCGATTTTCGCCTGCTCTCTGCTGCTTTCGCATTTTCTCACCGTTTTACACGCTTCCGTCAGGCCCTGGTGTGTTTTCCGAGCTCTACCCATTCGAATTAGTCGATATATGCAATAAAAACACCACATAATTTTTTTACGAATTTTGAAAAAAAAGCAAGGTTAACCCCTTGGAATTTTTGTACCCCAAAAATCGAAAGTGCGAAATAGTAAACTTTTTCGACGGTTTCTTATATATTTTTACGAGAAAATTCGAATGACGCTTGCAGATTTCACGTAAGTATGATATTTAACATTCTATGTGGGTTTAAATAAGTAAGTCGATTTTCGCCTGCTCTCTGCTGCTTTCGCATTTTCTCACCGTTTTACACGCTTCCGTCAGGCCCTGGTGTGTTTTCCGAGCTCTACCCATTCGAATTAGTCGATATATGCAATAAAAACACCACATAATTTTTTTACGAATTTTGAAAAAAAAGCAAGGTTAACCCCTTGGAATTTTTTTACCCCAAAAATCGAAAGTGCGAAATAGTAAACTTTTTCGACGGTTTCTTATATATTTTTACGAGAAAATTCGAATGACGCTTGCAGATTTCACGTAAGTATGATATTTAACATTTTATGTGGGTTTAAATAAGTAAGTCGATTTTCGCTTGCTCTCTGCTGCTTTCGCATTTTCTCACCGTTTTACACGCTTCCGTCAGGCCCTGGTGTGTTTTCCGAGCTCTACCCATTCGAATTAGTCGATATATGCAATAAAAACACCACATAATTTTTTTACGAATTTTGAAAAAAAAGCAAGGTTAACCCCTTGGAATTTTTTTACCCCAAAAATCGAAAGTGCGAAATAGTAAACTTTTTCGACGGTTTCTTATATATTTTTACGAGAAAATTCGAATGACGCTTGCAGATTTCACGTAAGTATGATATTTAACATTCTATGTGGGTTTAAATAAGTAAGTCGATTTTCGCTTGCTCTCTGCTGCTTTCGCATTTTCTCACCGTTTTACACGCTTCCGTCAGGCTCTGGTGTGTTTTCCGAGCTCTACCCATTCGAATTAGTCGATATATGCAATAAAAACACCACATAATTTTTTTACGAATTTTGAAAAAAAAGCAAGGTTAACCCCTTGGAATTTTTTTACCCCAAAAATCGAAAGTGCGAAATAGTAAACTTTTTCGACGGTTTCTTATATATTTTTACGAGAAAATTCGAATGACGCTTGCAGATTTCACGTAAGTATGATTTTTAACATTTTATGTGGGTTTAAATAAGTAAGTCGATTTTCGCTTGCTCTCTGCTGCTTTCGCATTTTCTCACCGTTTTACACGCTTCCGTCAGGCGCTGGTGTGTTTTCCGAGCTCTACCCATTCGAATTAGTCGATATATGCAATAAAAACACCACATAATTTTTTTACGAATTTTGAAAAAAAAGCAAGGTTAACCCCTTGGAATTTTTTTACCCCAAAAATCGAAAGTGCGAAATAGTAAACTTTTTCGACGGTTTCTTATATATTTTGACGAGAAAATTCGAATAACGCTTGCAGATTTCACGTAAGTATGATATTTAACATTTTATGTGGGTTTAAATAAGTAAGTCGATTTTCGCTTGCTCTCTGCTGCTTTCGCATTTTCTCACCGTTTTACACGCTTCCGTCAGGCCCTGGTGTGTTTTCCGAGCTCTACCCATTCGAATTAGTCGATATATGCAATAAAAACACCACATAATTTTTTTACGAATTTTGAAAAAAAAGCAAGGTTAACCCCTTGGAATTTTTTTACCCCAAAAATCGAAAGTGCGAAATAGTAAACTTTTTCGACGGTTTCTTATATATTTTTACGAGAAAATTCGAATGACGCTTGCAGATTTCACGTAAGTATGATATTTAACATTTTATGTGGGTTTAAATAAGTAAGTCGATTTTCGCTTGCTCTCTGCTGCTTTCGCATTTTCTCACCGTTTTGCACGCTTCCGTCAGGCCCTGGTGTGTTTTCCGAGCTCTACCCATTCGAATTAGTCGATATATGCAATAAAAACACCACATAATTTTTTTACGAATTTTGAAAAAAAAGCAAGGTTAACCCCTTGGAATTTTTTTACCCCAAAAATCGAAAGTGCGAAATAGTAAACTTTTTCGACGGTTTCTTATATATTTTTACGAGAAAATTCGAATGACGCTTGCAGATTTCACGTAAGTATGATATTTAACATTTTATGTGGGTTTAAATAAGTAAGTCGATTTTCGCTTGCTCTCTGCTGCTTTCGCATTTTCTCACCGTTTTACACGCTTCCGTCAGGCCCTGGTGTGTTTTCCGAGCTCTACCCATTCGAATTAGTCGATATATGCAATAAAAACACCACATAATTTTTTTACGAATTTTGAAAAAAAAGCAAGGTTAACCCCTTGGAATTTTTTTACCCCAAAAATCGAAAGTGCGAAATAGTAAACTTTTTCGACGGTTTCTTATATATTTTTACGAGAAAATTCGAATGACGTTTGCAGATTTCACGTAAGTATGATATTTAACATTTTATGTGGGTTTAAATAAGTAAGTCGATTTTCGCTTGCTCTCTGCTGCTTTCGCATTTTCTCACCGTTTTACACGCTTCCGTCAGGCCCTGGTGTGTTTTCCGAGCTCTACCCATTCGAATTAGTCGATATATGCAATAAAAACACCACATAATTTTTTTACGAATTTTGAAAAAAAAGCAAGGTTAACCCCTTGGAATTTTTTTACCCCAAAAATCGAAAGTGCGAAATAGTAAACTTTTTCGACGGTTTCTTATATATTTTTACGAGAAAATTCGAATGACGCTTGCAGATTTCACGTAAGTATGATATTTAACATTTTATGTGGGTTTAAATAAGTAAGTCGATTTTCGCTTGCTCTCTGCTGCTTTCGCATTTTCTCACCGTTTTACACGCTTCCGTCAGGCCCTGGTGTGTTTTCCGAGCTCTACCCATTCGAATTAGTCGATATATGCAATAAAAACACCACATAATTTTTTTACGAATTTTGAAAAAAAAGCAAGGTTAACCCCTTGGAATTTTTTTACCCCAAAAATCGAAAGTGCGAAATAGTAAACTTTTTCGACGGTTTCTTATATATTTTTACGAGAAAATTCGAATGACGTTTGCAGTTTTCACGTAAGTATGATATTTAACATTTTATGTGGGTTTAAATAAGTAAGTCGATTTTCGCTTGCTCTCTGCTGCTTTCGCATTTTCTCACCGTTTTACACGCTTCCGTCAGGCTCTGGTGTGTTTTCCGAGCTCTACCCATTCGAATTAGTCGATATATGCAATAAAAACACCACATAATTTTTTTACGAATTTTGAAAAAAAAGCAAGGTTAACCCCTTGGAATTTTTTTACCCCAAAAATCGAAAGTGCGAAATAGTAAACTTTTTCGACGGTTTCTTATATATTTTTACGAGAAAATTCGAATGACGTTTGCAGATTTCACGTAAGTATGATATTTAACATTTTATGTGGGTTTAAATAAGTAAGTCGATTTTCGCTTGCTCTCTGCTGCTTTCGCATTTTCTCACCGTTTTACACGCTTCCGTCAGGCCCTGGTGTGTTTTCCGAGCTCTACCCATTCGAATTAGTCGATATATGCAATAAAAACACCACATAATTTTTTTACGAATTTTGAAAAAAAAGCAAGGTTAACCCCTTGGAATTTTTTTACCCCAAAAATCGAAAGTGCGAAATAGTAAACTTTTTCGACGGTTTCTTATATATTTTTACGAGAAAATTCGAATGACGCTTGCAGATTTCACGTAAGTATGATATTTAACATTTTATGTGGGTTTAAATAAGTAAGTCGATTTTCGCTTGCTCTCTGCTGCTTTCGCATTTTCTCACCGTTTTACACGCTTCCGTCAGGCTCTGGTGTGTTTTCCGAGCTCTACCCATTCGAATTAGTCGATATATGCAATAAAAACACCACATAATTTTTTTACGAATTTTGAAAAAAAAGCAAGGTTAACCCCTTGGAATTTTTTTACCCCAAAAATCGAAATTGCGAAATAGTAAACTTTTTCGACGGTTTCTTATATATTTTTACGAGAAAATTCGAATGACGCTTGCAGATTTCACGTAAGTATGATATTTAACATTTTATGTGGGTTTAAATAAGTAAGTCGATTTTCGCTTGCTCTCTGCTGCTTTCGCATTTTCTCACCGTTTTACACGCTTCCGTCAGGCCCTGGTGTGTTTTCCGAGCTCTACCCATTCGAATTAGTCGATATATGCAATAAAAACACCACATAATTTTTTTACGAATTTTTAAAAAAAAGCAAGGTTAACCCCTTGGAATTTTTTTACCCCAAAAATCGAAAGTGCGAAATAGTAAACTTTTTCGACGGTTTCTTATATATTTTTACGAGAAAATTCGAATGACGCTTGCAGATTTCACGTAAGTATGATATTTAACATTCTATGTGGGTTTAAATAAGTAAGTCGATTTTCGCCTGCTCTCTGCTGCTTTCGCATTTTCTCACCGTTTTACACGCTTCCGTCAGGCTCTGGTGTGTTTTCCGAGCTCTACCCATTCGAATTAGTCGATATATGCAATAAAAACACCACATAATTTTTTTACGAATTTTAGAATTTTTTTACCCCAAAAATCGAAAGTGCGAAATAGTAAACTTTTTCGACGGTTTCTTATATATTTTTACGAGAAAATTCGAATGACGCTTGCAGATTTCACGTAAGTATGATATTTAACATTTTATGTGGGTTTAAATAAGTAAGTCGATTTTCGCTTGCTCTCTGCTGCTTTCGCATTTTCTCACCGTTTTACACGCTTCCGTCAGGCTCTGGTGTGTTTTCCGAGCTCTACCCATTCGAATTAGTCGATATATGCAATAAAAACACCACATAATTTTTTTACGAATTTTGAAAAAAAAGCAAGGTTAACCCCTTGGAATTTTTTTACCCCAAAAATCGAAAGTGCGAAATAGTAAACTTTTTCGACGGTTTCTTATATATTTTTACGAGAAAATTCGAATGACGCTTGCAGATTTCACGTAAGTATGATATTTAACATTTTATGTGGGTTTAAATAAGTAAGTCGATTTTCGCTTGCTCTCTGCTGCTTTCGCATTTTCTCACCGTTTTACACGCTTCCGTCAGGCTCTGGTGTGTTTTCCGAGCTCTACCCATTCGAATTAGTCGATATATGCAATAAAAACACCACATAATTTTTTTACGAATTTTGAAAAAAAAGCAAGGTTAACCCCTTGGAATTTTTTTACCCCAAAAATCGAAATTGCGAAATAGTAAACTTTTTCGACGGTTTCTTATATATTTTTACGAGATAATTCGAATGACGCTTGCAGATTTCACGTAAGTATGATATTTAACATTTTATGTGGGTTTAAATAAGTAAGTCGATTTTCGCTTGCTCTCTGCTGCTTTCGCATTTTCTCACCGTTTTACACGCTTCCGTCAGGCCCTGGTGTGTTTTCCGAGCTCTACCCATTCGAATTAGTCGATATATGCAATAAAAACACCACATAATTTTTTTACGAATTTTGGAATTTTTTTACCCCAAAAATCGAAAGTGCGAAATAGTAAACTTTTTCGACGGTTTCTTATATATTTTTACGAGAAAATTCGAATGACGCTTGCAGATTTCACGTAAGTATGATATTTAACATTTTATGTGGGTTTAAATAAGTAAGTCGATTTTCGCTTGCTCTCTGCTGCTTTCGAATTTTCTCACCGTTTTACACGCTTCCGTCAGGCTCTGGTGTGTTTTCCGAGCTCTACCCATTCGAATTAGTCGATATATGCAATAAAAACACCACATAATTTTTTTACGAATTTTGAAAAAAAAGCAAGGTTAACCCCTTGGAATTTTTTTACCCCAAAAATCGAAATTGCGAAATAGTAAACTTTTTCGACGGTTTCTTATATATTTTTACGAGAAAATTCGAATGACGCTTGCAGATTTCACGTAAGTATGATATTTAACATTTTATGTGGGTTTAAATAAGTAAGTCGATTTTCGCTTGCTCTCTGCTGCTTTCGCATTTTCTCACCGTTTTGCACGCTTCCGTCAGGCCCTGGTGTGTTTTCCGAGCTCTACCCATTCGAATTAGTCGATATATGCAATAAAAACACCACATAATTTTTTTACGAATTTTGAAAAAAAAGCAAGGTTAACCCCTTGGAGTTTTTTTACCCCAAAAATCGAAAGTGCGAAATAGTAAACTTTTTCGACGGTTTCTTATATATTTTTACGAGAAAATTCGAATACGCTTGCAGATTTCACGTAAGTATGATATTTAACATTTTATGTGGGTTTAAATAAGTAAGTCGATTTTCGCTTGCTCTCTGCTGCTTTCGCATTTTCTCACCGTTTTACACGCTTCCGTCAGGCCCTGGTGTGTTTTCCGAGCTCTACCCATTCGAATTAGTCGATATATGCAATAAAAACACCACATAATTTTTTTACGAATTTTGAAAAAAAAGCAAGGTTAACCCCTTGGAATTTTTTTACCCCAAAAATCGAAAGTGCGAAATAGTAAACTTTTTCGACGGTTTCTTATATATTTTGACGAGAAAATTCGAATGACGCTTGCAGATTTCACGTAAGTATGATATTTAACATTTTATGTGGGTTTAAATAAGTAAGTCGATTTTCGCTTGCTCTCTGCTGCTTTCGCATTTTCTCACCGTTTTACACGCTTCCGTCAGGCCCTGGTGTGTTTTCCGAGCTCTACCCATTCGAATTAGTCGATATATGCAATAAAAACACCACATAATTTTTTTACGAATTTTGAAAAAAAAGCAAGGTTAACCCCTTGGAATTTTTTTACCCCAAAAATCGAAAGTGCGAAATAGTAAACTTTTTCGACGGTTTCTTATATATTTTGACGAGAAAATTCGAATGACGCTTGCAGATTTCACGTAAGTATGATATTTAACATTTTATGTGGGTTTAAATAAGTAAGTCGATTTTCGCTTGCTCTCTGCTGCTTTCGCATTTTCTCACCGTTTTACACGCTTCCGTCATGCTCTGGTGTGTTTTCCGAGCTCTACCCATTCGAATTAGTCGATATATGCAATAAAAACACCACATAATTTTTTTACGAATTTTGAAAAAAAAGCAAGGTTAACCCCTTGGAATTTTTTTACCCCAAAAATCGAAATTGCGAAATAGTAAACTTTTTCGACGGTTTCTTATATATTTTTACGAGAAAATTCGAATGACGCTTGCAGATTTCACGTAAGTATGATATTTAACATTTTATGTGGGTTTAAATAAGTAAGTCGATTTTCGCTTGCTCTCTGCTGCTTTCGCATTTTCTCACCGTTTTACACGCTTCCGTCAGGCCCTGGTGTGTTTTCCGAGCTCTACCCATTCGAATTAGTCGATATATGCAATAAAAACACCACATAATTTTTTTACGAATTTTGAAAAAAAAGCAAGGTTAACCCCTTGGAATTTTTTTACCCCAAAAATCGAAAGTGCGAAATAGTAAACTTTTTCGACGGTTTCTTATATATTTTTACGAGAAAATTCGAATGACGCTTGCAGATTTCACGTAAGTATGATATTTAACATTTTATGTGGGTTTAAATAAGTAAGTCGATTTTCGCTTGCTCTCTGCTGCTTTCGCATTTTCTCACCGTTTTACACGCTTCCGTCAGGCCCTGGTGTGTTTTCCGAGCTCTACCCATTCGAATTAGTCGATATATGCAATAAAAACAACACATAATTTTTTTACGAATTTTGAAAAAAAAGCAAGGTTAACCCCTTGGAATTTTTTTACCCCAAAAATCGAAAGTGCGAAATAGTAAACTTTTTCGACGGTTTCTTATATATTTTTACGAGAAAATTCGAATGACGCTTGCAGATTTCACGTAAGTATGATATTTAACATTTTATGTGGGTTTAAATAAGTAAGTCGATTTTCGCTTGCTCTCTGCTGCTTTCGCATTTTCTCACCGTTTTACACGCTTCCGTCAGGCCCTGGTGTGTTTTCCGAGCTCTACTCATTCGAATTAGTCGATATATGCAATAAAAACACCACATAATTTTTTTACGAATTTTGAAAAAAAAGCAAGGTTAACCCCTTGGAATTTTTTTACCCCAAAAATCGAAAGTGCGAAATAGTAAACTTTTTCGACGGTTTCTTATATATTTTTACGAGAAAATTCGAATGACGCTTGCAGATTTCACGTAAGTATGATATTTAACATTTTATGTGGGTTTAAATAAGTAAGTCGATTTTCGCTTGCTCTCTGCTGCTTTCGCATTTTCTCACCGTTTTACACGCTTCCGTCAGGCCCTGGTGTGTTTTCCGAGCTCTACCCATTCGAATTAGTCGATAGATGCAATAAAAACACCACATAATTTTTTTACGAATTTTGAAAAAAAAGCAAGGTTAACCCCTTGGAATTTTTTTACCCCAAAAATCGAAAGTGCGAAATAGTAAACTTTTTCGACGGTTTCTTATATATTTTTACGAGAAAATTCGAATGACGCTTGCAGATTTCACGTAAGTATGATATTTAACATTTTATGTGGGTTTAAATAAGTAAGTCGATTTTCGCTTGCTCTCTGCTGCTTTCGCATTTTCTCACCGTTTTACACGCTTCCGTCAGGCCCTGGTGTGTTTTCCGAGCTCTACCCATTCGAATTAGTCGATAGATGCAATAAAAACACCACATAATTTTTTTACGAATTTTGAAAAAAAAGCAAGGTTAACCCCTTGGAATTTTTTTACCCCAAAAATCGAAAGTGCGAAATAGTAAACTTTTTCGACGGTTTCTTATATATTTTTACGAGAAAATTCGAATGACGCTTGCAGATTTCACGTAAGTATGATATTTAACATTTTATGTGGGTTTAAATAAGTAAGTCGATTTTCGCTTGCTCTCTGCTGCTTTCGCATTTTCTCACCGTTTTACACGCTTCCGTCAGGCCCTGGTGTGTTTTCCGAGCTCTACCCATTCGAATTAGTCGATAGATGCAATAAAAACACCACATAATTTTTTTACGAATTTTGAAAAAAAAGCAAGGTTAACCCCTTGGAATTTTTTTACCCCAAAAATCGAAAGTGCGAAATAGTAAACTTTTTCGACGGTTTCTTATATATTTTGACGAGAAAATTCGAATGACGCTTGCAGATTTCACGTAAGTATGATATTTAACATTTTATGTGGGTTTAAATAAGTAAGTCGATTTTCGCTTGCTCTCTGCTGCTTTCGCATTTTCTCACCGTTTTACACGCTTCCGTCAGGCCCTGGTGTGTTTTCCGAGCTCTACCCATTCGAATTAGTCGATATATGCAATAAAAACACCACATAATTTTTTTACGAATTTTGAAAAAAAAGCAAGGTTAACCCCTTGGAATTTTTTTACCCCAAAAATCGAAAGTGCGAAATAGTAAACTTTTTCGACGGTTTCTTATATATTTTTACGAGAAAATTCGAATGACGCTTGCAGATTTCACGTAAGTATGATATTTAACATTTTATGTGGGTTTAAATAAGTAAGTCGATTTTCGCTTGCTCTCTGCTGCTTTCGCATTTTCTCACCGTTTTACACGCTTCCGTCAGGCCCTGGTGTGTTTTCCGAGCTCTACCCATTCGAATTAGTCGATATATGCAATAAAAACACCACATAATTTTTTTACGAATTTTGAAAAAAAAGCAAGGTTAACCCCTTGGAATTTTTTTACCCCAAAAATCGAAAGTGCGAAATAGGAAACTTTTTCGACGGTTTCTTATATATTTTGACGAGAAAATTCGAATGACGCTTGCAGATTTCACGTAAGTATGATATTTAACATTTTATGTGGGTTTAAATAAGTAAGTCGATTTTCGCTTGCTCTCTGCTGCTTTCGCATTTTCTCACCGTTTTACACGCTTCCGTCAGGCCCTGGTGTGTTTTCCGAGCTCTACCCATTCGAATTAGTCGATATATGCAATAAAAACACCACATAATTTTTTTACGAATTTTGAAAAAAAAGCAAGGTTAACCCCTTGGAATTTTTTTACCCCAAAAATCGAAAGTGCGAAATAGTAAACTTTTTCGACGGTTTCTTATATATTTTGACGAGAAAATTCGAATGACGCTTGCAGATTTCACGTAAGTATGATATTTAACATTTTATGTGGGTTTAAATAAGTAAGTCGATTTTCGCTTGCTCTCTGCTGCTTTCGCATTTTCTCACCGTTTTACACGCTTCCGTCAGGCCCTGGTGTGTTTTCCGAGCTCTACCCATTCGAATTAGTCGATATATGCAATAAAAACACCACATAATTTTTTTACGAATTTTGAAAAAAAAGCAAGGTTAACCCCTTGGAATTTTTTTACCCCAAAAATCGAAAGTGCGAAATAGTAAACTTTTTCGACGGTTTCTTATATATTTTTACGAGAAAATTCGAATGACGCTTGCAGATTTCACGTAAGTATGATATTTAACATTTTATGTGGGTTTAAATAAGTAAGTCGATTTTCGCTTGCTCTCTGCTGCTTTCGCATTTTCTCACCGTTTTACACGCTTCCGTCAGGCCCTGGTGTGTTTTCCGAGCTCTACCCATTCGAATTAGTCGATATATGCAATAAAAACACCACATAATTTTTTTACGAATTTTGAAAAAAAAGCAAGGTTAACCCCTTGGAATTTTTTTACCCCAAAAATCGAAAGTGCGAAATAGTAAACTTTTTCGACGGTTTCTTATATATTTTTACGAGAAAATTCGAATGACGCTTGCAGATTTCACGTAAGTATGATATTTAACATTTTATGTGGGTTTAAATAAGTAAGTCGATTTTCGCTTGCTCTCTGCTGCTTTCGCATTTTCTCACCGTTTTACACGCTTCCGTCAGGCCCTGGTGTGTTTTCCGAGCTCTACCCATTCGAATTAGTCGATATATGCAATAAAAACACCACATAATTTTTTTACGAATTTTGAAAAAAAAGCAAGGTTAACCCCTTGGAATTTTTTTACCCCAAAAATCGAAAGTGCGAAATAGTAAACTTTTTCGACGGTTTCTTATATATTTTTACGAGAAAATTCGAATGACGCTTGCAGATTTCACGTAAGTATGATATTTAACATTTTATGTGGGTTTAAATAAGTAAGTCGATTTTCGCTTGCTCTCTGCTGCTTTCGCATTTTCTCACCGTTTTACACGCTTCCGTCAGGCCCTGGTGTGTTTTCCGAGCTCTACCCATTCGAATTAGTCGATATATGCAATAAAAACACCACATAATTTTTTTACGAATTTTGAAAAAAAAGCAAGGTTAACCCCTTGGAATTTTTTTACCCCAAAAATCGAAAGTGCGAAATAGTAAACTTTTTCGACGGTTTCTTATATATTTTTACGAGAAAATTCGAATGACGCTTGCAGATTTCACGTAAGTATGATATTTAACATTTTATGTGGGTTTAAATAAGTAAGTCGATTTTCGCTTGCTCTCTGCTGCTTTCGCATTTTCTCACCGTTTTACACGCTTCCGTCAGGCCCTGGTGTGTTTTCCGAGCTCTACCCATTCGAATTAGTCGATATATGCAATAAAAACACCACATAATTTTTTTACGAATTTTGAAAAAAAAGCAAGGTTAACCCCTTGGAATTTTTTTACCCCAAAAATCGAAAGTGCGAAATAGTAAACTTTTTCGACGGTTTCTTATATATTTTGACGAGAAAATTCGAATGACGCTTGCAGATTTCACGTAAGTATGATATTTAACATTTTATGTGGGTTTAAATAAGTAAGTCGATTTTCGCTTGCTCTCTGCTGCTTTCGCATTTTCTCACCGTTTTACACGCTTCCGTCAGGCCCTGGTGTGTTTTCCGAGCTCTACCCATTCGAATTAGTCGATATATGCAATAAAAACACCACATAATTTTTTTACGAATTTTGAAAAAAAAGCAAGGTTAACCCCTTGGAATTTTTTTACCCCAAAAATCGAAAGTGCGAAATAGTAAACTTTTTCGACGGTTTCTTATATATTTTGACGAGAAAATTCGAATGACGCTTGCAGATTTCACGTAAGTATGATATTTAACATTTTATGTGGGTTTAAATAAGTAAGTCGATTTTCGCTTGCTCTCTGCTGCTTTCGCATTTTCTCACCGTTTTACACGCTTCCGTCAGGCCCTGGTGTGTTTTCCGAGCTCTACCCATTCGAATTAGTCGATATATGCAATAAAAACACCACATAATTTTTTTACGAATTTTGAAAAAAAAGCAAGGTTAACCCCTTGGAATTTTTTTACCCCAAAAATCGAAAGTGCGAAATAGTAAACTTTTTCGACGGTTTCTTATATATTTTGACGAGAAAATTCGAATGACGCTTGCAGATTTCACGTAAGTATGATATTTAACATTTTATGTGGGTTTAAATAAGTAAGTCGATTTTCGCTTGCTCTCTGCTGCTTTCGCATTTTCTCACCGTTTTACACGCTTCCGTCAGGCCCTGGTGTGTTTTCCGAGCTCTACCCATTCGAATTAGTCGATATATGCAATAAAAACACCACATAATTTTTTTACGAATTTTGAAAAAAAAGCAAGGTTAACCCCTTGGAATTTTTTTACCCCAAAAATCGAAAGTGCGAAATAGTAAACTTTTTCGACGGTTTCTTATATATTTTGACGAGAAAATTCGAATGACGCTTGCAGATTTCACGTAAGTATGATATTTAACATTTTATGTGGGTTTAAATAAGTAAGTCGATTTTCGCTTGCTCTCTGCTGCTTTCGCATTTTCTCACCGTTTTACACGCTTCCGTCAGGCCCTGGTGTGTTTTCCGAGCTCTACCCATTCGAATTAGTCGATATATGCAATAAAAACACCACATAATTTTTTTACGAATTTTGAAAAAAAAGCAAGGTTAACCCCTTGGAATTTTTTTACCCCAAAAATCGAAAGTGCGAAATAGTAAACTTTTTCGACGGTTTCTTATATATTTTGACGAGAAAATTCGAATGACGCTTGCAGATTTCACGTAAGTATGATATTTAACATTTTATGTGGGTTTAAATAAGTAAGTCGATTTTCGCTTGCTCTCTGCTGCTTTCGCATTTTCTCACCGTTTTACACGCTTCCGTCAGGCCCTGGTGTGTTTTCCGAGCTCTACCCATTCGAATTAGTCGATATATGCAATAAAAACACCACATAATTTTTTTACGAATTTTGAAAAAAAAGCAAGGTTAACCCCTTGGAATTTTTTTACCCCAAAAATCGAAAGTGCGAAATAGTAAACTTTTTCGACGGTTTCTTATATATTTTGACGAGAAAATTCGAATGACGCTTGCAGATTTCACGTAAGTATGATATTTAACATTTTATGTGGGTTTAAATAAGTAAGTCGATTTTCGCTTGCTCTCTGCTGCTTTCGCATTTTCTCACCGTTTTACACGCTTCCGTCAGGCCCTGGTGTGTTTTCCGAGCTCTACCCATTCGAATTAGTCGATATATGCAATAAAAACACCACATAATTTTTTTACGAATTTTGAAAAAAAAGCAAGGTTAACCCCTTGGAATTTTTTTACCCCAAAAATCGAAAGTGCGAAATAGTAAACTTTTTCGACGGTTTCTTATATATTTTTACGAGAAAATTCGAATGACGCTTGCAGATTTCACGTAAGTATGATATTTAACATTTTATGTGGGTTTAAATAAGTAAGTCGATTTTCGCTTGCTCTCTGCTGCTTTCGCATTTTCTCACCGTTTTACACGCTTCCGTCAGGCCCTGGTGTGTTTTCCGAGCTCTACCCATTCGAATTAGTCGATATATGCAATAAAAACACCACATAATTTTTTTACGAATTTTGAAAAAAAAGCAAGGTTAACCCCTTGGAATTTTTTTACCCCAAAAATCGAAAGTGCGAAATAGTAAACTTTTTCGACGGTTTCTTATATATTTTTACGAGAAAATTCGAATGACGCTTGCAGATTTCACGTAAGTATGATATTTAACATTTTATGTGGGTTTAAATAAGTAAGTCGATTTTCGCTTGCTCTCTGCTGCTTTCGCATTTTCTCACCGTTTTACACGCTTCCGTCAGGCCCTGGTGTGTTTTCCGAGCTCTACCCATTCGAATTAGTCGATATATGCAATAAAAACACCACATAATTTTTTTACGAATTTTGAAAAAAAAGCAAGGTTAACCCCTTGGAATTTTTTTACCCCAAAAATCGAAAGTGCGAAATAGTAAACTTTTTCGACGGTTTCTTATATATTTTGACGAGAAAATTCGAATGACGCTTGCAGATTTCACGTAAGTATGATATTTAACATTTTATGTGGGTTTAAATAAGTAAGTCGATTTTCGCTTGCTCTCTGCTGCTTTCGCATTTTCTCACCGTTTTACACGCTTCCGTCAGGCCCTGGTGTGTTTTCCGAGCTCTACCCATTCGAATTAGTCGATATATGCAATAAAAACACCACATAATTTTTTTACGAATTTTGAAAAAAAAGCAAGGTTAACCCCTTGGAATTTTTTTACCCCAAAAATCGAAAGTGCGAAATAGTAAACTTTTTCGACGGTTTCTTATATATTTTGACGAGAAAATTCGAATGACGCTTGCAGATTTCACGTAAGTATGATATTTAACATTTTATGTGGGTTTAAATAAGTAAGTCGATTTTCGCTTGCTCTCTGCTGCTTTCGCATTTTCTCACCGTTTTACACGCTTCCGTCAGGCCCTGGTGTGTTTTCCGAGCTCTACCCATTCGAATTAGTCGATATATGCAATAAAAACACCACATAATTTTTTTACGAATTTTGAAAAAAAAGCAAGGTTAACCCCTTGGAATTTTTTTACCCCAAAAATCGAAAGTGCGAAATAGTAAACTTTTTCGACGGTTTCTTATATATTTTTACGAGAAAATTCGAATGACGCTTGCAGATTTCACGTAAGTATGATATTTAACATTTTATGTGGGTTTAAATAAGTAAGTCGATTTTCGCTTGCTCTCTGCTGCTTTCGCATTTTCTCACCGTTTTACACGCTTCCGTCAGGCCCTGGTGTGTTTTCCGAGCTCTACCCCTTTGAATTAGTCGATATATGCAATAAAAACACCACATAATTTTTTTACGAATTTTGAAAAAAAAGCAAGGTTAACCCCTTGGAATTTTTTTACCCCAAAAATCGAAAGTGCGAAATAGTAAACTTTTTCGACGGTTTCTTATATATTTTTACGAGAAAATTCGAATGACGCTTGCAGATTTCACGTAAGTATGATATTTAACATTTTATGTGGGTTTAAATAAGTAAGTCGATTTTCGCTTGCTCTCTGCTGCTTTCGCATTTTCTCACCGTTTTACACGCTTCCGTCAGGCCCTGGTGTGTTTTCCGAGCTCTACCCATTCGAATTAGTCGATATATGCAATAAAAACACCACATAATTTTTTTACGAATTTTGAAAAAAAAGCAAGGTTAACCCCTTGGAATTTTTTTACCCCAAAAATCGAAAGTGCGAAATAGTAAACTTTTTCGACGGTTTCTTATATATTTTTACGAGAAAATTCGAATGACGCTTGCAGATTTCACGTAAGTATGATATTTAACATTTTATGTGGGTTTAAATAAGTAAGTCGATTTTCGCTTGCTCTCTGCTGCTTTCGCATTTTCTCACCGTTTTACACGCTTCCGTCAGGCCCTGGTGTGGTTTCCGAGCTCTACCCCTTTGAATTAGTCGATATATGCAATAAAAACACCACATAATTTTTTTACGAATTTTGAAAAAAAAGCAAGGTTAACCCCTTGGAATTTTTTTACCCCAAAAATCGAAAGTGCGAAATAGTAAACTTTTTCGACGGTTTCTTATATATTTTGACGAGAAAATTCGAATGACGCTTGCAGATTTCACGTAAGTATGATATTTAACATTTTATGTGGGTTTAAATAAGTAAGTCGATTTTCGCTTGCTCTCTGCTGCTTTCGCATTTTCTCACCGTTTTACACGCTTCCGTCAGGCCCTGGTGTGTTTTCCGAGCTCTACCCATTCGAATTAGTCGATATATGCAATAAAAACACCACATAATTTTTTTACGAATTTTGAAAAAAAAGCAAGGTTAACCCCTTGGAATTTTTTTACCCCAAAAATCGAAAGTGCGAAATAGTAAACTTTTTCGACGGTTTCTTATATATTTTTACGAGAAAATTCGAATGACGCTTGCAGATTTCACGTAAGTATGATATTTAACATTTTATGTGGGTTTAAATAAGTAAGTCGATTTTCGCTTGCTCTCTGCTGCTTTCGCATTTTCTCACCGTTTTACACGCTTCCGTCAGGCCCTGGTGTGTTTTCCGAGCTCTACCCCTTTGAATTAGTCGATGTATGCAATAAAAACACCACATAATTTTTTTACGAATTTTGAAAAAAAAGCAAGGTTAACCCCTTGGAATTTTTTTACCCCAAAAATCGAAAGTGCGAAATAGTAAACTTTTTCGACGGTTTCTTATATATTTTTACGAGAAAATTCGAATGACGCTTGCAGATTTCACGTAAGTATGATATTTAACATTTTATGTGGGTTTAAATAAGTAAGTCGATTTTCGCTTGCTCTCTGCTGCTTTCGCATTTTCTCACCGTTTTACACGCTTCCGTCAGGCCCTGGTGTGTTTTCCGAGCTCTACCCATTCGAATTAGTCGATATATGCAATAAAAACACCACATAATTTTTTTACGAATTTTGAAAAAAAAGCAAGGTTAACCCCTTGGAATTTTTTTACCCCAAAAATCGAAAGTGCGAAATAGTAAACTTTTTCGACGGTTTCTTATATATTTTTACGAGAAAATTCGAATGACGCTTGCAGATTTCACGTAAGTATGATATTTAACATTTTATGTGGGTTTAAATAAGTAAGTCGATTTTCGCTTGCTCTCTGCTGCTTTCGCATTTTCTCACCGTTTTACACGCTTCCGTCAGGCCCTGGTGTGTTTTCCGAGCTCTACCCATTCGAATTAGTCGATATATGCAATAAAAACACCACATAATTTTTTTACGAATTTTGAAAAAAAAGCAAGGTTAGCCCCTTGGAATTTTTTTACCCCAAAAATCGAAAGTGCGAAATAGTAAACTTTTTCGACGGTTTCTTATATATTTTTACGAGAAAATTCGAATGACGCTTGCAGATTTCACGTAAGTATGATATTTAAAATTTTATGTGGGTTTAAATAAGTAAGTCGATTTTCGCTTGCTCTCTGCTGCTTTCGCATTTTCTCACCGTTTTACACGCTTCCGTCAGGCCCTGGTGTGTTTTCCGAGCTCTACCCATTCGAATTAGTCGATATATGCAATAAAAACACCACATAATTTTTTTACGAATTTTGAAAAAAAAGCAAGGTTAACCCCTTGGAATTTTTTTACCTCAAAAATCGAAAGTGCGAAATAGTAAACTTTTTCGACGGTTTCTTATATATTTTCACGAGAAAATTCGAATGGCGCCTGCAGATTTCACGTAAGTATGATATTTAACATTTTATGTGGGTTTAAATAAGTAAGTCGATTTTCGCTTGCTCTCTGCTGCTTTCGCATTTTCTCACCGTTTTACACGCTTCCGTCAGGCCCTGGTGTGTTTTCCGAGCTCTACCCATTCGAATTAGTCGATATATGCAATAAAAACACCACATAATTTTTTTACGAATTTTGAAAAAAAAGCAAGGTTAACCCCTTGGAATTTTTTTACCCCAAAAATCGAAAGTGCGAAATAGTAAACTTTTTCGACGGTTTCTTATATATTTTTACGAGAAAATTCGAATGACGCTTGCAGATTTCACGTAAGTATGATATTTAACATTTTATGTGGGTTTAAATAAGTAAGTCGATTTTCGCTTGCTCTCTGCTGCTTTCGCATTTTCTCACCGTTTTACACGCTTCCGTCAGGCCCTGGTGTGTTTTCCGAGCTCTACCCCTTTGAATTAGTCGATATATGCAATAAAAACACCACATAATTTTTTTACGAATTTTGAAAAAAAAGCAAGGTTAACCCCTTGGAATTTTTTTACCCCAAAAATCGAAAGTGCGAAATAGTAAACTTTTTCGACGGTTTCTTATATATTTTTACGAGAAAATTCGAATGACGCTTGCAGATTTCACGTAAGTATGATATTTAACATTTTATGTGGGTTTAAATAAGTAAGTCGATTTTCGCTTGCTCTCTGCTGCTTTCGCATTTTCTCACCGTTTTACACGCTTCCGTCAGGCCCTGGTGTGTTTTCCGAGCTCTACCCATTCGAATTAGTCGATATATGCAATAAAAACACCACATAATTTTTTTACGAATTTTGAAAAAAAAGCAAGGTTAACCCCTTGGAATTTTTTTACCCCAAAAATCGAAAGTGCGAAATAGTAAACTTTTTCGACGGTTTCTTATATATTTTTACGAGAAAATTCGAATGACGCTTGCAGATTTCACGTAAGTATGATATTTAACATTTTATGTGGGTTTAAATAAGTAAGTCGATTTTCGCTTGCTCTCTGCTGCTTTCGCATTTTCTCACCGTTTTACACGCTTCCGTCAGGCCCTGGTGTGTTTTCCGAGCTCTACCCCTTTGAATTAGTCGATATATGCAATAAAAACACCACATAATTTTTTTACGAATTTTGAAAAAAAAGCAAGGTTAACCCCTTGGAATTTTTTTACCCCAAAAATCGAAAGTGCGAAATAGTAAACTTTTTCGACGGTTTCTTATATATTTTGACGAGAAAATTCGAATGACGCTTGCAGATTTCACGTAAGTATGATATTTAACATTTTATGTGGGTTTAAATAAGTAAGTCGATTTTCGCTTGCTCTCTGCTGCTTTCGCATTTTCTCACCGTTTTACACGCTTCCGTCAGGCCCTGGTGTGTTTTCCGAGCTCTACCCATTCGAATTAGTCGATATATGCAATAAAAACACCACATAATTTTTTTACGAATTTTGAAAAAAAAGCAAGGTTAACCCCTTGGAATTTTTTTACCCCAAAAATCGAAAGTGCGAAATAGTAAACTTTTTCGACGGTTTCTTATATATTTTTACGAGAAAATTCGAATGACGCTTGCAGATTTCACGTAAGTATGATATTTAACATTTTATGTGGGTTTAAATAAGTAAGTCGATTTTCGCTTGCTCTCTGCTGCTTTCGCATTTTCTCACCGTTTTACACGCTTCCGTCAGGCCCTGGTGTGTTTTCCGAGCTCTACCCCTTTGAATTAGTCGATATATGCAATAAAAACACCACATAATTTTTTTACGAATTTTGAAAAAAAAGCAAGGTTAACCCCTTGGAATTTTTTTACCCCAAAAATCGAAAGTGCGAAATAGTAAACTTTTTCGACGGTTTCTTATATATTTTTACGAGAAAATTCGAATGACGCTTGCAGATTTCACGTAAGTATGATATTTAACATTTTATGTGGGTTTAAATAAGTAAGTCGATTTTCGCTTGCTCTCTGCTGCTTTCGCATTTTCTCACCGTTTTACACGCTTCCGTCAGGCCCTGGTGTGTTTTCCGAGCTCTACCCATTCGAATTAGTCGATATATGCAATAAAAACACCACATAATTTTTTTACGAATTTTGAAAAAAAAGCAAGGTTAACCCCTTGGAATTTTTTTACCCCAAAAATCGAAAGTGCGAAATAGTAAACTTTTTCGACGGTTTCTTATATATTTTTACGAGAAAATTCGAATGACGCTTGCAGATTTCACGTAAGTATGATATTTAACATTTTATGTGGGTTTAAATAAGTAAGTCGATTTTCGCTTGCTCTCTGCTGCTTTCGCATTTTCTCACCGTTTTACACGCTTCCGTCAGGCCCTGGTGTGTTTTCCGAGCTCTACCCATTCGAATTAGTCGATATATGCAATAAAAACACCACATAATTTTTTTACGAATTTTGAAAAAAAAGCAAGGTTAGCCCCTTGGAATTTTTTTACCCCAAAAATCGAAAGTGCGAAATAGTAAACTTTTTCGACGGTTTCTTATATATTTTTACGAGAAAATTCGAATGACGCTTGCAGATTTCACGTAAGTATGATATTTAAAATTTTATGTGGGTTTAAATAAGTAAGTCGATTTTCGCTTGCTCTCTGCTGCTTTCGCATTTTCTCACCGTTTTACACGCTTCCGTCAGGCCCTGGTGTGTTTTCCGAGCTCTACCCATTCGAATTAGTCGATATATGCAATAAAAACACCACATAATTTTTTTACGAATTTTGAAAAAAAAGCAAGGTTAACCCCTTGGAATTTTTTTACCTCAAAAATCGAAAGTGCGAAATAGTAAACTTTTTCGACGGTTTCTTATATATTTTCACGAGAAAATTCGAATGGCGCCTGCAGATTTCACGTAAGTATGATATTTAACATTTTATGTGGGTTTAAATAAGTAAGTCGATTTTCGCTTGCTCTCTGCTGCTTTCGCATTTTCTCACCGTTTTACACGCTTCCGTCAGGCCCTGGTGTGTTTTCCGAGCTCTACCCATTCCAATTAGTCGATATATGCAATAAAAACACCACATAATTTTTTTACGAATTTTGAAAAAAAAGCAAGGTTAACCCCTTGGAATTTTTTTACCCCAAAAATCGAAAGTGCGAAATAGTAAACTTTTTCGACGGTTTCTTATATATTTTTACGAGAAAATTCGAATGACGCTTGCAGATTTCACGTAAGTATGATATTTAACATTTTATGTGGGTTTAAATAAGTAAGTCGATTTTCGCTTGCTCTCTGCTGCTTTCGCCTTTTCTCACCGTTTTACACGCTTCCGTCAGGCCCTGGTGTGTTTTCCGAGCTCTACCCATTCGAATTAGTCGATATATGCAATAAAAACACCACATAATTTTTTTACGAATTTTGAAAAAAAAGCAAGGTTAACCCCTTGGAATTTTTTTACCCCAAAAATCGAAAGTGCGAAATAGTAAACTTTTTCGACGGTTTCTTATATATTTTTACGAGAAAATTCGAATGACGCTTGCAGATTTCACGTAAGTATGATATTTAACATTTTATGTGGGTTTAAATAAGTAAGTCGATTTTCGCTTGCTCTCTGCTGCTTTCGCATTTTCTCACCGTTTTACACGCTTCCGTCAGGCCCTGGTGTGTTTTCCGAGCTCTACCCATTCGAATTAGTCGATATATGCAATAAAAACACCACATAATTTTTTTACGAATTTTGAAAAAAAAGCAAGGTTAACCCCTTGGAATTTTTTTACCCCAAAAATCGAAAGTGCGAAATAGTAAACTTTTTCGACGGTTTCTTATATATTTTTACGAGAAAATTCGAATGACGCTTGCAGATTTCACGTAAGTATGATATTTAACATTTTATGTGGGTTTAAATAAGTAAGTCTATTTTCGCTTGCTCTCTGCTGCTTTCGCATTTTCTCACCGTTTTACACGCTTCCGTCAGGCCCTGGTGTGTTTTCCGAGCTCTACCCATTCGAATTAGTCGATATATGCAATAAAAACACCACATAATTTTTTTACGAATTTTGAAAAAAAAGCAAGGTTAACCCCTTGGAATTTTTTTACCCCAAAAATCGAAAGTGCGAAATAGTAAACTTTTTCGACGGTTTCTTATATATTTTTACGAGAAAATTCGAATGACGCTTGCAGATTTCACGTAAGTATGATATTTAAAATTTTATGTGGGTTTAAATAAGAAAGTCGATTTTCGCTTGCTCTCTGCTGCTTTCGCATTTTCTCACCGTTTTACACGCTTCCGTCAGGCCCTGGTGTGTTTTCCGAGCTCTACCCATTCGAATTAGTCGATATATGCAATAAAAACACCACATAATTTTTTTACGAATTTTGAAAAAAAAGCAAGGTTAACCCCTTGGAATTTTTTTACCCCAAAAATCGAAAGTGCGAAATAGTAAACTTTTTCGACGGTTTCTTATATATTTTTACGAGAAAATTCGAATGACGCTTGCAGATTTCACGTAAGTATGATATTTAACATTTTATGTGGGTTTAAATAAGTAAGTCGATTTTCGCTTGCTCTCTGCTGCTTTCGCATTTTCTCACCGTTTTACACGCTTCCGTCAGGCCCTGGTGTGTTTTCCGAGCTCTACCCATTCGAATTAGTCGATATATGCAATAAAAACACCACATAATTTTTTTACGAATTTTGAAAAAAAAGCAAGGTTAACCCCTTGGAATTTTTTTACCTCAAAAATCGAAAGTGCGAAATAGTAAACTTTTTCGACGGTTTCTTATATATTTTCACGAGAAAATTCGAATGGCGCTTGCAGATTTCACGTAAGTATGATATTTAACATTTTATGTGGGTTTAAATAAGTAAGTCGATTTTCGCTTGCTCTCTGCTGCTTTCGCATTTTCTCACCGTTTTACACGCTTCCGTCAGGCCCTGGTGTGTTTTCCGAGCTCTACCCATTCGAATTAGTCGATATATGCAATAAAAACACCACATAATTTTTTTACGAATTTTGAAAAAAAAGCAAGGTTAACCCCTTGGAATTTTTTTACCCCAAAAATCGAAAGTGCGAAATAGTAAACTTTTTCGACGGTTTCTTATATATTTTTACGAGAAAATTCGAATGACGCTTGCAGATTTCACGTAAGTATGATATTTAACATTTTATGTGGGTTTAAATAAGTAAGTCGATTTTCGCTTGCTCTCTGCTGCTTTCGCATTTTCTCACCGTTTTACACGCTTCCGTCAGGCCCTGGTGTGTTTTCCGAGCTCTACCCATTCGAATTAGTCGATATATGCAATAAAAACACCACATAATTTTTTTACGAATTTTGAAAAAAAAGCAAGGTTAACCCCTTGGAATTTTTTTACCCCAAAAATCAAAAGTGCGAAATAGTAAACTTTTTCGACGGTTTCTTATATATTTTCACGAGAAAATTCGAATGACGCTTGCAGATTTCACGTAAGTATGATATTTAACATTTTATGTGGGTTTAAATAAGTAAGTCGATTTTCGCTTGCTCTCTGCTGCTTTCGCATTTTCTCACCGTTTTACACGTTTCCGTCAGGCCCTGGTGTGTTTTCCGAGCTCTACCCATTCGAATTAGTCGATATATGCAATAAAAACACCACATAATTTTTTTACGAATTTTGAAAAAAAAGCAAGGTTAACCCCTTGGAATTTTTTTACCCCAAAAATCGAAAGTGCGAAATAGTAAACTTTTTCGACGGTTTCTTATATATTTTTACGAGAAAATTCGAATGACGCTTGCAGATTTCACGTAAGTATGATATTTAACATTTTATGTGGGTTTAAATAAGTAAGTCTATTTTCGCTTGCTCTCTGCTGCTTTCGCATTTTCTCACCGTTTTACACGCTTCCGTCAGGCCCTGGTGTGTTTTCCGAGCTCTACCCATTCGAATTAGTCGATATATGCAATAAAAACACCACATAATTTTTTTACGAATTTTGAAAAAAAAGCAAGGTTAACCCCTTGGAATTTTTTTACCCCAAAAATCGAAAGTGCGAAATAGTAAACTTTTTCGACGGTTTCTTATATATTTTTACGAGAAAATTCGAATGACGCTTGCAGATTTCACGTAAGTATGATATTTAACATTTTATGTGGGTTTAAATAAGTAAGTCGATTTTCGCTTGCTCTCTGCTGCTTTCGCATTTTCTCACCGTTTTACACGCTTCCGTCAGGCCCTGGTGTGTTTTCCGAGCTCTACCCATTCGAATTAGTCGATATATGCAATAAAAACACCACATAATTTTTTTACGAATTTTGAAAAAAAAGCAAGGTTAACCCCTTGGAATTTTTTTACCCCAAAAATCGAAAGTGCGAAATAGTAAACTTTTTCGACGGTTTCTTATATATTTTTACGAGAAAATTCGAATGACGCTTGCAGATTTCACGTAAGTATGATATTTAACATTTTATGTGGGTTTAAATAAGTAAGTCTATTTTCGCTTGCTCTCTGCTGCTTTCGCATTTTCTCACCGTTTTACACGCTTCCGTCAGGCCCTGGTGTGTTTTCCGAGCTCTACCCATTCGAATTAGTCGATATATGCAATAAAAACACCACATAATTTTTTTACGAATTTTGAAAAAAAAGCAAGGTTAACCCCTTGGAATTTTTTTACCCCAAAAATCGAAAGTGCGAAATAGTAAACTTTTTCGACGGTTTCTTATATATTTTTACGAGAAAATTCGAATGACGCTTGCAGATTTCACGTAAGTATGATATTTAACATTTTATGTGGGTTTAAATAAGTAAGTCGATTTTCGCTTGCTCTCTGCTGCTTTCGCATTTTCTCACCGTTTTACACGCTTCCGTCAGGCCCTGGTGTGTTTTCCGAGCTCTACCCATTCGAATTAGTCGATATATGCAATAAAAACACCACATAATTTTTTTACGAATTTTGAAAAAAAAGCAAGGTTAACCCCTTGGAATTTTTTTACCTCAAAAATCGAAAGTGCGAAATAGTAAACTTTTTCGACGGTTTCTTATATATTTTCACGAGAAAATTCGAATGGCGCTTGCAGATTTCACGTAAGTATGATATTTAACATTTTATGTGGGTTTAAATAAGTAAGTCGATTTTCGCTTGCTCTCTGCTGCTTTCGCATTTTCTCACCGTTTTACACGCTTCCGTCAGGCCCTGGTGTGTTTTCCGAGCTCTACCCATTCGAATTAGTCGATATATGCAATAAAAACACCACATAATTTTTTTACGAATTTTGAAAAAAAAGCAAGGTTAACCCCTTGGAATTTTTTTAACCCAAAAATCGAAAGTGCGAAATAGTAAACTTTTTCGACGGTTTCTTATATATTTTGACGAGAAAATTCGAATGACGCTTGCAGATTTCACGTAAGTATGATATTTAACATTTTATGTGGGTTTAAATAAGTAAGTCGATTTTCGCTTGCTCTCTGCTGCTTTCGCATTTTCTCACCGTTTTACACGCTTCCGTCAGGCCCTGGTGTGTTTTCCGAGCTCTACCCATTCGAATTAGTCGATATATGCAATAAAAACACCACATAATTTTTTTACGAATTTTGAAAAAAAAGCAAGGTTAACCCCTTGGAATTTTTTTACCCCAAAAATCGAAAGTGCGAAATAGTAAACTTTTTCGACGGTTTCTTATATATTTTTACGAGAAAATTCGAATGACGCTTGCAGATTTCACGTAAGTATGATATTTAACATTTTATGTGGGTTTAAATAAGTAAGTCGATTTTCGCTTGCTCTCTGCTGCTTTCGCATTTTCTCACCGTTTTACACGCTTCCGTCAGGCCCTGGTGTGTTTTCCGAGCTCTACCCATTCGAATTAGTCGATATATGCAATAAAAACACCACATAATTTTTTTACGATTTTTGAAAAAAAAGCAAGGTTAACCCCTTGGAATTTTTTTACCCCAAAAATCGAAAGTGCGAAATAGTAAACTTTTTCGACGGTTTCTTATATATTTTTACGAGAAAATTCGAATGACGCTTGCAGATTTCACGTAAGTATGATATTTAACATTTTATGTGGGTTTAAATAAGTAAGTCGATTTTCGCTTGCTCTCTGCTGCTTTCGCATTTTCTCACCGTTTTACACGCTTCCGTCAGGCCCTGGTGTGTTTTCCGAGCTCTACTCATTCGAATTAGTCGATATATGCAATAAAAACACCACATAATTTTTTTACGAATTTTGAAAAAAAAGCAAGGTTAACCCCTTGGAATTTTTTTACCCCAAAAATCGAAAGTGCGAAATAGTAAACTTTTTCGACGGTTTCTTATATATTTTTACGAGAAAATTCGAATGACGCTTGCAGATTTCACGTAAGTATGATATTTAACATTTTATGTGGGTTTAAATAAGTAAGTCGATTTTCGCTTGCTCTCTGCTGCTTTCGCATTTTCTCACCGTTTTACACGCTTCCGTCAGGCCCTGGTGTGTTTTCCGAGCTCTACCCATTCGAATTAGTCGATATATGCAATAAAAACACCACATAATTTTTTTACGAATTTTGAAAAAAAAGCAAGGTTAACCCCTTGGAATTTTTTTACCCCAAAAATCGAAAGTGCGAAATAGTAAACTTTTTCGACGGTTTCTTATATATTTTTACGAGAAAATTCGAATGACGCTTGCAGATTTCACGTAAGTATGATATTTAACATTTTATGTGGGTTTAAATAAGTAAGTCGATTTTCGCTTGCTCTCTGCTGCTTTCGCATTTTCTCACCGTTTTACACGCTTCCGTCAGGCCCTGGTGTGTTTTCCGAGCTCTACCCATTCGAATTAGTCGATATATGCAATAAAAACACCACATAATTTTTTTACGAATTTTGAAAAAAAAGCAAGGTTAACCCCTTGGAATTTTTTTACCTCAAAAATCGAAAGTGCGAAATAGTAAACTTTTTCGACGGTTTCTTATATATTTTCACGAGAAAATTCGAATGGCGCTTGCAGATTTCACGTAAGTATGATATTTAACATTTTATGTGGGTTTAAATAAGTAAGTCCATTTTCGCTTGCTCTCTGCTGCTTTCGCATTTTCTCACCGTTTTACACGCTTCCGTCAGGCCCTGGTGTGTTTTCCGAGCTCTACCCATTCGAATTAGTCGATATATGCAATAAAAACACCACATAATTTTTTTACGAATTTTGAAAAAAAAGCAAGGTTAACCCCTTGGAATTTTTTTACCCCAAAAATCGAAAGTGCGAAATAGTAAACTTTTTCGACGGTTTCTTATATATTTTTACGAGAAAATTCGAATGACGCTTGCAGATTTCACGTAAGTATGATATTTAACATTTTATGTGGGTTTAAATAAGTAAGTCGATTTTCGCTTGCTCTCTGCTGCTTTCGCATTTTCTCACCGTTTTACACGCTTCCGTCAGGCCCTGGTGTGTTTTCCGAGCTCTACCCATTCGAATTAGTCGATATATGCAATAAAAACACCACATAATTTTTTTACGAATTTTGAAAAAAAAGCAAGGTTAACCCCTTGGAATTTTTTTACCCCAAAAATCGAAAGTGCGAAATAGTAAACTTTTTCGACGGTTTCTTATATATTTTTACGAGAAAATTCGAATGACGCTTGCAGATTTCACGTAAGTATGATATTTAACATTTTATGTGGGTTTAAATAAGTAAGTCGATTTTCGCTTGCTCTCTGCTGCTTTCGCATTTTCTCACCGTTTTACACGCTTCCGTCAGGCCCTGGTGTGTTTTCCGAGCTCTACCCATTCGAATTAGTCGATATATGCAATAAAAACACCACATAATTTTTTTACGAATTTTGAAAAAAAAGCAAGGTTAACCCCTTGGAATTTTTTTACCCCAAAAATCGAAAGTGCGAAATAGTAAACTTTTTCGACGGTTTCTTATATATTTTTACGAGAAAATTCGAATGACGCTTGCAGATTTCACGTAAGTATGATATTTAACATTTTATGTGGGTTTAAATAAGTAAGTCGATTTTCGCTTGCTCTCTGCTGCTTTCGCATTTTCTCACCGTTTTACACGCTTCCGTCAGGCCCTGGTGTGTTTTCCGAGCTCTACCCATTCGAATTAGTCGATATATGCAATAAAAACACCACATAATTTTTTTACGAATTTTGAAAAAAAAGCAAGGTTAACCCCTTGGAATTTTTTTACCCCAAAAATCGAAAGTGCGAAATAGTAAACTTTTTCGACGGTTTCTTATATATTTTTACGAGAAAATTCGAATGACGCTTGCAGATTTCACGTAAGTATGATATTTAACATTTTATGTGGGTTTAAATAAGTAAGTCGATTTTCGCTTGCTCTCTGCTGCTTTCGCATTTTCTCACCGTTTTACACGCTTCCGTCAGGCCCTGGTGTGTTTTCTGAGCTCTACCCATTCGAATTAGTCGATATATGCAATAAAAACACCACATAATTTTTTTACGAATTTTGAAAAAAAAGCAAGGTTAACCCCTTGGAATTTTTTTACCCCAAAAATCGAAAGTGCGAAATAGTAAACTTTTTCGACGGTTTCTTATATATTTTTACGAGAAAATTCGAATGACGCTTGCAGATTTCACGTAAGTATGATATTTAACATTTTATGTGGGTTTAAATAAGTAAGTCGATTTTCGCTTGCTCTCTGCTGCTTTCGCATTTTCTCACCGTTTTACACGCTTCCGTCAGGCCCTGGTGTGTTTTCCGAGCTCTACCCATTCGAATTAGTCGATATATGCAATAAAAACACCACATAATTTTTTTACGAATTTTGAAAAAAAAGCAAGGTTAACCCCTTGGAATTTTTTTACCCCAAAAATCGAAAGTGCGAAATAGTAAACTTTTTCGACGGTTTCTTATATATTTTTACGAGAAAATTCGAATGACGCTTGCAGATTTCACGTAAGTATGATATTTAACATTTTATGTGGGTTTAAATAAGTAAGTCGATTTTCGCTTGCTCTCTGCTGCTTTCGCATTTTCTCACCGTTTTACACGCTTCCGTCAGGCCCTGGTGTGTTTTCCGAGCTCTACCCATTCGAATTAGTCGATATATGCAATAAAAACACCACATAATTTTTTTACGAATTTTGAAAAAAAAGCAAGGTTAACCCCTTGGAATTTTTTTACCCCAAAAATCGAAAGTGCGAAATAGTAAACAATTTCGACGGTTTTTTAAATATTTTTACGAGAAAATTCGAATGACGCTTGCAGATTTCACGTAAGTATGATATTTAACATTTTATGTGGGTTTAAATAAGTAAGTCGATTTTCGCTTGCTCTCTGCTGCTTTCGCATTTTCTCACCGTTTTACACGCTTCCGTCAGGCCCTGGTGTGTTTTCCGAGCTCTACCCATTCGAATTAGTCGATATATGCAATAAAAACACCACATAATTTTTTTACGAATTTTGAAAAAAAAGCAAGGTTAACCCCTTGGAATTTTTTTACCCCAAAAATCGAAAGTGCGAAATAGTAAACTTTTTCGACGGTTTCTTATATATTTTTACGAGAAAATTCGAATGACGCTTGCAGATTTCACGTAAGTATGATATTTAACATTTTATGTGGGTTTAAATAAGTAAGTCGATTTTCGCTTGCTCTCTGCTGCTTTCGCATTTTCTCACCGTTTTACACGCTTCCGTCAGGCCCTGGTGTGTTTTCCGAGCTCTACCCATTCGAATTAGTCGATATATGCAATAAAAACACCACATAATTTTTTTACGAATTTTGAAAAAAAAGCAAGGTTAACCCCTTGGAATTTTTTTACCCCAAAAATCGAAAGTGCGAAATAGTAAACTTTTTCGACGGTTTCTTATATATTTTTACGAGAAAATTCGAATGACGCTTGCAGATTTCACGTAAGTATGATATTTAACATTTTATGTGGGTTTAAATAAGTAAGTCGATTTTCGCTTGCTCTCTGCTGCTTTCGCATTTTCTCACCGTTTTACACGCTTCCGTCAGGCCCTGGTGTGTTTTCCGAGCTCTACCCATTCGAATTAGTCGATATATGCAATAAAAACACCACATAATTTTTTTACGAATTTTGAAAAAAAAGCAAGGTTAACCCCTTGGAATTTTTTTACCCCAAAAATCGAAAGTGCGAAATAGTAAACTTTTTCGACGGTTTCTTATATATTTTCACGAGAAAATTCGAATGACGCTTGCAGATTTCACGTAAGTATGATATTTAACATTTTATGTGGGTTTAAATAAGTAAGTCGATTTTCGCTTGCTCTCTGCTGCTTTCGCATTTTCTCACCGTTTTACACGCTTCCGTCAGGCCCTGGTGTGTTTTCTGAGCTCTACCCATTCGAATTAGTCGATATATGCAATAAAAACACCACATAATTTTTTTACGAATTTTGAAAAAAAAGCAAGGTTAACCCCTTGGAATTTTTTTACCCCAAAAATCGAAAGTGCGAAATAGTAAACTTTTTCGACGGTTTCTTATATATTTTTACGAGAAAATTCGAATGACGCTTGCAGATTTCACGTAAGTATGATATTTAACATTTTATGTGGGTTTAAATAAGTAAGTCGATTTTCGCTTGCTCTCTGCTGCTTTCGCATTTTCTCACCGTTTTACACGCTTCCGTCAGGCCCTGGTGTGTTTTCCGAGCTCTACCCATTCGAATTAGTCGATATATGCAATAAAAACACCACATAATTTTTTTACGAATTTTGAAAAAAAAGCAAGGTTAACCCCTTGGAATTTTTTTACCCCAAAAATCGAAAGTGCGAAATAGTAAACTTTTTCGACGGTTTCTTATATATTTTTACGAGAAAATTCGAATGACGCTTGCAGATTTCACGTAAGTATGATATTTAACATTTTATGTGGGTTTAAATAAGTAAGTCGATTTTCGCTTGCTCTCTGCTGCTTTCGCATTTTCTCACCGTTTTACACGCTTCCGTCAGGCCCTGGTGTGTTTTCTGAGCTCTACCAATTTGAATTAGTCGATATATGCAATAAAAACACCACATAATTTTTTTACGAATTTTGAAAAAAAAGCAAGGTTAACCCCTTGGAATTTTTTTACCCCAAAAATCGAAAGTGCGAAATAGTAAACTTTTTCGACGGTTTCTTATATATTTTTACGAGAAAATTCGAATGACGCTTGCAGATTTCACGTAAGTATGATATTTAACATTTTATGTGGGTTTAAATAAGTAAGTCGATTTTCGCTTGCTCTCTGCTGCTTTCGCATTTTCTCACCGTTTTACACGCTTCCGTCAGGCCCTGGTGTGTTTTCCGAGCTCTACCCATTCGAATTAGTCGATATATGCAATAAAAACACCACATAATTTTTTTACGAATTTTGAAAAAAAAGCAAGGTTAACCCCTTGGAATTTTTTTACCCCAAAAATCGAAAGTGCGAAATAGTAAACTTTTTCGACGGTTTCTTATATATTTTTACGAGAAAATTCGAATGACGCTTGCAGATTTCACGTAAGTATGATATTTAACATTTTATGTGGGTTTAAATAAGTAAGTCGATTTTCGCTTGCTCTCTGCTGCTTTCGCATTTTCTCACCGTTTTACACGCTTCCGTCAGGCCCTGGTGTGTTTTCTGAGCTCTACCCATTCGAATTAGTCGATATATGCAATAAAAACACCACATAATTTTTTTACGAATTTTGAAAAAAAAGCAAGGTTAACCCCTTGGAATTTTTTTACCCCAAAAATCGAAAGTGCGAAATAGTAAACTTTTTCGACGGTTTCTTATATATTTTTACGAGAAAATTCGAATGACGCTTGCAGATTTCACGTAAGTATGATATTTAACATTTTATGTGGGTTTAAATAAGTAAGTCGATTTTCGCTTGCTCTCTGCTGCTTTCGCATTTTCTCACCGTTTTACACGCTTCCGTCAGGCCCTGGTGTGTTTTCCGAACTCTACCCATTCGAATTAGTCGATATATGCAATAAAAACACCACATAATTTTTTTACGAATTTTGAAAAAAAAGCAAGGTTAACCCCTTGGAATTTTTTTACCCCAAAAATCGAAAGTGCGAAATAGTAAACTTTTTCGACGGTTTCTTATATATTTTCACGAGAAAATTCGAATGACGCTTGCAGATTTCACGTAAGTATGATATTTAACATTTTATGTGGGTTTAAATAAGTAAGTCGATTTTCGCTTGCTCTCTGCTGCTTTCGCATTTTCTCACCGTTTTACACGCTTCCGTCAGGCCCTGGTGTGTTTTCTGAGCTCTACCCATTCGAATTAGTCGATATATGCAATAAAAACACCACATAATTTTTTTACGAATTTTGAAAAAAAAGCAAGGTTAACCCCTTGGAATTTTTTTACCCCAAAAATCGAAAGTGCGAAATAGTAAACTTTTTCGACGGTTTCTTATATATTTTTACGAGAAAATTCGAATGACGCTTGCAGATTTCACGTAAGTATGATATTTAACATTTTATGTGGGTTTAAATAAGTAAGTCGATTTTCGCTTGCTCTCTGCTGCTTTCGCATTTTCTCACCGTTTTACACGCTTCCGTCAGGCCCTGGTGTGTTTTCCGAGCTCTACCCATTCGAATTAGTCGATATATGCAATAAAAACACCACATAATTTTTTTACGAATTTTGAAAAAAAAGCAAGGTTAACCCCTTGGAATTTTTTTACCCCAAAAATCGAAAGTGCGAAATAGTAAACTTTTTCGACGGTTTCTTATATATTTTTACGAGAAAATTCGAATGACGCTTGCAGATTTCACGTAAGTATGATATTTAACATTTTATGTGGGTTTAAATAAGTAAGTCGATTTTCGCTTGCTCTCTGCTGCTTTCGCATTTTCTCACCGTTTTACACGCTTCCGTCAGGCCCTGGTGTGTTTTCTGAGCTCTACCCATTCGAATTAGTCGATATATGCAATAAAAACACCACATAATTTTTTTACGAATTTTGAAAAAAAAGCAAGGTTAACCCCTTGGAATTTTTTTACCCCAAAAATCGAAAGTGCGAAATAGTAAACTTTTTCGACGGTTTCTTATATATTTTTACGAGAAAATTCGAATGACGCTTGCAGATTTCACGTAAGTATGATATTTAACATTTTATGTGGGTTTAAATAAGTAAGTCGATTTTCGCTTGCTCTCTGCTGCTTTCGCATTTTCTCACCGTTTTACACGCTTCCGTCAGGCCCTGGTGTGTTTTCCGAGCTCTACCCATTCGAATTAGTCGATATATGCAATAAAAACACCACATAATTTTTTTACGAATTTTGAAAAAAAAGCAAGGTTAACCCCTTGGAATTTTTTTACCCCAAAAATCGAAAGTGCGAAATAGTAAACTTTTTCGACGGTTTCTTATATATTTTTACGAGAAAATTCGAATGACGCTTGCAGATTTCACGTAAGTATGATATTTAACATTTTATGTGGGTTTAAATAAGTAAGTCGATTTTCGCTTGCTCTCTGCTGCTTTCGCATTTTCTCACCGTTTTACACGCTTCCGTCAGGCCCTGGTGTGTTTTCCGAGCTCTACCCATTCGAATTAGTCGATATATGCAATAAAAACACCACATAATTTTTTTACGAATTTTGAAAAAAAAGCAAGGTTAACCCCTTGGAATTTTTTTACCCCAAAAATCGAAAGTGCGAAATAGTAAACTATTTCGACGGTTTTTTAAATATTTTTACGAGAAAATTCGAATGACGCTTGCAGATTTCACGTAAGTATGATATTTAACATTTTATGTGGGTTTAAATAAGTAAGTCGATTTTCGCTTGCTCTCTGCTGCTTTCGCATTTTCTCACCGTTTTACACGCTTCCGTCAGGCCCTGGTGTGTTTTCCGAGCTCTACCCATTCGAATTAGTCGATATATGCAATAAAAACACCACATAATTTTTTTACGAATTTTGAAAAAAAAGCAAGGTTAACCCCTTGGAATTTTTTTACCCCAAAAATCGAAAGTGCGAAATAGTAAACTTTTTCGACGGTTTCTTATATATTTTTACGAGAAAATTCGAATGACGCTTGCAGATTTCACGTAAGTATGATATTTAACATTTTATGTGGGTTTAAATAAGTAAGTCGATTTTCGCTTGCTCTCTGCTGCTTTCGCATTTTCTCACCGTTTTACACGCTTCCGTCAGGCCCTGGTGTGTTTTCCGAGCTCTACCCATTCGAATTAGTCGATATATGCAATAAAAACACCACATAATTTTTTTACGAATTTTGAAAAAAAAGCAAGGTTAACCCCTTGGAATTTTTTTACCCCAAAAATCGAAAGTGCGAAATAGTAAACTTTTTCGACGGTTTCTTATATATTTTTACGAGAAAATTCGAATGACGCTTGCAGATTTCACGTAAGTATGATATTTAACATTTTATGTGGGTTTAAATAAGTAAGTCGATTTTCGCTTGCTCTCTGCTGCTTTCGCATTTTCTCACCGTTTTACACGCTTCCGTCAGGCCCTGGTGTGTTTTCCGAGCTCTACCCATTCGAATTAGTCGATATATGCAATAAAAACACCACATAATTTTTTTACGAATTTTGAAAAAAAAGCAAGGTTAACCCCTTGGAATTTTTTTACCCCAAAAATCGAAAGTGCGAAATAGTAAACTTTTTCGACGGTTTCTTATATATTTTCACGAGAAAATTCGAATGACGCTTGCAGATTTCACGTAAGTATGATATTTAACATTTTATGTGGGTTTAAATAAGTAAGTCGATTTTCGCTTGCTCTCTGCTGCTTTCGCATTTTCTCACCGTTTTACACGCTTCCGTCAGGCCCTGGTGTGTTTTCCGAGCTCTACCCATTCGAATTAGTCGATATATGCAATAAAAACACCACATAATTTTTTTACGAATTTTGAAAAAAAAGCAAGGTTAACCCCTTGGAATTTTTTTACCCCAAAAATCGAAAGTGCGAAATAGTAAACTTTTTCGACGGTTTCTTATATATTTTTACGAGAAAATTCGAATGACGCTTGCAGATTTCACGTAAGTATGATATTTAACATTTTATGTGGGTTTAAATAAGTAAGTCGATTTTCGCTTGCTCTCTGCTGCTTTCGCATTTTCTCACCGTTTTACACGCTTCCGTCAGGCCCTGGTGTGTTTTCTGAGCTCTACCCATTCGAATTAGTCGATATATGCAATAAAAACACCACATAATTTTTTTACGAATTTTGAAAAAAAAGCAAGGTTAACCCCTTGGAATTTTTTTACCCCAAAAATCGAAAGTGCGAAATAGTAAACTTTTTCGACGGTTTCTTATATATTTTTACGAGAAAATTCGAATGACGCTTGCAGATTTCACGTAAGTATGATATTTAACATTTTATGTGGGTTTAAATAAGTAAGTCGATTTTCGCTTGCTCTCTGCTGCTTTCGCATTTTCTCACCGTTTTACACGCTTCCGTCAGGCCCTGGTGTGTTTTCCGAGCTCTACCCATTCGAATTAGTCGATATATGCAATAAAAACACCACATAATTTTTTTACGAATTTTGAAAAAAAAGCAAGGTTAACCCCTTGGAATTTTTTTACCCCAAAAATCGAAAGTGCGAAATAGTAAACTTTTTCGACGGTTTCTTATATATTTTTACGAGAAAATTCGAATGACGCTTGCAGATTTCACGTAAGTATGATATTTAACATTTTATGTGGGTTTAAATAAGTAAGTCGATTTTCGCTTGCTCTCTGCTGCTTTCGCATTTTCTCACCGTTTTACACGCTTCCGTCAGGCCCTGGTGTGTTTTCGGAGCTCTACCCATTCGAATTAGTCGATATATGCAATAAAAACACCACATAATTTTTTTACGAATTTTGAAAAAAAAGCAAGGTTAACCCCTTGGAATTTTTTTACCCCAAAAATCGAAAGTGCGAAATAGTAAACTTTTTCGACGGTTTCTTATATATTTTTACGAGAAAATTCGAATGACGCTTGCAGATTTCACGTAAGTATGATATTTAACATTTTATGTGGGTTTAAATAAGTAAGTCGATTTTCGCTTGCTCTCTGCTGCTTTCGCATTTTCTCACCGTTTTACACGCTTCCGTCAGGCCCTGGTGTGTTTTCTGAGCTCTACCCATTCGAATTAGTCGATATATGCAATAAAAACACCACATAATTTTTTTACGAATTTTGAAAAAAAAGCAAGGTTAACCCCTTGGAATTTTTTTACCCCAAAAATCGAAAGTGCGAAATAGTAAACTTTTTCGACGGTTTCTTATATATTTTTACGAGAAAATTCGAATGACGCTTGCAGATTTCACGTAAGTATGATATTTAACATTTTATGTGGGTTTAAATAAGTAAGTCGATTTTCGCTTGCTCTCTGCTGCTTTCGCATTTTCTCACCGTTTTACACGCTTCCGTCAGGCCCTGGTGTGTTTTCCGAGCTCTACCCATTCGAATTAGTCGATATATGCAATAAAAACACCACATAATTTTTTTACGAATTTTGAAAAAAAAGCAAGGTTAACCCCTTGGAATTTTTTTACCCCAAAAATCGAAAGTGCGAAATAGTAAACTTTTTCGACGGTTTCTTATATATTTTTACGAGAAAATTCGAATGACGCTTGCAGATTTCACGTAAGTATGATATTTAACATTTTATGTGGGTTTAAATAAGTAAGTCGATTTTCGCTTGCTCTCTGCTGCTTTCGCATTTTCTCACCGTTTTACACGCTTCCGTCAGGCCCTGGTGTGTTTTCCGAGCTCTACCCATTCGAATTAGTCGATATATGCAATAAAAACACCACATAATTTTTTTACGAATTTTGAAAAAAAAGCAAGGTTAACCCCTTGGAATTTTTTTACCCCAAAAATCGAAAGTGCGAAATAGTAAACTATTTCGACGGTTTTTTATATATTTTTACGAGAAAATTCGAATGACGCTTGCAGATTTCACGTAAGTATGATATTTAACATTTTATGTGGGTTTAAATAAGTAAGTCGATTTTCGCTTGCTCTCTGCTGCTTTCGCATTTTCTCACCGTTTTACACGCTTCCGTCAGGCCCTGGTGTGTTTTCCGAGCTCTACCCATTCGAATTAGTCGATATATGCAATAAAAACACCACATAATTTTTTTACGAATTTTGAAAAAAAAGCAAGGTTAGCCCCTTGGAATTTTTTTACCCCAAAAATCGAAAGTGCGAAATAGTAAACTTTTTCGACGGTTTCTTATATATTTTTACGAGAAAATTCGAATGACGCTTGCAGATTTCACGTAAGTATGATATTTAACATTTTATGTGGGTTTAAATAAGTAAGTCGATTTTCGCTTGCTCTCTGCTGCTTTCGCATTTTCTCACCGTTTTACACGCTTCCGTCAGGCCCTGGTGTGTTTTCCGAGCTCTACCCATTCGAATTAGTCGATATATGCAATAAAAACACCACATAATTTTTTTACGAATTTTGAAAAAAAAGCAAGGTTAACCCCTTGGAATTTTTTTACCCCAAAAATCGAAAGTGCGAAATAGTAAACTTTTTCGACGGTTTCTTATATATTTTTACGAGAAAATTCGAATGACGCTTGCAGATTTCACGTAAGTATGATATTTAACATTTTATGTGGGTTTAAATAAGTAAGTCGATTTTCGCTTGCTCTCTGCTGCTTTCGCATTTTCTCACCGTTTTACACGCTTCCGTCAGGCCCTGGTGTGTTTTCCGAGCTCTACCCATTCGAATTAGTCGATATATGCAATAAAAACACCACATAATTTTTTTACGAATTTTGAAAAAAAAGCAAGGTTAACCCCTTGGAATTTTTTTACTTTAAAAATCGAAAGTGCGAAATAGTAAACTTTTTCGACGGTTTCTTATATATTTTCACGAGAAAATTCGAATCGCGCTTGCAGATTTCACGTAAGTATGATATTTAACATTTTATGTGGGTTTAAATAAGTAAGTCGATTTTCGCTTGCTCTCTGCTGCTTTCGCATTTTCTCACCGTTTTACACGCTTCCGTCAGGCCCTGGTGTGTTTTCCGAGCTCTACCCATTCGAATTAGTCGATATATGCAATAAAAACACCACATAATTTTTTTACGAATTTTGAAAAAAAAGCAAGGTTAACCCCTTGGAATTTTTTTACCCCAAAAATCGAAAGTGCGAAATAGTAAACTTTTTCGACGGTTTCTTATATATTTTTACGAGAAAATTCGAATGACGCTTGCAGATTTCACGTAAGTATGATATTTAACATTTTATGTGGGTTTAAATAAGTAAGTCGATTTTCGCTTGCTCTCTGCTGCTTTCGCATTTTCTCACCGTTTTACACGCTTCCGTCAGGCCCTGGTGTGTTTTCTGAGCTCTACCCATTCGAATTAGTCGATATATGCAATAAAAACACCACATAATTTTTTTACGAATTTTGAAAAAAAAGCAAGGTTAACCCCTTGGAATTTTTTTACCCCAAAAATCGAAAGTGCGAAATAGTAAACTTTTTCGACGGTTTCTTATATATTTTGACGAGAAAATTCGAATGACGCTTGCAGATTTCACGTAAGTATGATATTTAACATTTTATGTGGGTTTAAATAAGTAAGTCGATTTTCGCTTGCTCTCTGCTGCTTTCGCATTTTCTCACCGTTTTACACGCTTCCGTCAGGCCCTGGTGTGTTTTCCGAGCTCTACCCATTCGAATTAGTCGATATATGCAATAAAAACACCACATAATTTTTTTACGAATTTTGAAAAAAAAGCAAGGTTAACCCCTTGGAATTTTTTTACCCCAAAAATCGAAAGTGCGAAATAGTAAACTTTTTCGACGGTTTCTTATATATTTTGACGAGAAAATTCGAATGACGCTTGCAGATTTCACGTAAGTATGATATTTAACATTTTATGTGGGTTTAAATAAGTAAGTCGATTTTCGCTTGCTCTCTGCTGCTTTCGCATTTTCTCACCGTTTTACACGCTTCCGTCAGGCCCTGGTGTGTTTTCCGAGCTCTACCCATTCGAATTAGTCGATATATGCAATAAAAACACCACATAATTTTTTTACGAATTTTGAAAAAAAAGCAAGGTTAACCCCTTGGAATTTTTTTACCCCAAAAATCGAAAGTGCGAAATAGTTTACTATTTCGACGGTTTTTTATATATTTTTACGAGAAAATTCGAATGACGCTTGCAGATTTCACGTAAGTATGATATTTAACATTTTATGTGGGTTTAAATAAGTAAGTCGATTTTCGCTTGCTCTCTGCTGCTTTCGCATTTTCTCACCGTTTTACACGCTTCCGTCAGGCCCTGGTGTGTTTTCCGAGCTCTACCCATTCGAATTAGTCGATATATGCAATAAAAACACCACATAATTTTTTTACGAATTTTGAAAAAAAAGCAAGGTTAACCCCTTGGAATTTTTTTACCCCAAAAATCTAAAGTGCGAAATAGTAAACTTTTTCGACGGTTTCTTATATATTTTTACGAGAAAATTCGAATGACGCTTGCAGATTTCACGTAAGTATGATATTTAACATTTTATGTGGGTTTAAATAAGTAAGTCGATTTTCGCTTGCTCTCTGCTGCTTTCGCATTTTCTCACCGTTTTACACGCTTCCGTCAGGCCCTGGTGTGTTTTCCGAGCTCTACCCATTCGAATTAGTCGATATATGCAATAAAAACACCACATAATTTTTTTACGAATTTTGAAAAAAAAGCAAGGTTAACCCCTTGGAATTTTTTTACCCCAAAAATCGAAAGTGCGAAATAGTAAACTTTTTCGACGGTTTCTTATATATTTTGACGAGAAAATTCGAATGACGCTTGCAGATTTCACGTAAGTATGATATTTAACATTTTATGTGGGTTTAAATAAGTAAGTCTATTTTCGCTTGCTCTCTGCTGCTTTCGCATTTTCTCACCGTTTTACACGCTTCCGTCAGGCCCTGGTGTGTTTTCCGAGCTCTACCCATTCGAATTAGTCGATATATGCAATAAAAACACCACATAATTTTTTTACGAATTTTGAAAAAAAAGCAAGGTTAACCCCTTGGAATTTTTTTACCCCAAAAATCGAAAGTGCGAAATAGTAAACTTTTTCGACGGTTTCTTATATATTTTGACGAGAAAATTCGAATGACGCTTGCAGATTTCACGTAAGTATGATATTTAACATTTTATGTGGGTTTAAATAAGTAAGTCTATTTTCGCTTGCTCTCTGCTGCTTTCGCATTTTCTCACCGTTTTACACGCTTCCGTCAGGCCCTGGTGTGTTTTCCGAGCTCTACCCATTCGAATTAGTCGATATATGCAATAAAAACACCACATAATTTTTTTACGAATTTTGAAAAAAAAGCAAGGTTAACCCCTTGGAATTTTTTTACCCCAAAAATCGAAAGTGCGAAATAGTAAACTTTTTCGACGGTTTCTTATATATTTTGACGAGAAAATTCGAATGACGCTTGCAGATTTCACGTAAGTATGATATTTAACATTTTATGTGGGTTTAAATAAGTAAGTCTATTTTCGCTTGCTCTCTGCTGCTTTCGCATTTTCTCACCGTTTTACACGCTTCCGTCAGGCCCTGGTGTGTTTTCCGAGCTCTACCCATTCGAATTAGTCGATATATGCAATAAAAACACCACATAATTTTTTTACGAATTTTGAAAAAAAAGCAAGGTTAACCCCTTGGAATTTTTTTACCCCAAAAATCGAAAGTGCGAAATAGTAAACTTTTTCGACGGTTTCTTATATATTTTGACGAGAAAATTCGAATGACGCTTGCAGATTTCACGTAAGTATGATATTTAACATTTTATGTGGGTTTAAATAAGTAAGTCTATTTTCGCTTGCTCTCTGCTGCTTTCGCATTTTCTCACCGTTTTACACGCTTCCGTCAGGCCCTGGTGTGTTTTCCGAGCTCTACCCATTCGAATTAGTCGATATATGCAATAAAAACACCACATAATTTTTTTACGAATTTTGAAAAAAAAGCAAGGTTAACCCCTTGGAATTTTTTTACCCCAAAAATCGAAAGTGCGAAATAGTAAACTTTTTCGACGGTTTCTTATATATTTTGACGAGAAAATTCGAATGACGCTTGCAGATTTCACGTAAGTATGATATTTAACATTTTATGTGGGTTTAAATAAGTAAGTCGATTTTCGCTTGCTCTCTGCTGCTTTCGCATTTTCTCACCGTTTTACACGCTTCCGTCAGGCCCTGGTGTGTTTTCCGAGCTCTACCCATTCGAATTAGTCGATATATGCAATAAAAACACCACATAATTTTTTTACGAATTTTGAAAAAAAAGCAAGGTTAACCCCTTGGAATTTTTTTACCCCAAAAATCGAAAGTGCGAAATAGTAAACTTTTTCGACGGTTTCTTATATATTTTGACGAGAAAATTCGAATGACGCTTGCAGATTTCACGTAAGTATGATATTTAACATTTTATGTGGGTTTAAATAAGTAAGTCGATTTTCGCTTGCTCTCTGCTGCTTTCGCATTTTCTCACCGTTTTACACGCTTCCGTCAGGCCCTGGTGTGTTTTCCGAGCTCTACCCATTCGAATTAGTCGATATATGCAATAAAAACACCACATAATTTTTTTACGAATTTTGAAAAAAAAGCAAGGTTAACCCCTTGGAATTTTTTTACCCCAAAAATCGAAAGTGCGAAATAGTAAACTTTTTCGACGGTTTCTTATATATTTTTACGAGAAAATTCGAATGACGCTTGCAGATTTCACGTAAGTATGATATTTAACATTTTATGTGGGTTTAAATAAGTAAGTCGATTTTCGCTTGCTCTCTGCTGCTTTCGCATTTTCTCACCGTTTTACACGCTTCCGTCAGGCCCTGGTGTGTTTTCCGAGCTCTACCCATTCGAATTAGTCGATATATGCAATAAAAACACCACATAATTTTTTTACGAATTTTGAAAAAAAAGCAAGGTTAACCCCTTGGAATTTTTTTACCCCAAAAATCGAAAGTGCGAAATAGTAAACTTTTTCGACGGTTTCTTATATATTTTGACGAGAAAATTCGAATGACGCTTGCAGATTTCACGTAAGTATGATATTTAACATTTTATGTGGGTTTAAATAAGTAAGTCGATTTTCGCTTGCTCTCTGCTGCTTTCGCATTTTCTCACCGTTTTACACGCTTCCGTCAGGCCCTGGTGTGTTTTCCGAGCTCTACCCATTCGAATTAGTCGATATATGCAATAAAAACAACACATAATTTTTTTACGAATTTTGAAAAAAAAGCAAGGTTAACCCCTTGGAATTTTTTTACCCCAAAAATCAAAAGTGCGAAATAGTAAACTTTTTCGACGGTTTCTTATATATTTTTACGAGAAAATTCGAATGACGCTTGCAGATTTCACGTAAGTATGATATTTAACATTTTATGTGGGTTTAAATAAGTAAGTCGATTTTCGCTTGCTCTCTGCTGCTTTCGCATTTTCTCACCGTTTTACACGCTTCCGTCAGGCCCTGGTGTGTTTTCCGAGCTCTACCCATTCGAATTAGTCGATATATGCAATAAAAACACCACATAATTTTTTTACGAATTTTGAAAAAAAAGCAAGGTTAACCCCTTGGAATTTTTTTACCCCAAAAATCGAAAGTGCGAAATAGTAAACTTTTTCGACGGTTTCTTATATATTTTGACGAGAAAATTCGAATGACGCTTGCAGATTTCACGTAAGTATGATATTTAACATTTTATGTGGGTTTAAATAAGTAAGTCTATTTTCGCTTGCTCTCTGCTGCTTTCGCATTTTCTCACCGTTTTACACGCTTCCGTCAGGCCCTGGTGTGTTTTCCGAGCTCTACCCATTCGAATTAGTCGATATATGCAATAAAAACACCACATAATTTTTTTACGAATTTTGAAAAAAAAGCAAGGTTAACCCCTTGGAATTTTTTTACCCCAAAAATCGAAAGTGCGAAATAGTAAACTTTTTCGACGGTTTCTTATATATTTTGACGAGAAAATTCGAATGACGCTTGCAGATTTCACGTAAGTATGATATTTAACATATTATGTGGGTTTAAATAAGTAAGTCGATTTTCGCTTGCTCTCTGCTGCTTTCGCATTTTCTCACCGTTTTACACGCTTCCGTCAGGCCCTGGTGTGTTTTCCGAGCTCTACCCATTCGAATTAGTCGATATATGCAATAAAAACACCACATAATTTTTTTACGAATTTTGAAAAAAAAGCAAGGTTAACCCCTTGGAATTTTTTTACCCCAAAAATCGAAAGTGCGAAATAGTAAACTTTTTCGACGGTTTCTTATATATTTTTACGAGAAAATTCGAATGACGCTTGCAGATTTCACGTAAGTATGATATTTAACATTTTATGTGGGTTTAAATAAGTAAGTCGATTTTCGCTTGCTCTCTGCTGCTTTCGCATTTTCTCACCGTTTTACACGCTTCCGTCAGGCCCTGGTGTGTTTTCCGAGCTCTACCCATTCGAATTAGTCGATATATGCAATAAAAACACCACATAATTTTTTTACGAATTTTGAAAAAAAAGCAAGGTTAACCCCTTGGAATTTTTTTACCCCAAAAATCGAAAGTGCGAAATAGTAAACTTTTTCGACGGTTTCTTATATATTTTGACGAGAAAATTCGAATGACGCTTGCAGATTTCACGTAAGTATGATATTTAACATTTTATGTGGGTTTAAATAAGTAAGTCGATTTTCGCTTGCTCTCTGCTGCTTTCGCATTTTCTCACCGTTTTACACGCTTCCGTCAGGCCCTGGTGTGTTTTCCGAGCTCTACCCATTCGAATTAGTCGATATATGCAATAAAAACACCACATAATTTTTTTACGAATTTTGAAAAAAAAGCAAGGTTAACCCCTTGGAATTTTTTTACCCCAAAAATCGAAAGTGCGAAATAGTAAACTTTTTCGACGGTTTCTTATATATTTTTACGAGAAAATTCGAATGACGCTTGCAGATTTCACGTAAGTATGATATTTAACATTTTATGTGGGTTTAAATAAGTAAGTCGATTTTCGCTTGCTCTCTGCTGCTTTCGCATTTTCTCACCGTTTTACACGCTTCCGTCAGGCCCTGGTGTGTTTTCCGAGCTCTACCCATTCGAATTAGTCGATATATGCAATAAAAACACCACATAATTTTTTTACGAATTTTGAAAAAAAAGCAAGGTTAACCCCTTGGAATTTTTTTACCCCAAAAATCGAAAGTGCGAAATAGTAAACTTTTTCGACGGTTTCTTATATATTTTTACGAGAAAATTCGAATGACGCTTGCAGATTTCACGTAAGTATGATATTTAACATTTTATGTGGGTTTAAATAAGTAAGTCGATTTTCGCTTGCTCTCTGCTGCTTTCGCATTTTCTCACCGTTTTACACGCTTCCGTCAGGCCCTGGTGTGTTTTCCGAGCTCTACCCATTCGAATTAGTCGATATATGCAATAAAAACACCACATAATTTTTTTACGAATTTTGAAAAAAAAGCTAGGTTAACCCCTTGGAATTTTTTTACCCCAAAAATCGAAAGTGCGAAATAGTAAACTTTTTCGACGGTTTCTTATATATTTTGACGAGAAAATTCGAATGACGCTTGCAGATTTCACGTAAGTATGATATTTAACATTTTATGTGGGTTTAAATAAGTAAGTCGATTTTCGCTTGCTCTCTGCTGCTTTCGCATTTTCTCACCGTTTTACACGCTTCCGTCAGGCCCTGGTGTGTTTTCCGAGCTCTACCCATTCGAATTAGTCGATATATGCAATAAAAACACCACATAATTTTTTTACGAATTTTGAAAAAAAAGCAAGGTTAACCCCTTGGAATTTTTTTACCCCAAAAATCGAAAGTGCGAAATAGTAAACTTTTTCGACGGTTTCTTATATATTTTTACGAGAAAATTCGAATGACGCTTGCAGATTTCACGTAAGTATGATATTTAACATTTTATGTGGGTTTAAATAAGTAAGTCGATTTTCGCTTGCTCTCTGCTGCTTTCGCATTTTCTCACCGTTTTACACGCTTCCGTCAGGCCCTGGTGTGTTTTCCGAGATCTACCCATTCGAATTAGTCGATATATGCAATAAAAACACCACATAATTTTTTTACGAATTTTGAAAAAAAAGCTAGGTTAACCCCTTGGAATTTTTTTACCCCAAAAATCGAAAGTGCGAAATAGTAAACTTTTTCGACGGTTTCTTATATATTTTTACGAGAAAATTCGAATGACGCTTGCAGATTTCACGTAAGTATGATATTTAACATTTTATGTGGGTTTAAATAAGTAAGTCGATTTTCGCTTGCTCTCTGCTGCTTTCGCATTTTCTCACCGTTTTACACGCTTCCGTCAGGCCCTGGTGTGTTTTCCGAGCTCTACCCATTCGAATTAGTCGATATATGCAATAAAAACACCACATAATTTTTTTACGAATTTTGAAAAAAAAGCAAGGTTAACCCCTTGGAATTTTTTTACCCCAAAAATCGAAAGTGCGAAATAGTAAACTTTTTCGACGGTTTCTTATATATTTTTACGAGAAAATTCGAATGACGCTTGCAGATTTCACGTAAGTATGATATTTAACATTTTATGTGGGTTTAAATAAGTAAGTCGATTTTCGCTTGCTCTCTGCTGCTTTCGCATTTTCTCACCGTTTTACACGCTTCCGTCAGGCCCTGGTGTGTTTTCTGAGCTCTACCCATTCGAATTAGTCGATATATGCAATAAAAACACCACATAATTTTTTTACGAATTTTGAAAAAAAAGCAAGGTTAACCCCTTGGAATTTTTTTACCCCAAAAATCGAAAGTGCGAAATAGTAAACTTTTTCGACGGTTTCTTATATATTTTTACGAGAAAATTCGAATGACGCTTGCAGATTTCACGTAAGTATGATATTTAACATTTTATGTGGGTTTAAATAAGTAAGTCGATTTTCGCTTGCTCTCTGCTGCTTTCGCATTTTCTCACCGTTTTACACGCTTCCGTCAGGCCCTGGTGTGTTTTCCGAGCTCTACCCATTCGAATTAGTCGATATATGCAATAAAAACACCACATAATTTTTTTACGAATTTTGAAAAAAAAGCAAGGTTAACCCCTTGGAATTTTTTTACCCCAAAAATCGAAAGTGCGAAATAGTAAACTTTTTCGACGGTTTCTTATATATTTTTACGAGAAAATTCGAATGACGCTTGCAGATTTCACGTAAGTATGATATTTAACATTTTATGTGGGTTTAAATAAGTAAGTCGATTTTCGCTTGCTCTCTGCTGCTTTCGCATTTTCTCACCGTTTTACACGCTTCCGTCAGGCCCTGGTGTGTTTTCCGAGCTCTACCCATTCGAATTAGTCGATATATGCAATAAAAACACCACATAATTTTTTTACGAATTTTGAAAAAAAAGCAAGGTTAACCCCTTGGAATTTTTTTACCCCAAAAATCGAAAGTGCGAAATAGTAAACTATTTCGACGGTTTTTTAAATATTTTTACGAGAAAATTCGAATGACGCTTGCAGATTTCACGTAAGTATGATATTTAACATTTTATGTGGGTTTAAATAAGTAAGTCGATTTTCGCTTGCTCTCTGCTGCTTTCGCATTTTCTCACCGTTTTACACGCTTCCGTCAGGCCCTGGTGTGTTTTCCGAGCTCTACCCATTC